>OX336396.1:81729619-82329619 GCA_946902985.2 Meconema thalassinum | reverse complement strand
GTGCTGCCGTCTGAGTTATGCACATCAAAGACAATGCTTGTAACACGGCAACGAACGCACATACACCAGAACATGTTTTGCTTGTTTTCAGTCCTCTATCGAATCCCTGACGCGTTCCCACATATTTAGTAGCACCTTGTATATGGTGAAGTTGGATTACAATAGGTGTTAATGCGTTGGTTTTAAAGAAGGGGTCACGAATGCGAATAATCTTTAAAGACATTTATAAATGCAATGCGGCTGAGGATAATGTTTGTGAAATTCTGTGTATTCACACACGGATTTAAACCCTGACACTGACGTAGCCTGTTAGTTGAGATGAAGGGGAAGATTAGATAAAGAAACCTCACACCGAGGATGAGTTGTGCATAATCAATTGCGTGTCCCCTCTTCCACACCTGTGATCCCGCCGAGGTAATCTTCAGTCAGCACCTGCAGTCTCGCGTACACTTGACGAATGATACTCGTGAGAGAAGAGTTATAGGGACATTAAAGAGTTTATAGCAGTCATAATCAGTGACGTTATAAACAGGCCACGACGACGCCTTGCTATTTTACTAGCTGTGCTCGACATGTTGTATGCCTACGTTTGGATTCAAAACTATGGATACTCGAGTTTAGACCTCGAACTAGTTGGTTGATCTCAAATTCAATCACATCAGCTGGTAAATAGCTACATCATTTCTATGTTAACTGTAGTATCCAGTCTTTTTTAGCCCACTTTCAATTTTTGCAAAAAATGAAAGTAGGCTTATGAGGTCTACACAGGGCCAAACATTGTGTGTCTGTCTGTGTGTGTGTGAGTGTGTGTGTATACTCTGAATGTTTGTCCCCCCTATCAATTCGAAATTTGGTACAGAGGTAAAACTAGCAAAATGCACCTCAGTGTCATGCTTTATATCGCCGCCATCATGACGGAAACGTAATGGAGGCCACCCAAATGTTCAAAGCTTAAATCAAATTACGACTAACCTAATCATCTGATTTCTACCAAATTTTGCAACAAGATATATTTATATCGCGAGCGTCTTTTGATTAAAGTACAAGGTCATCAGTCCAATGGTTTGCAGATAGTGGCCATGTATGTGTGCAAATCGATTCCCCCTATCTAATCAAACGCGGTTAAACCGAATAGAACAAAATTTGGTACAGAGGTAGCACTAACAAAGGGAACCTCAGTGTCATGTTTTATATCGCCGCCATCTTGACGGAAACGTTATGGTGGCCACCCAAATGTTCAAAGCTTAATTCAAATTACGACTAACCTAATCAACCGATCTCTACCAAATTTTGCAACAACATATATTCATATGGCGAGCGTCTTTTGACTAAACTACAAGGTCATGAGCCCAAGAGTTTGCAGATGGCGGCCATGTATGTGTGCAAATCGATTCCCCCCTATCAATTGAACCGAATTGAACGAAATTTGGTACAGAGGTAGCACTATCAAAGGATACTCCAGTGTCATGTTTTATATCGCCACCATCTTGACGAATACGTAATGGCGGCCACCGGAATGTTAAAAGCTTGAATCAAATTACGACCAAACTGATCATCTGATCTCTACCAAATTTTGCAACATTATTCCTTTATGAATAAAGGATCTTTTGATCAAACTACAAGGTCATCAGCACACTAAATTGTAGATGGCGGCCATGTATGTGTGCTAATCAATTCCCCCTATCTTTTCAAACACGGTGAAACCGAATTGAACGAAATTTGGTACAGAGGTAGCACTAGCAAAGGGCACCTCAGTGTCATGTTTTATATCGCCTCCATCTTGACGAAAATGTAATGGTGGCCACCCAAATGTTAAAAGCGTAAATCAAATTACTACCAACCTAATCATCTGATATATACCAAATTTTGCAACAACATACCTTTAGGTAACAAGTGTTCTTTGACCAATCTACAAGGTCATCAGTCTAATATTTTGCAGATAGCGGCCATGCATGTGTGCAAATCGATTCCCCATATCAATTCAAACACGGTGAAACCGAATTGAATGTTTTTTTTACAGAGGTAGCACTAGCGAAGGGCACCACATATTCATGTTTAATATCCGTATAGCTCGTTGTATTTCAACAAGTTACTACAACCAACATTCAATTATACTCCTCGAAAAGGATAAGGAGTTATAACAGTACCCATGCATTTAGGAGAAAGTAGGCTATATGTTCTTTACTGAATATCTTGTTTCTATAATTTTCTGCCTAAGATATTTTGGTTGGAACGAAAAGGTACGCTTTTATTACCTTAATCTGACAAACCTCAATTTTGAGAGTCTGTAGAATGAAAACGCGCCACTGTATTATACTCATATTTGAACAAGTAATAGCCTGGAGCAATTTTAACACAGTCAAAGACTTATAAAAAATGTTATTAATTTCATGAATGAACCTTAAGTCTCGCCAAAGAATATATCAATAAGAGCAATCTGAAAATAAAACTTGAACCACTCTGTATGCCAGTCAACCCCATTGAATATATACAAGTGACTACAGATTTTACTTTGCTAGAAGAGGTCTGCAAGAAAGACTCTTCACCACATGATCTAAAACAACTGGCCCTCTGTACAATAGAAGAAAGATATCCGTCTATTCAATGGCTAAAAATATTTACAGATGGCTCACAAGACAAAGAAAATCGACCTGGAGCAGGAATACATTCATCTCTCTTCTCACTCTACCTCCCAGTTGGCCAAAACTAAACAAACTTTGATGCTGAGATAAGAGCAATTTCACATGCACTCCATCAGTTATTTGGCAGAAACATGGTTATCAAAAATGTGTTATCATTACTGATTCAAAAGCAGCCATCCAAGTCGTCTCGTCAAATTATAAGCCTCAAAATAAAGAACTGAAAGAAATGTTTTGTATGATAAAAACCCTTCAAAGACTCCACAAACAGATCTCATTTCAGTGGATCTCTTCTCATGTCGGAATAGCAGGAAATGAAGACGCAGACAGATTAGCAAAAAAAGGTACCACACTACAACAACCTCTCAGTCAGACTGATTTTATGTCAGCAGAAAGGATCTTGAAAAATACTATCAAAAACAGGTATGAAGAAATGGCAAAGAAAACAGCAGAAACCAAATTAAGGAAGAACAATGATGCTAAATGGGATCAATATAAATTAGCCCGAAGGAGAGAAGCTGTAGCCTTCTTCAGACTTAACACTGGCCATGACTGCCTTGCAGCTCATCTGATACGAATCAACATCCTTTTTCTGAAGAATGCACACTTTGTCACGAACCTGGAAGTAAAATGGAAAAGGGGCACCTGCTACATTGCAACAAACTTGATGTGACTCCTAGAACTTCAGGAAACCTCACACAACTCTATTGGAGCGCAAGAAAGCTGATGGATTGGAATCCGGGCTAGTCATAGGAAAACAACAACAACAACCTTTTCTACCTGTAAAAGGTCGGACGAAATCAAACGTAGTATTGTTTTTACTCGACATAGTTTCTGTTCTGCAAGGATTTTACATAGATTTTTATTTGTTATTTAAGTTATGCACCGTTGACTTTTATACCACCTACTTTTAAGGGGGTATAGTACTTACCCTTATTGGAGATATGAGATGAAGCAATCAGCATCAATATTCTCGCAGAGCGAAAAATGTTAAGATATTCTCGCAGAGCGAAAGATGTTAAGCGCAGTGGAATAGTTTCGCACTAGGCCAAGAAGACAAACTGACATCACCAGAGTTGCGAAAGCACGTATTATGCGAGGAAATACGTGCAACAGAATCCCCAAGACAACTCACGCCGTCTCTAGGTCTATAACGAAACTATACCACACTAGTTAGTTAGTTAGTTATTGTTGTTTTAAGGGGCGGAACTACGAGGCCATCTGCCCCAAATACCACACTAAAGAGGAATTTATATAATGAACGTCTGGTCGGATACACTGTCGGGGAAGAAATGCCAAGAGGAACGCCAAGTTTGGCGCCAGATAGTCAACCGGGAAAGAGAAAGACCAATCAGAAAATTAATAGGGAATTAAATAAAATAGAAAAACAGAAATAGAAAATATAAATTTAATAAAGGAAAATACAATCAATGACTTATTATTATTTATTATTATTATTATTATTATTATTATTATTATTCGAAGCCTCCGTGGCTTAGGCGGCAGCACGCCGGCCTCTCACCGCTGGGTCCGTGGTTCAAATCCCAGTCACTCCATGTGAGATCTGTGCTGGACAAAACGGAGGCAGACAGGTTTTTCTCCGGGTACTCCGGTTTTCCCTGTCATAAGTTCATTCCAGCAACACTCTCCACTATCATTTCATTTCATCTGTCATTCATTTAGTCATTGCCCCAGAGGAGTGCGTCAGGCCTCGGCAGCCGGCACAGTTCATATCCTCGCCGCTAGATAGGGGCTTCATTCATTCCATTCCTGACCCGGTCGGAGACTGGAAGCAGGCTGTGGATTTTCATTTCATTATTATTATTATTATTATTATTTAGCGTATGGTTTTTAGTGCCGGGAATGTCCGAGGACATGTTCAGCTCGCCAAAGGCTGTAGCTATTTCAAGCGGACGCTCTTGGGGTGAGCTACAAATTCTGTTCAATTTCAGCATGCTATCAACTACGCCACCGAAGCCGTCTGGAGTATAAAATAGTCTACCCGTGGATTATCTGACGGCAGTCCATGACGTCACACGCCAGTCAGCCAATCACAAGCGCGCTAATTAAATTCAGCCGTATCGCATTTAGAGTGGCGTACTGCCGTCACTCCAATTTCAGGCGAATGTGGTTGAAATGTGTTTCCGCTGCCAGACTCAATCCCATTATGGAAGCAGCCTACTCTGTTTGAGGCTGACAAACGTAATTGGGCCTACTAACTCACTTAATTGCCACATATAGCACAACATTATTATCATCACGCACATTTTAAAAGCAGGCCTATGTAGTTAGGATAATGCAATATCTACTGCAGTCAAAACAAGAAGGTTCAAATGATACATATCGTATATCATTGGGTGAAATTAACCCACTTTGACAAAAGGGTTTATTTTGAAAGGATACAGTACGCTTGAATGAACTGTACATATAAACTGAAATTGAGTTTAAGTACTTTAGGACAAAATTGATTGTTCGTAGATGATTCTTCATGCTTGGGCAAACTCGGAGAAATCTATTAAGGCATTTGGCAATAACAATATCCAAATTATAATGTAAATGACTGATTAATTGAGGGGTCTGGTATCAAAGCAAGACACATCAGTCCAACAACATTTTTCAGGTGACACAATAAACTGAATAAGTCCTTCCTTTACTGACAAATAAATTTGCCTCTTTTTTGAAAGTAGTAAGTGATATTGACGAGGTCTCCGTGGCTTAGGCGGCAGCACGCCAACCTCTCGCCACTGGGTCCGTGGTTCAAATCCCGGTCACACCATGTGAGATTTGAGCTGGACAAAGCAGAGCAGACAGGTTTTTCTCCGGGTACCCTGGTTTTCCCTGTCAAAATTTCATTCCAGCAACACTCTCCACTGTCATTTCATTTAATCTGTCATTCATTTAATCATTGCCCCAGAGGAGTGCAACAGGCATCGGCAGCCGGCACAGTTCATATCCTCGCCGCTAGATGGGGGCTTCAAACATTCCATTCCCTGACCCAGTCGGTCGACTGGAAGCAGGCTGTGGATTTCATTTTTCAAGTGATATTGACAAATATTTCTCAAAGGTTTCATAACTCATGCTGCTTTATATTGCTTTTTATAAGCGTTTTAATATTTGAAGTGTCTTACTTTGTTTTAAAACTTGCTGATTGATTTTGTTTTGCAAATCATTAATAGGATGTATCTTATTTTGAATAAGAAAATAATAATGCCTCTTCACAAGTATAAAGTCGATTTAACACACCAATACAATACTGTAAACACACCGGCACTAACAGAACACGAAAGAATTGCATAAGCAGCATACAGAGCGCCCTTTCAGCTGATGCGCAATAGACCCTGCCAAGATGTGTATTTTTCTATTACTCATTTATCTACTTTCCTTATTTTGAAACCAACCGACTACTTCAGCAATTAATACCTTTCTCCTCACACATGTAAAAAATGACTTGTTAAATTAGCCATAATCTCAAAATCGCAAAAATAGTGATGTATCTTGTTTTGATACCAGACGCCTCAATTATACCCTTCTCCATTCAATATAGGCGCTTGACCAACTTCCGTAGTAAGCAGTAAGGTATTCATATACGCTTGAAATGGCGCATTTCGATGGAAGTTTAAACATTACTTTGTTTCCAGATGAAAGCTTAATTCTTGAAAAAGTATGTCTTTTTTTTTACATATTTCATGCATAAATATGCTCAGAGAATTTATTTAATTGTACCAGGGCGCACATGTTTAAACATATTTGTCTTTTACTGCTTTTCAGTCGGTCAACACCGTGATTACTGACTTTAAAGCAGCAAATGACAATTTGTATAGGCAACATTGAAAAACAAGATGTTCAGTAAAGAACATATAGCCTACTTTCTCCTAAATGCATGGGTATTGTTATAACTCTTTGTCCTTTTCAAGGAGTATAATTGAATGCTGGTTGTAGTAGCTTGTTGAAATACAACGTGCTATAGGGATATTAAACATAAATATGAGGTGCCCTTTGCTAGTGCTACCTCTGTACCAAATTTCATTCCATTCGGTTTCACCGTGTTCGAATTAATAGGGGTAATCGATTTTGACACAAAGATGGCCGCCATCCGCAAACTGTTAGGCTAATGACCTATTAGATTTGTCAAAGGATGCTCCCTTCATAAAGGTATGTTGTTGCAAAATTTGGTAGAGATCGGATGATTAGGTTAGTCGTAATTTGATTTAAGCTTTGAACATTTGGGTGGCCGCCATTACGTTTCCGTCAAGATGGCGGCGATATAAAACATGACACTGGGGTGCCCTTTGCTAGTGCTACCTCTGTACCAAATTTCATTCCATTCGGTTTCACCGTGTTCGAATTAATAGGGGTAATCGATTTTGATACAAAGATGGCCGCCATCCGCAAACTATTAGGCTAATGACCTATTAGATTTGTCAAAGGATGCTACCTCCATAAAGGTATGTTGTTGCAAAATTTGGTAGAGATCAGATTATTAGGTTAGTCGTAATTTGATTTAAGCTTTGAACATTTGTGTGGCCGCCATTATGTTTCCGTCAAGATGGCGGCGATATAAAACATGACACTGGGGTGCCCTTTGCTAGTACTACCTCTGTACCAAATTTCGTTCCATTCGGTTTCACCGTGTTCGAATTAATAGGGGCAATCGATTTTCACACAAAGATGGCCGCCATCCGCAATCTTAGGCTGATGACCTACTAGTTTGGTCAAAGGATGCTGCCCCCATAAAGGTATGTTGTTGCAAAATTTGGTAGAGATCGGATGATTAGGTTAGTCGTAATTTGATTTAAGCTTTGAACATTTGTGTGGCCGCCATTACGTTTCCGTCAAGATGGCGGCGATATAAAACATGACACTGAGGTGTCCTTTGCTAGTGCTACCTTTGTACCAAATTTCGTTCAATTTGCGCTCACCGTGTTCGAATTGATAGGGGGGGGGACAGACATTCAGAGTACACACACTCACACACACACACACAGACTCACACACATACACACACACAGACAGACACACTTTTTTCGCCCTGTAGTGATCTCATAAGTCTACTTTCAATTTTTGCAAAAATCGAAAGTAGGCTAAAAAATGGCTTCAAATTTCCTCATTTCTAGTGCCAGTCAGGCAAACCTCGAAGACAAAAGATTCAAATCACTGAGAATAAAAAACATGAATTTAGACAAAACAATATGGTTTAACAAAAAATGTTTAGAATTAAACTTAACACCGAATTACGTTCCTATTAAGACGAACCCAAAAACTCAATCAGCGACAATATCTAATAAACAAACTAGTTTAATATGGATAAATATGAAATAAATTTAGGAAACAAGAAATTAATCGCCAAATGTACAGCATTCAGATGCAACTAAGCAACTACTGGTACTACGCTCAATGGGAATCATTTCTAAACAATTAACATGAAATAGTCACATTACAAGCGATCAATTAGAAAAACACCTAAGAAGCCAAAATTGAATAATTAAGAAAAAGGAACAAACAAAACGCAATCGAAAAGGAAAACACTAATAGCGTCAAATTCAATGATAAGTTAGAGAATAGGACGGAGGTAAGCTTCTCCAAGGAGGAGATAGTGATGTTGGAAAAAGGATTTAAATTTAATTACGAAGATAAACACAACGAACACAATATAAAACAACTCATAACGGATGTAGAAATTGCGTGCAGCAAATTACCGGAACAAGAACGAGAGATAGTTAAGAATCTCGCAACTAACGAAGCAAGGAAGATCGTAAAACAAGAAGACAGTAGCAATAATATAAACAAGAAAACTCAAACAGCGTTAGTGAAATCGTTAAAACAAACAAGATGTTCAGTAAAGAACATATAGCCTACTTTCTCCTAAATGCATGGGTATTGTTATAACTCTCTGTCCTTTTCAAGGAGTATAATTGAATGTTGGTTGTAGTAGCTTGTTGAAATACAACGTGCTATAGGGATATTAAACATGAATATGAGGTGCCCTTTGCTAGTGCAACCTCTGAAAAAAATTCATTCAATTCGGTTTCACCGTGTTTGAATTGATCTGGGGAATGGATTTGCACACATACATGGCCGCTATTTGCAAACTATTGGGCTGATGACCCTGTAGTCAGTCATAAGATGCTTTCCACAAAAAGGCATGTTGTTGCAAAATCCGGTAGAGATCAAATTATTAGGATGGTCGAAATTTGATTTAAGCTTTTAACATTTGGGTGGCCGTCATTCCGTTTCCGTCAAGATGGCGGCGATATAAAACATGACACTGAGGTGCCTTTTGCTAGTGCTACCTCTGTACCAAATTTCGTTCAATTCGGTTTCACCGTGTTTGAATTGATAGGGGGAATCGATTTGCACACATACTTGGCCACCATCTGCAAACTATTGGGCTGATGATCTAGCAGTTTGGTCAGAATATGCTTCCCACATAAAGATTTGTTGTTGCAACATTTGGTAGAGACTAGATTATTAGGTTGGTCGTAATTACATTTTAGCCTTTAATATTTGGGTGGCCGCGATTACGTTTCCGTCAGGATGGCGGTGATATAAAACATGACACTGAAGTGGCCTTTTCTAGTGCTACCTCTGTACCAAATTTCGTTCCATTCGGTTTCACCGTGTTCGAATTAATAGGGGGAATCGATTTTCACACAAAGATGGCGGCCATCCACTAAATATTAGGCTAATGACCTATTAGTTTGGTCAAAGGATGCTCCCTCCATAATGGTATGTTGATGCAAAATTTGGTAGAGATCGGATGATTAGGTTAATCGTAATTTGATTTAAGCTTTGAATATTTGTGTGGCCGCCATTACGTTTCCGTCAAGATGGCGGCGATATAAAACATGACACTGAGGTGCCCTTTGCTAGTGCTACCTCTGTACCAAATTTCATTCCATTCGGATTCACCATGTTCGAATTAATAGGGGTAATCGATTTTGACACAAAGATGGCCGCCATCCGCAAACTATTAGGCTAATGACCTATTAGATTTGTCAAAGGATGCTTCCTCCATTAAGGTATGTTGTTGCAAAATTGGGTAGAGATCGGATGATTAGGTTAGTCGTAATTTGATTTAAGCTTTGAACATTTGTGTGGCCGCCATTACGTTTCCGTCAAGATGGCGGTGATATAAAACATGACACTGAGGTGCCCTTTGCTAGTGCTACCTCTGTACCAATTTTCATTCCATTCGGTTTCACCGTGTTCGAATTAATAGGGGTAATCGATTTTGACACAAAGATGGCCGCCATCTGCAAACTATTAGGCTAATGACCTATTAGATTTGTCAAAGGATGCTCCCTTCATAAAGGTATGTTGTTGCAAAATTTGGTAGAGATCGGATGATTAGGTTAGTCGTAATTTGATTTAAGCTTTGAACATTTGTGTGGCCGCCATTACGTTTCCGTCAAGATGGCGGTGATATAAAACATGACACTGAGGTGCCCTTTGCTAGTGCTACCTCTGTACCAATTTTCATTCCATTCGGTTTCACCGTGTTCGAATTAATAGGGGTAATCGATTTTGACACAAAGATGGCCGCCATCTGCAAACTATTAGGCTAATGACCTATTAGATTTGTCAAAGGATGCTCCCTTCATAAAGGTATGTTGTTGCAAAATTTGGTAGAGATCGGATGATTAGGTTAGTCGTAATTTGATTTAAGCTTTGAACATTTGTATGGCCGCCATTACGTTTCCGTCAAGATGGCGGCGATATAAAACATGACACTGGGGTGCCCTTTGCTAGTACTACCTCTGTACCAAATTTCGTTCCATTCGGTTTCACCGTGTTCGAATTAATAGGGGCAATCGATCTTCACACAAAGATGGCCGCCATCCGCAAACTATTAGGCTGATGACCTATTAGTTTGGTCAAAGATGCTGCCCCCATAAAGGTATGTTGTTGCAAAATTTGGTAGAGATCGGATGATTAGGTTAGTCGTAATTTGATTTAAGCTTTGAACATTTGTGTGGCCGCCATTACGTTTCCGTCAAGATGGCGGCGATATAAAACATGACACTCAGGTGTCCTTTGCTAGTGCTACCTTTGTACCAAATTTCGTTCAATTTGCGCTCACCGTGTTCGAATTGATAGGGGGGGGACAGACATGCAGAGTACACACACTCACACACACACACACACACACACACACACACACAGACTCACACACACACACACACACACACTCACACACACACACACACAGACTCACACACACATACACACACACAGACAGACACACTTTTTTTTCGCCCTGTAGTGATCTCATAAGTCTACTTTCATTTTTTGCAAAAATCGAAAGTAGGCTAAAAATGGATAAAGAGGAATTAATTGTAACGAAAGCCGACAAGGGAAACACAACAGTAATCACCGTGTAGACCGACTGAAAACCAAAAAAACAATAGCCTATGTATAGGCAACTCTGAAAAAATAATGGCTTCAAATGTCCACATGTTTAAACATAATGCAAAACTTAAAGTGGCGCTAACTTAGCTTTTGACGAAAAAAAATCAATTTCCTTCTTTTTTTTTGATGTTTTGGGTGCTCAGCATATTGAAATATTATAGGAAGTTTGTTTGGAGCAAAAATGTTTATCTGTTTACGAGATAATAGTTTCATTATTTCTTTATTTACCTGTTTGCAGACATTTCTTTGACAGTCATTTCTTACAACTTTTTTTTTGAGCAAATAAGGTACCGTACATTATCTTATAAATTACTGCATCGATCTACTTAAAATTTTCACAGTTTCTTTGTATGCATAAGTGAAATAATCTGACCTAGAATAATGGCTGCAGTATTTATGCATTGCTTCAAACACAAAGTTCTTTTTGCAGTTATCAAATGAAAATTTAAATTACAGACAATATGTTTGACGACGTAGAACCATTTATTCAAGATGGATTGCAAGCCATGAAATCTTCTTCGAGTGTATTTAGTTTCAAAACTTTAACTTCAATAGTAAGGTCGTAAATGTACATTTTGCTTAATATTTTGTTTTTAATAATTGATTAATTGTTATGTTGGTAACTGTGAATGATATTGCCTTTCCAGTAACTAAACTACTTATTATAAAGGTAAATGTTCATACATTTTCATAACAATTGATCTAGTAGTTTGTGTGGTACAATCATATTATTATTGAATATCCAGTACAGCATGCAGTCCTGTTTTACCTAAGTACATTAGGGCTGTAGTTAATAAGCATATTTAAAAAAGTAAGATTATTGCTCAATTTGCTATAGATGTGCTGAATGAATGTTAAGAATTGCTTATAACAACAAGGTTTCTTGGAAACTTCACACTATGGTTTATAAAATTCTAGATTACTGAGAAAACAACATGAATTTATCTGATTTGGATAAAACAGCTGCACGAATTCCTTTTCCAGTCTCATAGTTTCTTGTGGTATAAATATGAAAACCTTGTCCAAAGCCTACTACTTTGTTATTTCTAAGATTGGGTTCTCGTATACAGTACATAAAATGGATCTTTCATTAAGATCGTAGTTTAAGAGAAGTTCCTGCGTAGGTACAATAGATTTATGCAAGTTTTCTTGAAAAATGCACAGATCAGCCATAGTTAATTTTCGATTTGACAATATCATATATTTTCTTGAATATCGGACAGGCAGTTGAAGTAGCAAGATGCTGAGTATTTAGATTTTCCGGAAGGCATCTCACGATATTTAGTTGATTTTGTACTTTGCAATTAACACATTCAATCCTGCTTTTCGGACACTCACTGATATTATGAGCATCTGAACACTCGGAGCAGCACTGATAATTATCACAGCTAGATGAAAAATGTCCAAAACCAAGGCACTTATAACATCGGATGACTGAAATGTATTCACTGAAGTTGCATCGCTTGTATCCTATGTAGAGCTTCTCGCAGCTTTGCAAGGCCTGGAAGATGGCTCAATATGCCTATTAAGGGTTTCTTTAACAATTATTATTGTGTTGGAAGCCATTTATCAGTGTTACCTTAGTAAACGGACATTCTAAATGCTTTTAGTCAGTCAACACTATTCCACCCAATAGCAATAGGTGTTATAACCCTAAACCTGAAATTACATGAGATTAATAAATTCTCTTGGAATAGGCCTACTAGTTTTGACCGTCAAGTAATCATCGTCCGATCCCTTACACTCAGTCTTTAAATCTATGTCTACGATTACGTGGGTGAAGATATTTACAATAGATGAAAGAATCAAAAAAAAAATCTGCCAATACAGCTGCTAAAAACCTAAGCGCTAGACCCCCTAAAAAGAAAATGTTATATATATATATATATATATATATATATATATTTACATACTGTATATAGTTATAAGTCTGAGAGATTCACAATTTTCCTGACTGGCTGTGCATGTTATGTGGATTAGTTTGGAGGAAGGTGGGTGACCGTTTGCGAGCGGAATTGTATTTTTTTAGCCTAGCAGGCCTGTTGATGTTAACATATGGTAATGTGATATTTAAAATTTCGTTAATATTATCGAATTCTGTCGATGTAATGTTTTAACCCATTCTTATTCTTACGCTCGAAAAATAAACAAGTAGTTCCGTGAAGAACTATACAGCCTATTTTCATATATCTTACTCATATTAATTGCCTTCATCAACATACAAAATTTCAGTTTGATTGCTATGTTAGATTCGTAGATACTGATAACCGACTAAATATTGCAGATGGTAGCCAGGTTGGATTTTTATATATGTACTATTACATGGAGATTATTGTGTACGTGTGGTTTTCAGACTTCAATCGCATTTTTAGGACACAAGAAGTAAAAACGAGATTTTAAAATTTCGCACAGCTGCCATCTTGTTGTTCTGAAATCAATTGAAATAAATTAGATACCAGTGGATTAACATTTGTATAAGCATTAACGTGCAAAAATTCACTGCAATCAGATGGTTAAATCGCGAGAAACGTCCATTTAAATATTTGTTGTTCGCGTCGCCGCCATGTTGGATTTGTGCTCACCAGGTTACTGAAAGTCATATAGGTGAACTTATGTTCATAGCCTCTATGAACATAAGAAAAATCAGTTTGATTGCTGGAAAAGATTCTTAGATATTGAGAACCGTCAAAATATTTCGGATGCTCGCCATTTTTGATTGTTATATGTATAGGCCATTGAGTTATGTACCATTAAAGGATAATTATTGCGTAGCTTCATTATTCAAACTTTCCCTTTGATCGCATGATTACGACACAAGAATAAAAAATTAATTTTAAAATTTCGCGCAGCCGTCATCTTCAGTTTATGTAAACAATTGAACTAAATTAGATGCCAGTGAATGACAATATGTATAATCATTTATTGTACCACATTTAAATGCGCTTATATGATTAAACCACGAGAAAAATGTATTAGAATGTTTCAAATTCGCTTGGCCGCCATGTTCGTTTCGTAGTTAACAGGTTTTTGAAAGTTACATGGATAAACTTGTAGTAGTGCTCTTTATCAATGTACGAAATTTCAGGTTGATATCATAGTATCGGAGATATTGAATGCCTGTGAAATATTTCGCACAGCCGCCATTTTGAGGTTATGTAAACAATTGAACGAAGTTAGATGTCGGCGCATTACAATGTATATAAACATATACTGTGCCAAGTTTCATTGCGTTTGGTTGGTTAAATCGAGAGAAACGTCCATATAAATGTCGCAACTTCGCTTGGCCGCCATGTTGGTTTTGTAGTTACCAGGTTTTCAAAGGTCACATAAGTGAATTTCTATTAGTTCCCTTTATCACCATACAAAATTCCAAAATTTTTATTTATGTACTATTACATGGAGATTATTTTGTACGTGTGGTTTTCAGACTTCAATCGCATTTTTAGGACACAAGAAGTAAAAACGAGATATTAAAATTTCGCACAGCTGCCATCTTGTTGTTATGAAAACAATTGAAATAAATTAGATACCAGTGGATTAACATTTGTATAAGCATTATCGTGCAAAAATTCACTGCAATCAGATGGTTAAATCGCGAGAAACGTCCATTTAAATATTTATTGTTCGCGTCGCCGCCATGTTGGATTAGTGCTCACCAGGTTACTGAAAGTCATATAGGTGAACTTATGTTCATAGCCTCTATGAACATAAGAAAAATCAGTTTGATTGCTGGAAAAGATTCTTAGATATTGAGAACCGTCAAAATATTTCGGATGCTCGCCATTTTTGATTGTTATATGTATAGGCCATTGAGTTATGTACCATTAAAGGATAATTATTGCGTAGCTTCATTATTCAAACTTTCACTTTGATCGCATGATTACGACACAAGAATAAAAACTTAATTTTAAAATTTCGCGCAGCCGCCATCTTCAATTTATGTAAACAATTGAACTAAATTAGATGCCAGTGAATGACAATATGTATAATCATTTATTGTACCACATTTAAATGCGCTTATATGATTAAACCACGAGAAAAATGTATTAGAATGTTTCAAATTCGCTTGGCCGCCATGTTCGTTTCGTAGTTAACAGGTTTTTGAAAGTTACATGGATAAACTTGTAGTAGTGCTCTTTATCAATGTACAAAATTTCAGGTTGATATCATAGTATCGGAGATATTGAATGCCTGTGAAATATTTCGCACAGCCGCCATTTTGAGGTTATGTAAACAATTGAACGAAGTTAGATGTCGGCGCATTTCAATGTATATAAACATATACTGTGCCAAGTTTCATTGCGTTTGGTTGGTTAAATCGAGAGAAACGTCCATATAAATGTCGCAACTTCGCTTGGCCGCCATGTTGGTTTTGTAGTTACCAGGTTTTCAAAGGTCACATAAGTGAATTTCTATTAGTTCCCTTTATCACCATACAAAATTCCAAAATTTTTATTTATGTACTATTACATGGAGATTATTGTGTACGTGTGGTTTTCAGACTTCAATCGCATTTTTAGGACACAAGATATAAACGAGATTTTAAAATTTCGTACAGCTGCCATCTTGTTGTTATGAAAACAATTGAAATAAATTAGATACCAGTGGATTAACATTTGTATAAGCATTAACGTGCAAAAATTCACTGCAATCAGATGGTTAAATCGCGAGAAACGTCCATTTAAATATTTATTGTTCGCGTCGCCGCCATGTTGGATTTGTGCTCACCAGGTTACTGAAAGTCATATAGGTGAACTTATGTTCATAGCCTCTATGAACATAAGAAAAATCAGTTTGATTGCTGGAAAAGATTCTTAGATATTGAGAACCGTCAAAATATTTCGGATGCTCGCCATTTTTGATTGTTATATGTATAGGCCATTGAGTTATGTACCATTAAAGGATAATTATTGCGTAGCTTCATTATTCAAACTTTCCCTTTGATCGCATGATTACGACACAAGAATAAAAAATTAATTTTAAAATTTCGCGCAGCCGCCATCTTCAGTTTATGTAAACAATTGAACTAAATTAGATGCCAGTGAATGACAATATGTATAATCATTTATTGTACCACATTTAAATGCGCTTATATGATTAAACCACGAGAAAAATGTATTAGAATGTTTCAAATTCGCTTGGCCGCCATGTTCGTTTCGTAGTTAACAGGTTTTTGAAAGTTACATGGATAAACTTGTAGTAGTGCTCTTTATCAATGTACAAAATTTCAGGTTGATATCATAGTATCGGAGATAATGAATGCCTGTGAAATATTTCGCACAGCCGCCATTTTGAGGTTATGTAAACAATTGAACGAAGTTAGATGTCGGCGCATTTCAATGTATATAAACATATACTGTGCGAAGTTTCATTGCGTTTGGTTGGTTAAATCGAGAGAAACGTCCATATAAATGTCGCAACTTCGCTTGGCCGCCATGTTGGTTTTGTAGTTACCAGGTTTTCAAAGGTCACATAAGTGAATTTCTATTAGTTCCCTTTATCACCATACAAAATTCCAAAATTTTTATTTATGTACTATTACATGGAGATTATTGTGTACGTGTGGTTTTCAGACTTCAATCGCATTTTTAGGACACAAGAAGTAAAAACGAGATTTTAAAATTTCGCACAGCTGCCATCTTGTTGTTATGAAAACAATTGAAATAAATTAGATACCAGTGGATTAACATTTGTATAAGCATTAACGTGCAAAAATTCACTGCAATCAGATGGTTAAATCGCGAGAAACGTCCATTTAAATATTTGTTGTTCGCGTCGCCGCCATGTTGGATTTGTGCTCACCAGGTTACTGAAAGTCATATAGGTGAACTTATGTTCATAGCCTCTATGAACATAAGAAAAATCAGTTTGATTGCTGGAAAAGATTCTTAGATATTGAGAACCGTCAAAATATTTCGGATGCTCGCCATTTTTGATTGTTATATGTATAGGCCATTGAGTTATGTACCATTAAAGGATAATTATTGCGTAGCTTCATTATTCAAACTTTCCCTTTGATCGCATGATTACGACACAAGAATAAAAAAATAATTTTAAAATTTCGCGCAGCCGCCATCTTCAGTTTATGTAAACAATTGAACTAAATTAGATGCCAGTGAATGACAATATGTATAATCATTTATTGTACCACATTTAAATGCGCTTATATGATTAAACCACGAGAAAAATGTATTAGAATGTTTCAAATTCGCTTGGCCGCCATGTTCGTTTCGTAGTTAACAGGTTTTTGAAAGTTACATGGATAAACTTGTAGTAGTGCTCTTTATCAATGTACGAAATTTCAGGTTGATATCATAGTATCGGAGATATTGAATGCCTGTGAAATATTTCGCACACTCGCCATTTTGAGGTTATGTAAACAATTGAACGAAGTTAGATGTCGGCGCATTACAATGTATATAAACATATACTGTGCCAAGTTTCATTGCGTTTGGTTGGTTAAATCGAGAGAAACGTCCATATAAATGTCGCAACTTCGCTTGGCCGCCATGTTGGTTTTGTAGTTACCAGGTTTTCAAAGGTCACATAAGTGAATTTCTATTAGTTCCCTTTATCACCATACAAAATTCCAAAATTTTTATTTATGTACTATTACATGGAGATTATTTTGTACGTGTGGTTTTCAGACTTCAATCGCATTTTTAGGACACAAGAAGTAAAAACGAGATTTTAAAATTTCGCACAGCTGCCATCTTGTTGTTATGAAAACAATTGAAATAAATTAGATACCAGTGGATTAACATTTGTATAAGCATTAACGTGCAAAAATTCACTGCAATCAGATGGTTAAATCGCGAGAAACGTCCATTTAAATATTTATTGTTCGCGTCGCCGCCATGTTGGATTTGTGCTCACCAGGTTACTGAAAGTCATATAGGTGAACTTATATTCATAGCCTCTATGAACATAAGAAAAATCAGTTTGATTGCTGGAAAAGATTCTTAGATATTGAGAACCGTCAAAATATTTCGGATGCTCGCCATTTTTGATTGTTATATGTATAGGCCATTGAGTTATGTACCATTAAAGGATAATTATTGCGTAGCTTCATTATTCAAACTTTCCCTTTGATCGCATGATTACGACACAAGAATAAAAACTTAATTTTAAAATTTCGCGCAGCCGCCATCTTCAGTTTATGTAAACAATTGAACTAAATTAGATGCCAGTGAATGACAATATGTATAATCATTTATTGTACCACATTTAAATGCGCTTATATGATTAAACCACGAGAAAAATGTATTAGAATGTTTCAAATTCGCTTGGCCGCCATGTTCGTTTCGTAGTTAACAGGTTTTTGAAAGTTACATGGATAAACTTGTAGTAGTGCTCTTTATCAATGTACAAAATTTCAGGTTGATATCATAGTATCGGAGATATTGAATGCCTGTGAAATATTTCGCACAGCCGCCATTTTGAGGTTATGTAAACAATTGAACGAAGTTAGATGTCGGCGCATTACAATGTATATAAACATATACTGTGCCAAGTTTCATTGCGTTTGGTTGGTTAAATCGAGAGAAACGTCCATATAAATGTCGCAACTTCGCTTGGCCGCCATGTTGGTTTTGTAGTTACCAGGTTTTCAAAGGTCACATAAGTGAATTTCTATTAGTTCCCTTTATCACCATACAAAATTCCAAAATTTTTATTTATGTACTATTACATGGAGATTATTTTGTACGTGTGGTTTTCAGACTTCAATCGCATTTTTAGGACACAAGAAGTAAAAACGAGATATTAAAATTTCGCACAGCTGCCATCTTGTTGTTATGAAAACAATTGAAATAAATTAGATACCAGTGGATTAACATTTGTATAAGCATTATCGTGCAAAAATTCACTGCAATCAGATGGTTAAATCGCGAGAAACGTCCATTTAAATATTTATTGTTCGCGTCGCCGCCATGTTGGATTTGTGCTCACCAGGTTACTGAAAGTCATATAGGTGAACTTATGTTCATAGCCTCTATGAACATAAGAAAAATCAGTTTGATTGCTGGAAAAGATTCTTAGATATTGAGAACCGTCAAAATATTTCGGATGCTCGCCATTTTTGATTGTTATATGTATAGGCCATTGAGTTATGTACCATTAAAGGATAATTATTGCGTAGCTTCATTATTCAAACTTTCACTTTGATCGCATGATTACGACACAAGAATAAAAACTTAATTTTAAAATTTCGCGCAGCCGCCATCTTCAATTTATGTAAACAATTGAACTAAATTAGATGCCAGTGAATGACAATATGTATAATCATTTATTGTACCACATTTAAATGCGCTTATATGATTAAACCACGAGAAAAATGTATTAGAATGTTTCAAATTCGCTTGGCCGCCATGTTCGTTTCGTAGTTAACAGGTTTTTGAAAGTTACATGGATAAACTTGTAGTAGTGCTCTTTATCAATGTACAAAATTTCAGGTTGATATCATAGTATCGGAGATATTGAATGCCTGTGAAATATTTCGCACAGCCGCCATTTTGAGGTTATGTAAACAATTGAACGAAGTTAGATGTCGGCGCATTTCAATGTATATAAACATATACTGTGCCAAGTTTCATTGCGTTTGGTTGGTTAAATCGAGAGAAACGTCCATATAAATGTCGCAACTTCGCTTGGCCGCCATGTTGGTTTTGTAGTTACCAGGTTTTCAAAGGTCACATAAGTGAATTTCTATTAGTTCCCTTTATCACCATACAAAATTCCAAAATTTTTATTTATGTACTATTACATGGAGATTATTGTGTACGTGTGGTTTTCAGACTTCAATCGCATTTTTAGGACACAAGATATAAACGAGATTTTAAAATTTCGTACAGCTGCCATCTTGTTGTTATGAAAACAATTGAAATAAATTAGATACCAGTGGATTAACATTTGTATAAGCATTAACGTGCAAAAATTCACTGCAATCAGATGGTTAAATCGCGAGAAACGTCCATTTAAATATTTATTGTTCGCGTCGCCGCCATGTTGGATTTGTGCTCACCAGGTTACTGAAAGTCATATAGGTGAACTTATGTTCATAGCCTCTATGAACATAAGAAAAATCAGTTTGATTGCTGGAAAAGATTCTTAGATATTGAGAACCGTCAAAATATTTCGGATGCTCGCCATTTTTGATTGTTATATGTATAGGCCATTGAGTTATGTACCATTAAAGGATAATTATTGCGTAGCTTCATTATTCAAACTTTCCCTTTGATCGCATGATTACGACACAAGAATAAAAAATTAATTTTAAAATTTCGCGCAGCCGCCATCTTCAGTTTATGTAAACAATTGAACTAAATTAGATGCCAGTGAATGACAATATGTATAATCATTTATTGTACCACATTTAAATGCGCTTATATGATTAAACCACGAGAAAAATGTATTAGAATGTTTCAAATTCGCTTGGCCGCCATGTTCGTTTCGTAGTTAACAGGTTTTTGAAAGTTACATGGATAAACTTGTAGTAGTGCTCTTTATCAATGTACAAAATTTCAGGTTGATATCATAGTATCGGAGATAATGAATGCCTGTGAAATATTTCGCACAGCCGCCATTTTGAGGTTATGTAAACAATTGAACGAAGTTAGATGTCGGCGCATTTCAATGTATATAAACATATACTGTGCCAAGTTTCATTGCGTTTGGTTGGTTAAATCGAGAGAAACGTCCATATAAATGTCGCAACTTCGCTTGGCCGCCATGTTGGTTTTGTAGTTACCAGGTTTTCAAAGGTCACATAAGTGAATTTCTATTAGTTCCCTTTATCACCATACAAAATTCAAAAATTTTTATTTATGTACTATTACATGGAGATTATTGTGTACGTGTGGTTTTCAGACTTCAATCGCATTTTTAGGACACAAGAAGTAAAAACGAGATTTTAAAATTTCGCACAGCTGCCATCTTGTTGTTATGAAAACAATTGAAATAAATTAGATACCAGTGGATTAACATTTGTATAAGCATTAACGTGCAAAAATTCACTGCAATCAGATGGTTAAATCGCGAGAAACGTCCATTTAAATATTTGTTGTTCGCGTCGCCGCCATGTTGGATTTGTGCTCACCAGGTTACTGAAAGTCATACAGGTGAACTTATGTTCATAGCCTCTATGAACATAAGAAAAATCAGTTTGATTGCTGGAAAAGATTCTTAGATATTGTGAACCGTCAAAATATTTCGGATGCTCGCCATTTTTGATTGTTATATGTATAGGCCATTGAGTTATGTACCATTAAAGGATAATTATTGCGTAGCTTCATTATTCAAACTTTCCCTTTGATCGCATGATTACGACACAAGAATAAAAAATTAATTTTAAAATTTCGCGCAGCCGCCATTTTCAGTTTATGTAAACAATTGAACTAAATTAGATGCCAGTGAATGACAATATGTATAATCATTTATTGTACCACATTTAAATGCGCTTATATGATTAAACCACGAGAAAAATGTATTAGAATGTTTGAAATTCGCTTGGCCGCCATGTTCGTTTCGTAGTTAACAGGTTTTTGAAAGTTACATGGATAAACTTGTAGTAGTGCTCTTTATCAATGTACGAAATTTCAGGTTGATATCATAGTATCGGAGATATTGAATGCCTGTGAAATATTTCGCACACTCGCCATTTTGCGGTTATGTAAACAATTGAACGAAGTTAGATGTCGGCGCATTACAATGTATATAAACATATACTGTGCCAAGTTTCATTGCGTTTGGTTGGTTAAATCGAAAGAAACGTCCATATAAATGTCGCAACTTCGCTTGGCCGCCATGTTGGTTTTGTAGTTACCAGGTTTTCAAAGGTCACATAAGTGAATTTCTATTAGTTCCCTTTATCACCATACAAAATTCCAAAATTTTTATTTATGTACTATTACATGGAGATTATTTTGTACGTGTGGTTTTCAGACTTCAATCGCATTTTTAGGACACAAGAAGTAAAAACGAGATTTTAAAATTTCGCACAGCTGCCATCTTGTTGTTATGAAAACAATTGAAATAAATTAGATACCAGTGGATTAACATTTGTATAAGCATTAACGTGCAAAAATTCACTGCAATCAGATGGTTAAATCGCGAGAAACGTCCATTTAAATATTTATTGTTCGCGTCGCCGCCATGTTGGATTTGTGCTCACCAGGTTACTGAAAGTCATATAGGTGAACTTATATTCATAGCCTCTATGAACATAAGAAAAATCAGTTTGATTGCTGGAAAAGATTCTTAGATATTGAGAACCGTCAAAATATTTCGGATGCTCGCCATTTTTGATTGTTATATGTATAGGCCATTGAGTTATGTACCATTAAAGGATAATTATTGCGTAGCTTCATTATTCAAACTTTCCCTTTGATCGCATGATTACGACACAAGAATAAAAACTTAATTTTAAAATTTCGCGCAGCCGCCATCTTCAGTTTATGTAAACAATTGAACTAAATTAGATGCCAGTGAATGACAATATGTATAATCATTTATTGTACCACATTTAAATGCGCTTATATGATTAAACCACGAGAAAAATGTATTAGAATGTTTCAAATTCGCTTGGCCGCCATGTTCGTTTCGTAGTTAACAGGTTTTTGAAAGTTACATGGATAAACTTGTAGTAGTGCTCTTTATCAATGTACAAAATTTCAGGTTGATATCATAGTATCGGAGATATTGAATGCCTGTGAAATATTTCGCACAGCCGCCATTTTGAGGTTATGTAAACAATTGAACGAAGTTAGATGTCGGCGCATTTCAATGTATATAAACATATACTGTGCGAAGTTTCATTGCGTTTGGTTGGTTAAATCGAGAGAAACGTCCATATAAATGTCGCAACTTCGCTTGGCCGCCATGTTGGTTTTGTAGTTACCAGGTTTTCAAAGGTCACATAAGTGAATTTCTATTAGTTCCCTTTATCACCATACAAAATTCCAGGTTGATATCGGTAATAGTTTCGGAGATATTGAATGCTGGTGAAATATTTCGCACAGCCGCCATGTTGGATTGGTGAGACGTAACAAAATTTGAAGGGCAAGGTCGGGGTCGCCCGGAATAGAGCTATGAACTTACCGAGTTTCATTGAAATCTCTCCAAAAATTTAGATTTTATTAGGGGGACACACACACACGAATCACACACTCACACACACGCACACACACACGGACAAAAGGTGATCTCATAAGCCTATTTTTTAGCCTACTTTCGATTTTTGCAAAAAAATGAAAGTAGACTTATGAGATCAACACAGGGCGAAAAATTGTGTGTCTGTCTGTGTGTATGTGTGTGTTTGAGTCTGTGTGTGTGTGTGTGTGTGTGTGTGTGTGTGTGTGTGTGTGTGTGTGTGTGAGTGAGTGAGTGAGTGTACTCTGAATGTCTGTCCCCCCCTATCAATTCGAACACGGTGAAACCGAATTGAACGAAATTTGGTACAGAGGTAGCTCTAGCATAGGGCACCTCAGTGCCATACTTTATATCGCCGCCATCTTTACCAAAACTGAATGGCGGCCACTCAAACGTTCAAAACGTAAACTCAAATTACGGCTAAACTAATCATCCGATCTCTGCCAAATTTGGTGACAACATACCTTTATATAGGACGCGTCTTTCACCCAAACTTCAAGGTCATCGGCCTTGCCATTTCAGGATGGTGGCCGTGTGAATTATGCAACCATTATAATCAATAGCTTAAGACCCACTAATTCAGAATATCAAGCCTAGGGTGGTTTAAGCTATCCTGAAGGTCGTGATCCGTTATTTATTATAATTTAATATTATAATATTATTCTGTATGACTGGCTTAAAAGAGCTGAGCTGTATCTGCCACACGACAAGATGGCAGCTGTCCTCATGAGCCTGTCTTATATTTCAGTAGTTTTAGTATGTTGTATGCGATATACCCTACTGATACAATAATATAAACTTTGTATGAAATGATCTATAATGAAGATGTACTGCAGTGAAGAAATAGTTTATTTCAAGTCATTATTTGCCAACAGGTTGAATCTAATATATCAGTTAAGATCGCCATGATGTTACGGATATGTTTAGCTCTGGGCTAGCGTGTTAGCCTGTCACGCAGTTGACTGGGGATCAAATACTGCTACAGTTGACTTTTTTTTTTTCTTGAATTCTTTTACAAATGATGTGCACAAGCTCTTTTCACAGATACTGAATAAAATGTCATTTAGCTCAAAGGGGAGGCTAATGTATACACTCGTTTATTAATAAAATCACAGTCCCAGCATTGCACATAAACAGAAGACATTACGAAAAGGAGAATAGAAGAATTAGATACACGTTGTTATCAACCACAGCCTTCTTAATGTCTCTGTACGGTGCTGTCCTCTTGTGGGTTATGTGGGTAGTATTGTTCCAAATATACCGCTGTGTCAATACCTGGCCTCCTAAAGTATGACAATTTTGTAATACTGGTAGTTCGACTATTAGCCACGATCGCGCTCCGATTACCTTTAATGATAGAACGTACAAGGCACTGCCGGCAGGAAGTTAGGTCCTCATTTGAGTACGTAATTCAATTGCTTATATGAGGACGAAGCGTCCTGCTGGCAGGACCGTTCTTTTTTCCATTATATAGAGGGAAATGTAACGAATCAGCGCATGCAAGTCTGAAGTTGATAGCTCTGACCGATCAGTAATGGCGGCGATTATACGTAATGGTGACTGTGTTTCTGTTTTTGCTACCTATTTCGATGCTCCAAACAGCGGAGATGCATGGAGTCGCTCGTTATTTGCTAGTAATTATGATATCAGTAAATGTCATGGTACTGTAGTTTAAATTACGTGTAGTTGTGCAACTGTGCAGTGGGATATTGACAAAAACACAACTAGGCTTTTGAAAAGAAAATCCACAGCCTGCCTCCAGTCTCCGACCGGGTCAGGAATGGAATGAATGAAGCCCCCATCTAGCGGCGAGGATATGAACTGTGCCGGCTGCCGAGGCCTGACGCACTCCTCTGGGGCAATGATTAAATGAATGACAGATGAAATGAAATGATAGTGGAGAGTGTTGCTGGAATGAAATTTTGACAGGGAAAACCGGAGTACCCGGAGAAAAACCTGTCTGCCTCCGTTTTGTCCAGCACAGATCTCACATGGAGTGACCGGGATTTGAACCACGGACCCAGTGGTGAGAGGCCGGCGTGCTGCCGCCTAAGCCACGGAGGCTTCAACTAGGCTTTTATTTTATTTATTTATTCTCGAGTGATGGACGCGCCGTCGCTCATACATTTATTTAGTCTCTGTACTATAAGAAAACACGTTTATACGTTATACGTTTATATATTTTAGAGTCAATATGTTGTTAAGAGACAGTTATTGTATTAGTCAATATGAGTCATATTGAATATTTTAGAATATTTACAGACTTTTATTGTTTGCCCAGTACCAGAACTGCAATATTATTACGCTATGATAACCCAAAGTACTGCCGGAAGGACGCGTCCTGCTGGAAGGCCAGTTCAAACATTTGCCATAAGGGTCCAAAGTCCTGCTGGAAGGACGCACCGCTGTGTAAATTATCAATATAAAAGAAAACAAACACTACATGGTGGTAGAGGTGGTTTTAGGGATGAGGACAAAGAGTTATAAATATACCCATACATTTAGGAGAAAGTAGGCTATATGTTCTTTGCTGAACATCTTGTTCAAAATTGAAAATAGGCTAAAAACAGTATGAATGCCGCATTGATAGCAACACGACTTCTCGCACTAAAGAAGGAACTAGCAGACTGGCGTATCAAGTTATTTAAAAAGAAAGCTAGTGCATGCTGGATGAATTTTCAGCTATTTTAGCCTATTTTCATTTATGAATAAATAGCCTTATAAGATCACCTTTTGTTCGTATGTGTATGTGTGTGTTTGTACCATCACCTAATAAAAACTAAATGGCTAGAGCGATTTCAATGAAACTCAGTAAGATCATAGTACTATTTTGGCCGACCTTGGCCGTGCCCTTCAAATTTTATTACGTCTCACCAATCCAACATGGCGGCTGTGCGAAACATTTCACCGGCATTCTGTATCTCCGAAACTATTACTGATAGCACCCTGAAATTTTGTACGGTGATTAAAGGCACTACTAAAAGTTCACGTATGCGACTTTCAAAACCCTGTTACTTACAAAACGGACATGGCGGCCAAGCGAAGTTGAAACATTTAAATATATTTTTCTCGCGATTTAACCATCCGAACGCAGTGAAACTTGGTACAGCAATGTTTACACACATTGTAATTCATTCATTCATTCATTCATTTATTTGCAATGGGGGGTGTGTCCCCCGGTGGCAAATTGGATATACATAACAAATACATAATTATACATAACAATACATAATTATACATAACAATACATAATTATACATAACAATTCAATAACAATTATACACCAATTAAACTGGTGTATTTACACAAATAGTCAGTCTTTTCTTAAACACACCTATATGTTTGGGAAAAGGCTCTAAGACTGCGGCAGGTAGAGAGTTCCAGTTATCAATGGCACGGTTTACAAAAGAATATTTACCATAATTTGTTCGCTGTGGTCGGCCCTTAACTTTGAAAGGATGATCGCTCCTACCCATGTAAGTGGGCTTTCCCAATCGTTTGCTAAGCTCACCCCATGCTGGTTGATTTGTATACGTGTTGTACATAGCGTAGAGTCTAGATTTCTTCCTCCTAGCCTCCAGTGATTCCCACCCCAAGTTTCTTTAACATACGGCTCACACTGCTCCTGGGATTAAAGTCACTGAGCACAAATATAGCGGCCTTTCTTTGTACCATTTCCAACTCATTGATGAGCCCTACTTGATATGGATCCCAAACCGCCGAGGCATATTCCAGAATAGGTCTTACAAGTGACAAATAGCCTAATTCTTTAGCAGAGGTACTACTTCCTTTTAATACCCTCATTACAAAGTGCAGGGATTTGTAAGCTTTTGAAACTACACATCCTACATGACTACTCCATTTCATATCATTCCTTACGTGAACGCCCAAATATTTGCAAGAATCTTCTTCTACAAGTATTTCCGAGCCAATGTTATATTGAAAATCCTGCCTTCGCACTTTCCCTATTTTTAAGAGACTACATTTTCTTGTGTTTATTTTCATTTTATTTACAATCGCCCACTTATAGACCAGGTTTAGGTCCTCTTGCAGCACTGCATTGTCTTGTGAGTCGTGTATCTTTCGATATATTACACAATCATCCGCAAACAATCGACAGTCACTGCGAATTCCATTTGGTAAGTCATTTATAAACGCCAAAAACAACAAAGTTCCGATTACGCTGCCCTGAGGGATACCCGACGTTACGGTAATTTCATCCGAGAATACGCCTTCAACTTTCACTTTCTGGGAACGACCCGTCAAAAATTCTTGGATCCATAAAATTACTCTTCTATCAATCTTCGTCGAAGCTAATTTATGGAGTAGCATGTCATGCGGCACGACATCAAATGCCTTCGCAAAATCTATCACCACGGCGTCGACTGAAACTCCATGGTCTAACGATTCGCTAATGTCTTGAAAAAGTGATAGCATCTGACTCTCGCATGAGTAACCTTTCCGAAATCCATGCTGCCTATCATTAAACCATGATAATGTTTCCCACTGTTCCCTCAAGTAGTCGCAAATGAGATGCTCCATCTGCTTACAAACGATGGACGTAAGGCTAACCGGCCTGTAGTTGCCCAATTCAAGTCTGCTCCCTCCCTTAAATATTGGGACTACCGTAGCTCTTTTCCAGTCATCTGGGATTTGCGCATTGTTTATGGACACATTAAATATCACCTCCAAGTATCGTGCCACGGCCCTACCTCCTAATTTAAGTACTTCACTAACAATATTATCAGGATGTATTGGCATCTAATTTAGTTCAATTGTTTAGATACCCTCAAGATGGAGGTTGTGAGAAATCTTAAAATTAAGTTTTTATTTCTTGTGTCCTAATCATGCGATCAAAGTCAACGTTTGAATAATGAACATACGTAATAATCCTCATCTAATAGTACATAATTCTATGGCCTACATATATTACAATCCAACTTGGCGACCTTCCGAAATATTTAGATGGTTCTCAATATCTATTGATATATGACAGCAATCAAACTTAAACTGTGTGTGTTGATAGCGGCTATAAGCATAAGTTCACCTATGGAACTTCAAATAATCTGGTGAGCACTAACCCAAGATGGCGGTGACGCGAAATTTAAATATTTAAATGGACGCTTCCTGCGATTTAACCATCCGAGCGCAATGAAACTTTGTACGGTATATGCTTATAGAAATTTGAATCCACTGGCATCTAATTTATTTCAATTGTTTTCATAACCATAAGATGGCGGCTGGACGAAATTTTAAAATCTTATTTTTATCTCTTGAGTCCTAACCATGCGATTGAAGTTTGAATAATACACCTACACAATAATCTTCATGTAATAGTACATAACTCTTAAGGCCTGCATATATAAAAATCCAAAACGGCGACCATCCGAAATATTTAGACGGTTCTCAATATTTACGAATCTATTACAGCAATAAAACTGACATTTCATATGTTGATAGAGGCAGTTAACATAAGTAGGATATATGAAAATAGGCTATATAGTTATTCACGGAACTACTTGTTATATTTTCATATAAACAAGATTAAATGCAATGGGAAGCATGTGGAATTGATTTTCAAATCATTATCATTTATTTGAGATCAATATTAACAAATTAAATCAACGGAATAAACGGTTTCTTTGTGATTTATGTACAACCCGCCACAGTACCTTATGACCATGCCATGCTGGCCAAACGAGAATGCTGGTAATGATCGTTCTCGAAATCACGTTACTAGGAATAACAGCACCAAAACTATCACTTCCGTTCTTTATTCTCGCGTGCGAGACTGGTCGAAACAGGGAAGCTCTACTAGAGAGTTAAAATGCATGGCGCGTGCAGGAATCGAAATCGGAACCTCAGAGTTTAGGCACCAGTGAATGATCTACCATTGAAATAACACGACACGACATTCAACCTTTTAAGCAAAAGGACATGCGTTTGAGTTGGTCCGTATGAACACAGCCATACTGTATCATAGTCTGCATGAAAGGATGGAGAAAGGCTAACATATAGGCCTGCATAGTATAGATAATGCAATTATCACATGGTTTTCCGCGAATTAGTATAGACTACAGTATCACAGTCTATTTAATTACGGTATTTATATTGCGAGTCCCGGCTGACTTCCGGAACACCAGAGTAACACATTTTGTGTCGTTTCTTTCCAGGAAGCACTGCAAGAGCCGTAGCCAGCCAATATCCGGTGAGTACTGGCTTCCTATTTACAGCTAATGAAATAGATAGACCAACTTCCTGTCCCAACCAGGTCCACCAGCCCATGCTACACAGACTTGAAGACACATTTCTAAACCTAATATATTATTTTGGCGGAGAACCGGGGTATATTAGTATTTTCACCAGTAACATACTACTGTAACCATCAACACCATCCGTGCCGCATTCTTTTCTCAACATGTATCAATTCTTTAAAAAGAGACAAAAGGAAAAGATAAAAGAATAAAAATACCTCTCGTCGAGTAACAGGTAAGGGAATTGACGATGATTTTCTTTTATTCAAAACACTAGCAACCCATCCCGGCTTGGCCCGGGAACAGTTATGAATGCATTACGTGATAAGCGCTTTCTTTTCGATGTCAATGAACTACGATCTATATCCTTTTTCCGTCTCGGCATGATGGGTTAAAATCACTGACTGGACTATTAATGATATTAGAAGTAGTGCCGAAATTCAAGTACCTCGGAGTCACCCTCCAAACTACTCCAACATCCTACAATATCCACGTTAAAGAAAGAGCGGCCGCAGCAATAAAAGCCATCTACCACATCGAACAACCTCAACAAATATCATTGGGTACAGCAATGCTACAGTTCAGAACAGCCATATCACCAATAGAAACCTATGGGATTAGCATTACCTGGGAAAAACTCACACTCAGCGACCTGATGATAATAGAAAAAGTCAAGGCGCGATATCTTAAGAGGATTTTAGGCATAGGAAAGTCTGCCCCTTCAAGGTTGACATATGTATTAACTAAGGAGGACTACTTCATCGACGACATCAAAATACAGTTTTACCTACCAAACACCAAAGTCTTTGAGAATACACGCCGAACCTTAAATGAGAAACGAAATGCCATTTGGTCCGACTTTTACTCCACAGATGCCATAATGACGGAAGAGTGGAAACAAGCTAATTACGAACTACGACACGTAATAACACGTTACGCCACCCATGGATTTCACTATAGATTCTGCAAAACCAAGAATTTCCACCAACCGAATAAAGACTGTGTATGTGACCTGTGCAACGATTCGCCGTGAGTGTGCATCCAGACTGGAGAAATCTAAAGCACTGAACCTGAGGACCCATACTTTATATGGGTATCAACCAGCAACCCAAAGGCTAAAGTCAAGAAGAAGCTTTCTTCATGCAACAGAAAGCCTCACTGAACTACCATCGAACTTTAGAATGAATTCATGGCGTTCAAGATCCAGCCACCTTGCAGGATGGATGATGCCTTCCGAAAGCCTTCTTTCAGGCCACGAGGAAAGTTGGTCAACATGGAAGACACTCAACAGGTTGCGCTCAGGAGTTGGAAGAACGAAGACCAACATGAGAAAGTGGGGATTTGTCTGCGAATCTACACTATGCGAATGCGGTGAAGAACAGACAATGAACCATCTCCTTGTATGCAACTTGTGTCCAACTACATGCTCTCCCCAGAACGTGATTGACGCTACTAAAGAAGCATGTGAACTAGCTGCATATTGGTCAAGCCACATTTGATTAAATTTGTACTTGTGTAGAGCTTAATCGCATTGCTACCTGCCATCAAAAATGATTAATGCTTATAGTACCAGGTTTGAAGTTATATCTTGTAAGTTATAATGTATGTTTCTGACACGATTAAATAAACGATCATTGTGAAAGGTACGACGCACAAAACTGCAAAATGAGGACAACCTCAATAATAAGACTGGCATTAGCATAATAGATCATATGTACAAATATGTATTTGCACATTGTGCGCTTTTCTTTTAATAATAATAATAATAATAATAATAATAATAATAATAATAATATCATGAAGATGCATGTGCAACGAATTCTTGTTAGACGAAATTTAAGAATGAAACACAAATCCCCCTTCCGTCCAATCTTAACTTAACTGTGTATTTTGCGGAAGTAGAGGTTCATAGGCGAAATGAAGAACGGCCAACTTGCACTTCCAGGGAAACTCCAAACACAACCACTCTTCTCTGAATTCTTAACTCAATACGACTCGAAAGTTTGCTGCTGGCTGTATCTGGGGTAATAGGCTCACCCGCTAGCTAGGCTGTAACTGGGGTGATAGGCTCGACCCTAGCTAGCTCGTAAACTATCGCCTCAGTAATTGAATGGAGATTGTTTGAAGAAATAAATACCTAAACACATATAGTGGGCGATGTATTGAAGATAGATATACTGTATACTCTCGCGGACTTTTTTGTTGAACAATTCTTACACTCGTAGTATATTGATATTTATAACGGTTCGCCCAGCGAAAGCTTAAAAAGCGCTCGGATGCCAAGATGTTTTGACGTTTTCACTGAAATCGTTACTGCTTGGCTTCCTTTGATCATAAATAATAAGCTATTTTCTACAGAAACCTTCCTCGTGATATCCTTTATAGAATGATGAAAACTGCATCAAAATCCATCCAGTGGTTCTCGAGATTACCCGTGACATCCAAAAATCGGGGACTTTGCTTTATACTAGGTAGAGATAACTGGGTACATTAAAATCAGGGTTGTCCATGACGGCCAAACGTGGACTTCTTTATTGTGTGTCGTCTGTATTAGAGATTGGCCACAAACCTGGCGAAGTTGCCTCGATCTCTTGCCGGTCGAAATGCTGTGTGGGAATTCAACCCCGACCAGTATGTTTCCTCAACCACGAGTTTCTTCTTCATCCCATTCGGCCATGAATTTCATCAACTTCAAATGACTTCTTCGTCTTATTTGGCCATCAGTTTTTCGAAGCGAGTGTGTCATTTTTGTCCAATTCAGCCATGGATTTCCTCAACCACGTGTGTCGATTTTGTTCTATTCAGCAGTCAACTTCCTCAGCCATGAGTGCCTTTCTTGCCCTGTTCGGTAATCAATTTCCTCAACCACGAGTGTCTTCTTCATCTTATTTGGCATCCATTTCCTCAATCACGTGTGTATTTATTGTCCTATTCGGCCATGAATTTCCTATACCACAAGAGTCTTCTTCATCTCATTTGCCCATGAATTTCCTCAACCTCAAGGGTCATTTTCGTCCTAATTGGCTATTAATTTCCTCAACCACGAGTGCTTTTCTTGTCTTACTCGACCATGAATTTTCTCAATTTCGTGTGCATTATTTTTTGTTCTATTCGGCCATGGATTTCATCCACCACGTATGTCTTTTTTGTTCTATTCGGGCATCAATTTCCTCAGCGACGGGTGCGTTGCTTTTCCTATTCGCTCATCAATTTCCTCAAATACGAGTGTCTGTTTTGTCCTATTCAGCCACCAATTTCCTCAACCTCGAGTGACATCGTCATCATTTTCGATCATAATTTCCTCAGCTTCAAATATCTTCAGACTTTTCGACAATCAATTTCCTCAAACTAGAGTTGTTTTCGTTCTATTTGGCCAACATTTTCCTCAACCAAGAGTGCCTTTCTTGTCCTATTAGGCCATGAATGTTTTTAACTTCGTATGTATTTTTTGTTCTATTCGGCCAAGAATTTCCTCAATGTGTGTCTTTTTGTTCTATTTTCTCAACCTCGAGTGCGTTGTTTGTCCTATTCGCTCATCAATTTCCTCAACTACGAGTGTCTTTTTTGTTCAATTCGCTCATCAATTTCCTCAACTACGAGTGTTTTTTTTTGTCCTATTCAGCCACCAATTTCCTCAACCACGAGTGCCTTCTTCATCCTTTTCGGCCATCAATTTCCTCAACCACAAATGTGTTAATTTCTTATTTGGACAAAATTTTGACTTGTAGTTAGGTTAGTTAGTTCATAAACTCTTTTCGCGTGTCTCAACTTCGGATATGTGATTAACCCACAGAATCGAAAATAATATATCCTAATTACAGTGGTGGATCACTATTTTACAAGAGCTGATAAGCCTAACCAACCTGCACCATATAATTTCCAATATCATAACTGCTTGAAAAAATACAGATATTGTTATCTAAGTTGCAAATATATATATATATATATATATATATATAAATTTAAAAAAAAACCAACCAAAAAACACACACACACACACACACTCTCTCTCTCTCTCTCTCTCTCTCTCTCTCTCTCTCTCTAAAAAACCACGGTAGTGCAAAATAAATATACGAGTGATATGGCGTTAGGGAAATTGGAACACTTTCTTCCTCCAAAATTATTTAGGCAACTCCGAAAAATGGCTTCTAATATTTTACAAATTTTCAAATCCTAATGCATTGGTAGCCGGCTTCAGTGGCGTAGTTGGTAGCATGCTGAGCTTGAATGCCCAAGGTCGCGGGTTCAAACACGGCTGAAGTTATCGGATTTTTTATTAGTGTTAAAAATCCCTCAGTATACCTTCGGAGGGAAAGTAAACCCGGCGGTCCTATGTCATAGATTTGTGGCATGAAAAAGTACCTTCAACTAACTACACTTGTGTGAAGCCAAAATTTGTAAGTTTGATCACTTGATAACGCTATATTAGTTCCGACTTTCGTCACCGGATGCAGGCTGCGATGGCATGTAGTAACCAAATCCACAGCTAGTTGTCGTGGACGGTAGCATTTGGTAGCAAAAGTGGGAACTACTTGAATATTGATCGTCTGCAGTCCTTACCTGAATCACAGATAACACACACTAATACAGCCATCACAACACCGGTTATCAGACAAATTCTACACACACCCAAAGTACACGGGGCTACATGACCACGTTGTCGCAGCCCCTAAACTAAGGAACCAACTAACCAATGCATTTGTAAAAAGGCTATCTTAAAATAAATATTCGTTTGAACAATGACCGATTACTTTGATTGTGAACACGGTCTTTTCGTAGCAAGTACGACTACTTAAGGAAGGAAAGGGGCTTGTAGTGTTACGTGACCGTTAATCTAGTGATCATCAGCCACATGACCTGCATTTTACGTGGAATACGAACCACTAGACGTGATATTTCACTTCGAAAAATTCACATGTATTGTCCGAGATTCGAACTCTGTCCGCCTTGATGAGAGGCAAGCACCACTACGCCCTCTGACTCTTTAAGAAGTACCTCACAAAAACAATTTAATGGATTTCATATCACTGCTGACATACCAAGCGGTGTGAGACAAGTTTGATTGTGCATATAATTAATTTTAAAATTTAAGTATTGACCAGCTGATTGCACGCCCATGAAGCTGGTTGGTTGGTTCCTCAGTTTAGGGGCTGCGACAACGCGGTCATGTAGCCCCGTGTACTTTGGGTGTGTGTTGAATCTGTCTGATAACCGGTGTTAATTGTGATGGCTGTATTAGTGTGTGTATCTGTTATTTAATTCAAGTCAGAACTGCAACTTTGAATTTTTCAAATAGTTCCTACTTTTGCCATCAAACGCCACCGTCAACGACTACTAGGCCAAGTTCAGAACAAATCTACTAGACGCCACCGCAGTCGGCTCTTGGCAACGAACGTAGAAACCTAAGAGCGTTGTTTACATTCTTAACCTATGTTCTTTAATACTTTAATATCTATTCATCTTTACTATTCCTTAATCTTTATTATTTCCTGTTCTTTAATACTTTAATATCTATTCTTCTTTACTATTCCTTAATCTTTATTATTTTCTGTTCTTCGATATCTATTCTTCTTTACTATTCCTCAATCTTTAGTATTTTCTGTTCTTTAAAATCTATTCTCCTTTACTATTCCTTAATCTTTATTATTATTTTGTTCTTTAATACTTTAATATCCATTCTTTAAAACTTCCTTCGGCTTTTCCCAATGAATTGGGGTCACCGGAGCCAATCAGGCTCATTTTGGTTTTGGCCGGAGATTTAAGACCGGATGCCCTTCCTGTCACCATGTGATTTTTCAGGTGAAAATTCCACCCCACCGTCACCGGGATTCGAACCCCAGCTGTCCGGGTGAAAGACGAACAGCTAAGCCACTGCGTCATCACGCTCCCCTTTAATATCAATTTTTTGCTTTTCCTTAATCTGTATTGTTTTGTGCTCTTGAATATCTATTCTTCTTAGCTAATCCTTAATCTTCATTATTGTCTGTGATTTAATACTTTAATAATCTATTCTTTACTATTCCTAAATCTTTATTATTTTGTGTTCTTTAATATCTATTCTTCTTTATTATTCCTTAATCTTTTTCTTTTCTGTTCCCTAATATCTATTATTCTTTCCTTTTCAGAATTACAGTAGCCTATGACTATTAGTCTAGTATCAGCATGAGATGCTTTGTGTACATTTTTTTTTATCGCCATGCTTGGATTTTGTTTGCAAATTCTTTTATCTCGTGTTATAACAAGTTCGACTTTCGTTATCAGACCAGAACTTTCCTTTGATATGTTTCAGGACAAGCTGAAGGAGTCTGCTACTTCTACACACTGGGCAATCGACATCCTGCAGTTTGCAAGAATGTGATTGTTATTCGACATATTCAACTGGAACGGAATGAAGTCAACTCAGCATCAAGACATTATGTTTACAAAAAATATGCCGCATTGTTGAGTTAAAATTGTGATTAATACAGAGGTTATTTTTCACGTCTTGAGATTTTCTTCTGTCATTAAGAATGTTTTAACCATAGTACAAAGGACCAGTTAATACATAAAACAGCATTATTTGTTCCTCTTATAAGTAATACCGTATTGATTATGTTAACTACTGCAACACCACACTTTAAGAAAAATCTCAACCTCACAAAAGGGGCAGATCCAAGTGGTGTGCAACAAGACAAAACTAGTAGACTAAAGTTTCTAAGTGTTCATTTACTCAAATGAACGTGTTATTTTTGGAAATTCTGAATTCCCCCCCCCCTCCCTAATTCTTGTTTATTGTCATAATTATTAGTCTAGTATTATTAAAACTTTCATTTTATTAATTTTACGAATTGTTTATCCATTTTAACATATTTAGGCATCCAACTAAACATTTTAAAATTCTTCTAAACTTGTGTAATTTTATCATTGTTGATAGGCAGATGACCTCGCTGTTACGCCCCTTAAAGGAAGAATAACTAACTCAAGTCTCAAAGTATCAGAGTAGAAAGCCACAACGACAGCATGTTGGATGAATTTTCATGTAGGGTTGCTTTTTAATGACAAAATAATGTGTTCTGGCAGCTTGCGCATTTAAAATCATCACCATGGGTGGGGGGTGGGGGGAAATAATGGTAACACATATTAACCATGAATGGTGATAACTCAGTTTGGGTAACCATTATTTACACCAGGTAGTGCGAGTTCCCATGGTAATAAGGTAACGTTGTGCTGTCATCTGATATACTTTTTATTAACTTTGTCTTCTTTAAACCTCAACCACTTAAAGACTGAGGGGTGTGTCCCAAAGCTATGTCTTCTGCCGTAGTGGACTACATAGTCGACTAATATTCTGGATATGACGTCACAAGTCATGATCTAAAACTGATTAGCACATAACAATCCAGTATGTAGTGACTAGTGAACGAAAGGGTTTGCTTCATCGCCGACTTGTACAATTTATGGATGTAGATGGGTAGATAGATACCTGATCAAGAAGAAATATTGCCCTGCACAGTGGGTCAAAATCGAAATCTAGGGGGCCAAAATTATTTTTACGTTTTAATCATGAATTTAGAGTTAAAGCAACGTATATAATTTGTTTACTTCATAATAAACATCAGTTAAGACCATTATTAAGCTTCGTCAACACATGCAAGAAATTGTCTATGACTAGGAGTTGGATAGAGCATTCAGTTATCACTTCAGAACAATTTTCTACCCCTAATTTACTTTTAACAAAGTCACAAAGTTCCACTTTTGACATAATCGTCGAACCCAGTGCTTCAAACAGTTGTAAACTTGTGAGAAGTGGTTGCGCGGTATCTTCTAAAACGTAAAATTACTAAGTAAGTTGTAAAAAGATGCAAAAAAACTTATAACAGGCGTAAACTACAAGACTTTGTCTAATTTTAACATTAAGTAGAAAGTGACGCAGAGTGACGCGACATACTAAAAAACTAAGTGAAAATATTATTTTAAAAATAATAGTTAAATATTATATAATGCAAATATAGCTAAAATTACGTAACAATTACGCCCATTAATAACTAAAACACGTTACAAAGAGCATACCTTCAGCTGCATGTTCCATCTTAAAGCATCACACTAACCACAAAGACAACCAAACCACAGTCACTTACATTCACCCTCCAATTCAGACTGCTCGAACAGTGGTGACAGATTTACACTAAGATGCGTTTATATCCCAGAATAGTGAGCGGCAATTATAAGCGAATGCTGTAGAAGTAATACATTTGGATTTTTTAATTATGAAAATAAATAATTTTGTCCTCCTAGATTTCGATGTTGACCCACTGTGCCCTGGAGAAAAGAGATGGTGCGGAGCACTGCCTTCTTGCGCTTCAGTTTAGCACCGGCATGTAAACCTAGTGTGTCTCAGTACACAAGTCTATGAAGGAGGCCATGCCTCAAGCATACATGTTCCAAAGCACAGTAGTAAGTAGTTACTAGCAGCTAGTTAATAGCCTCGCCTGCGAGACTGATCGAAACTGGTGATCTGTTTGCAACGCTCTATTGTCCTGATGCTCTCTGCTCCTCCTTCAATTCCTTCAGTCAACAGTACTATGTTCCTAGTACAGTTGAGCAAACCAAGGCGAATTCACGAATTCAACTCAGAACGCAGGGACATTATAAGCCTCTTAAAGATGGAATGTTTTGGTTTTCACGGTCAGAGTAATTCAGTCAAGAAGCACAAAATGCGAAATAGATGAATAGGGTGTTTCTTTCGGTTTTGAATCTCAGTTATTGGGATGTCCTTCCTTCTCAAAGCTGTTGGCCACCAGGTTTCTCTTCGGCACCCACAAAGCTGCCCCTCCTACACTTACTCATAGATTTTGTTAACACCAAAGGCGAGTCGCATGTGTTCATTTCGCACTCGATCTGTAAGAGTAACGCTTGTATATTATAACAGTATTTGTATCTCCATGATACGTATTTAATAACAATAATAATGATAATAATAATTTCTGGCAAAAAAAAGACCAACAAATGAATTATACAGAAATACTGAATCTATCACGACACTCATCAGAAAACGCAGAGTGAAGTTCTTTGCCTATCGCCAGAATGTACGACACCAGACGGACTAAAAGAATATTCAACATAATTTCTACGTCCAAATTGGGTACTTCTTGGTACAAAGAAATTACGGAAGACTTACAACAATTACATTTCACCGTCGAAGACATTCACGACCGCAGCATTTGTAGAGAAACAAGAAGTTCCGTGACGAACTAAAGAGCCTACTTTTCTTAAAATTAAGTTTCATGCCAATGAGTAATCTACAGTATATGAACCTATCTAGAATAATGACGAAGTTAAGTTGGTAATATCGAAATGTCTAATTAGTTCGAAATACACCTGGTATAATGTAGCCTAATGGAGCACTACAGTTGGCAGGCCTGGTGACTGAATATATTCTTAGTTCCATCTCTTAAGGTACAGAATACAAAATTTGGTTGAAGTCCAATGGACGTTACATGCAGTTAGACACTGGATCTATCAGCACGCGTAAAAGCATGTTGGCAACAATATCATGCGTGTGCTGGTCAGAAATAATCTGAAATATTATGATATCTTGTTGTGCCAATTATGGATGAAATCCATTTGTTAGTATAGAAGTTACATGTATTTTAAAATTGGTTCTATCAGCAGGCATAGAATCATGTTGGCATCACTGACTTATATTAATTACTCCAAATTAATCTAGAATGTCAGGTGATATACGTGTGCAAAGTATAGAGCTGTTGGCTTGCATACTTTCTGATATATTGATATTAGGGTAAAAAAATATAGACAGCATTTATTAACCATTGGCAGCCCTGATTGCTCTTGACAATACTTATAATCATATCTGTCATGTTACACATAGCACATACGAAATTTGGTTGAAATCCAACTGATAGTATAGAAGTTACATGTATTTAAAAATTGGTACTATCAGCAAGCTTATAGTTGGTAGAACTGACGTATGTAAATTACTCCAAATTAATCTAAAATGTCAGGTACTATACGTGTGCATAGTTTAAAAGCTGTCGGCTTGCATACTTTCTGATATATTGGTATTTGGATAAAAAATATAGAGAGTAATTATTACCAGTTGGCAGCCCTGGTGGCCCTTAAGAATACGCTCAGTCGTATCTGTTTATGTGCATATATTACATACAAAATTTGGTTGACATCCAATTGATAGTGTAGAAGTTATATGCATTTATAAATTGGACCTAACGGAAGGTCTAAAATTATTTTGGCAACACTGTCATGTATGGCCTCCTGGAAATTAAACTGAAATAGTATTATCTACATGTGTGCCAATTTTGGAATAGCTCCCATGCATACCTTCCAAGATATCCAACATGGAGCTGAAATTTATAGTGCGTTTTTTCAGCAGTTGGTAGCACTGGCATCATTTTCAAATATGGACGTGAGATATTCCTGTATACATCTTGACTCATACTAAATTTGGTTTCGATTGCTGCAGCCGTTTAGGAGTTGATAGGGGGACACAGACAGACAGACATACATACATACATACATACAGACAGACAGACAGAAAGAAGGACAGACAGACAGACAGACAGACAGACACACACACATTTTCCCGGATCGATCTCATAAGTCTACTTTTTCCTGATTTTTGCAAAATGTGAAAATTAGGCTAAAAATCAGAAACCAGAAATTTGAAATTAGATCACAACCCAAAAGAAATAGGCGTATATGGACAGATGCAGAGAAGAATTCACACAGTGAACGGATGAAAGGTTTTTGGGAAGATAAAAAGAAGAAAAGAACCACCACCAAAAGCTAGATTTTTGTGTTTCTAGTGCTTCAAAAACACAACAACTGGATGCCGATGGTTAAAAGAAATCAGAGGGGACTTAAAAGAAATTGGCCTAATAACAGATGATGCTGCAAAGAAGAAAAAATTAACTACAGCACTTAAAACTATGACGTTTCATTTTCCACTAAAAAAAATAAAAAATCCTACAAGAATATTTTCCGACTAAGAAAGGGCAAGACGATCAATACGCATGATGGAGTACTGGGAGGACCGCAAGGCTCGTACAGTTCCTACAAGTCGACGAACTAATGGTTGGTTAAAGTGATTCTATGAGGTCTCAAAAGGCGAAGAAGAAGAAGAAGAAGAAGAAGAAGAAAGGGGAATGTACGAAAATAATAATAATAATAATAACCACACCAACAATAATTAAAATAATAACACAATAATCAAAGCTGAAGCACTATACGCCTTGGAAACCTTGGTCATCGGTGGCAGGTCTCTTATTAAAGACGTAGGGAGACACAACAGAGGAAATATATTGAAAATCCTTGGCCCAGTCTGCTGAGAAGGAATCTAGATGAAACGGAAATGCCACTCTACCCCGAGGAGTGAGAAAAATGTTTTCGCTAAACAAATATGGAACTTCATTAGGTATACTACAATTGACGGCGTGCCGAGAGGGATATTTTCATTACTGGAAGGAAATTTTTGCTATAATATAGAGGAATTCTAAATGCTCTGAAGAGACAGGACAAAAATTAAGTTGGCAACACTGGTGTAACTCGTTAAACCTCGCATGCACGATAATATCTTTGCGACCAAGTCGCTAATCCCTGGCCAGTTGGGCATTAAGCGAGTAACAATTTGTATAGCGGAGCTGCGTTAATGTAGTGGCTTGGTGTGAGGTGCTTCATCAAGATGTAATGAGTATCGTCCTTTATTGTGAGAAGAACTCTGGGCCATTCAGGGAATGTTAATATCACACGTTCCTACTGCGGGGTCAACACGACCATCCGCCTGCAGAATTTTGATTTGGCTTAAGTCTTTTTTAAGTAGGCTCCGGCTTTTCAAACATTCTCAAAGGCAACGATTTCGGAGGGCATGGCATATTCTAACTCCACAAATTATAATGTAATCGGTATCACCAACTTAAATAATAATAATAATAATAATAATAATAATAATTTTTAATTTTTAATATAGTTACGAATAGCACTCTAAAAACCAATTGGGTAAAGGAAACCGTGGAAGACTTTAAGAAACTAAACATCTCTACAGAAGACATCGCAGACAGGAGCAAATACAGAGAAAAACTTAGACTACAGAAGTTTGAGCAAACTCCCAAAGAGAGACAACCAGCAAAGAGGTGGACAGAAGAGAGAAAGAGGAAACATAGTGTGTATATGAGAGGTTTTTGGGAAAAAAGAAGAAAGGTCCAGAATGAAACATGAAAATTGATTGTGTTGTAACGCTCTCCTTATGGGGAATTAACGAATAAATAAATAATAATAATGTACAGAATGAGAAATGTAGAAGATGCTTACTTGGACCAGAAACTATCCAACATATCACTTACACTTACTTCTTCAGTACATATTACAATGTGCCTTTTCATTATGAAAAGGCACAATGCAATAGCCAAAATAATTCACTCATACCATGTACAAAAATATTAATTATGTGATAATACTTTGCCTTATTTTCAGTATGTTCCTGACGCAGCTTTGGAGACTTTCACGCACAAGCTGGGATAGATCAATTACGGTACTGGTTTTTAGCGATAGTACTTATGTAGCTGATGATGTTTATGTGTTTCTAACCCAAAATTTTTTCATCTGGGCACTGAAAATCTTCGTTAAAATAAATAATTATGTATAATTCTTCTATGGAGATGGAGTGGATTTATGCAATGCGCACATGATGACTAACCTTTCAAGTTAGTAAACATTTTTAATCTTGTTTTATAACCACAATATTGCATTAATTATAATCCATAATTATACTTTCGCAGACAACATCTATAAAAAATAACCTTCCAACTTAAAAAGAGCTTGGTTATACATATCGCGTTGCCATATCTTCCAAGTACATTTTTCAAGTGTATTTTATGAAGTGCAGATTGGGTATTCAAGAAATATTATAACACGTGAGTGTTTTCAATCAATTTCAAATATTTTGTTTCACTTTGTATAACAATCTTATATATAAAAGTGAAAGTCTGTATGTATGTGGGTATGTGGATCTGTTCCGTATACAAATCTACACCGTTCCACCAATCTCAACCAAATTTTGCATACACATAGTTTAGGACCCAGAAGGAACCGCTGGCTACATGAATTTTCGATAGTCTTTCTCATTCTTCTGATTTCGGCCCTTTTGCACTCAAGCACAGGCTAATCAAATCATAAAAAAATATACTCATGAAGGAATGGCAAGACAGATAGTTTCCATGGCAACATAGCTCAAGTCGAGACACGGCCGACTGGATGCCAGTTCTGCTCTGCACTACCGGTATAGAAAATGAGGATCTTTACTTGAAATCCCGATAGTTACTCAACTGCTCACATAGCACTGTCAACCGAGTTTAGCATAACAAAGACTTGACACTATCTTCTACTATATATTTGTCAAATACCACTCACTCACTCACTCACTCATTCATTCATCACGAAATCTCAGAAACCACCAAACGGATTGGAATGAAATTTGGTATGCAGCTTCCCCAAAGGCCGCAAATGCCCACTAAGAGCGGATTTTATGATATTCTGGTTTTAAGGGGGTGTTAAGGGGGTAAAACTGCATTTCATTGAATAGCAATATCTCCCGATTTGTTTCATTGGGGGATGTGATACTTGGCACATAAACTCATCATTAAAAATAAGAAGACATGAGTCGGAGGGTTTTTCGATGTGGTGTATATTATGAGGTGAAAGGGGTGAAAAGTGGGGATTGAAAGATTCCTAACAGAGCGTGTATCTCTTAAACGACATAGGCGAGGAGTTTGAAACTCAGCGGGAAAAAATCAGCATAAAAATAAGTAAATATGTGTTTGACCGTTTTATCATAAATCCAATTTAAGGGGCCCATGGGGAGGGGTGAAATTCTGGGGGGGGGGGGGAGTAACAGGAAAGAAAGTATCCTAACTGATTGACTGACTGACTCACTCATCAAACTCAGGGGGAAAAAACTGCTTTAAAGTAAGTAAATAGCTGTTCGACAGTTTTTTTTTTCATAAATCAAATTTAAGGGGTTCATGGGGAGGGGTGAAATTCTGAAAAAAGAAAATTGAAAGAAAATGTCCTGACTCACTCACTCATTCACTCACTCATCATCGCCCAGCCAAAATTATTGAAGTTAGACACATGACAGTTTGGGGATATGTTCATTGTATTTCAAAACCGTCTACTAAGGGAGGATTTTCGGATATTCAGTTTCTAAAGGGGTCTTAATGGGGTTAAACCTGCATTTCATTGAATAACAATATCTCCCGATTGTTTTCATTGGGGGATGTGATACACGGCATATAAACTCATCATTAAAAAGTAAGAAGTCACGTGTCTGAGGGTTTTTCGATGTGGTGTATATTATGAGGTGAAAGGGGTCAAAAGTAGGAATTGAAAGATTCCTAACGGAGCGTATATCTCTTAAACGACATAGGCGGGGAGTTTGAAACTCAGCGGAAAATAATCAGCATAAAAAATAAGTAAATATGTGTTTGACCGTTTTTTCATAAATCCAATTAAAGGGGCCCATGGGGAGGGGTGAAATTCTGGGGGGGGGGGAACAGGAAAGAAAGTGTCCTAACTGATTGACTGACTCACTCATCAAACTCAGGGGGAAAAACTGCTTTAAAGTAAGTAAATAGCTGTTCGAAAGGTTTTTTTTATCAATCAAATTGAAGGAGTTCACCGGGAGGGGTGAAATTCTGAAGGAAAAAAAATGAATGAAAGTATCCCGACTCATTCACTCACTCATCATCGCCCAGCCAAAAATATTGAAGTTGGAAACATGGCATTTTGGCGATATGTTCGTTGTATGTCAAAACCGTACACTAAGGGAGGATTTTTGGATATTCAGGCTCCAAAGGGGTCTTAAGGGGGTTAAACCAGCATTTCATTGAATAACAATATCTCACGAGTGGTTTCATTTGTGGATGTGATACTCGGCATATAAGTTAATCATTAAAAATAAGCAGACATGTGTCTAAGGGTTTTTCGATATGGTGTATTATTATGCGGTGAAAGGGGTGAAAAGTGGGGGTTTAAGGATTCCTAACGGAGCGTGTAGGCCTATCTCTTAAACGACATAGGCGAGAAATTTGAAACGCAGCGAAAAAAAAACAGCTAAAAAATAAGTAAATCGGTGTTCGACCGTTTTTTCATAAATTAATTTAAGGGGCCAATGGGGTGGGGTGAAATTCTGGGGGAAAAAGGAGAGAAAGTGTCCTAACTGACTGACTAACTCACTCACTCACCCAAGTCAGGGAAAAAGACAGCTTAAAAAATAAGTTAATAGTTGTTCAAGCGTTATTTCATCAATTCAATTTAAGGGGCCCATGGGGAGGGGTGAAATTCTGGTAAAAATAATTGAAAGAAAATGTCCTGTCTGACTCACTCTCTCATCACGCCCAGCGAAAACTATTAAAGTTGGAAAAATGTAATTTTGGGAATATGTTCGCTGTATATCGAAAACGTCAACTGAGGAATGATTTTTGTTTATGCGGGTTTTAAAGAGATGTTAAGGGGGTAAACGTGCATTTCATTGAATAACGATATCTCATGAGTTGTTTCTTTGGGGATGTGATATTCGGTATATAAACTAATCATTAAAAATAATCAGACATATGTCTAAGGGTTTATCGATGTGGTGTATATTATGAGGTGATAGGGGTGAAAATTGGGGGTTGAGGCATACTTAACGGAGCGTGTATCTCTTGAACGACATAGGCGAGAAGTTTGAAATTCGGCGGAAATCAATCAGCTTAAAAGTAAGGGGCCCTTGGAGAGGGGTGAAATTCTGGGGGGGGGGGGAAACAGGAAAGAAAGTGTCCAAACTGATTGACTCACTTACTCACTCATCAAACTCAGGGGGAAAACAGCTTTATATAAGTAAATAGGTGTTCGACCGTTTGTTTCATAAATCAAATTTAAGGGGTGAAATTATCAAAAATAAATGAAAGGAAATGTCCTGACTGACTCACTCACTCATCATCGCCCAGCCAAAATTATTGGAGTTAGAAATATGAAATGTTGGGGATATGTTCGTTGTATGTCGAAAACGTCCACTAAGGAAAGAGTTTTGAATATTCAGGTTCTAAAAGGGTGTTAAGGGGGGTAAACGTGCATTTCATTGAATAACAATATCTCACGAGTGGTTTCATTTGGGGATGTGATACTTGGCATATATACTAATCATTAAAAATAAGCTGACACATGTCTAATGGTTTTTCGATATAGTGTATATTATGAGGTGAAAGGGATGAAAAGTGGGGTTGAAAGATTCCTAACGGAGCGTGTATCTCTTAAAAGACATAGGCGAGGAGTTTGAAACTCGGAGGAAATCAATCAGCTTAAAAGTAAATAAATAAATAAAATAAATAGGTGTTCGACCGTTTTTTCATAAATCAGATTTGAGGGGCCTATGGGGAGGGGTGAAATTCTGGAAGAAAAACGTCCCCTAAGGAAGGGTTTTTGGATGTTCACTCTCATCGACCAACCCAAACTATTAAAGTTAGAAGAATGATATTTTGGGGATATGTTTGTTGTGTGTCGAAAACGTCTACTAAGGAGGGATTTTTGGATATTCAGGTTCTAAAGGGGGGTTAATGGGGTTAAACCTGCAATTCATTGAATAACAATATGACACGACTATGACGCGAGCGAAGCGAGGCTATAAATGAGATGATGTGTCTGTGTATTACTCAATCACGCAAGTACCACTGGTAAGATTTACATGAATTTTACATGGAAGTAGCTGATTCACCTGGTTAACAAATAGGTTACTTTTGATTTCAATACTTTGCACTATTTAAGGCTGGCGACCATCTAAGAAATAGTAAACTTTTGATGGTATATATGAGGTTTAAAATTACATTTTCTATCCGAAAGGTATCTTCAACCGTTAGCGAGTAAAACCTAAATTTGTGCTATAAAACACGGTCAACGCCGAGCGGTGTAGTTGGACAAAATGTTCCATCCTTAATCTCCCTCTGCGCAGCACCTCGCCTATCCCCAGTTTTAACTGTCACCTTCACATTTTAATTTATTTATGACGCGTAGCGAAGCACGGGTACTTCAGCTAGTGTTTAATAATTACCACTCAACATTTTGTTTCTTGTACAGTACATATCAAAAAGTACCCCCAACGCATTAATATTAGAAATACATTAACTTAATATTTGGTTTAATAACAATAATAATAATAACCCCTTGCACTACAGCGCACTAGCCTTCGTGGCTTAGGCGGCAGCACGCCGGCCTCTTACCGCTGGGCCCGTGGGTCAAATCCCGATCACTCCATGTGAGATTTGTGCTGGACAGAGCGGAGGCAGACATGTTTTTCTCCGGGTACTCCGGTTTTCCCTGTCACAATTTCATTCCAGCAACATTCTCCACTATCATTTCATTTCATCTGTCATTCATTTAATCATTGCCCCAGAGGAGTGCGACAGGCTTCGGCAACCGGCATAGTTCATATCCTCGCCACTAGATGGGGGCTTCATTCATTCCATTCCCTGACCCTGTGAGTCGACTGGACGCAGACTGTGGATTTTCACTACAGCCCATTAAGGGCCTAGGCCTACCAAGCGACCGCTGCCCAGCCATTTGGCCTGCAAATATTGGGGTGACGCGTGGTCAGCACATAGGGTCCCCTCGGCCGTTAATCTTGATTTTAGTGACCGGGGCACTGTCAGACAGCTACTCAATTGTCCTCACGAGGCTGAGTGCACCCCGTTTGTTCGTAAATATACAATGTCTTTCAAAATCAACCTGCATTATTATCAAGTGAAATTATTGATGCGTATTTGCTTATTTCTTCACAGAATTGAAGAGTCTATAGGTAAGATCGAAAATTGCATATAAATTGGCCCAGTGGTCCTGGTGTTACGCGTACACATAGCAACATAATAGTAATAATATAATAGTCATTTAATTCCCACCCATGAAGAGTGGGCAGGCTCCTATAGATGGCCGCACCATCTCTTGGGCCAAAGAGGAAGAACTGAAGATGTAAGATGCAGAATTGGAGGTGGAGATTGAGTAGTGTGGAAGTGTGTGGACAAAAGTAGAAGAGACCTCTTAAGTAGGGGTTTAAGATTTTGTGGGTGAGTTGTTTGAGTTGTAGTAGTGCTGGTTTGTGGATGGCACGGTTATTTTATTTTTCGAGAAACAAATGAAAAGAAATGGAAAGAAATGAAATGAAATCAATGGTTTGAAATAAAGGGATGAGCATTTATTCAAAGGAAAAGAGAATAGCAGAGCCTAGATTAGTTCAAATCCGGCCGACGTCGTCAGATTTTTTAAGAGCGTTAAAAATCCCTCAGTATGCCTTCCTTCGGAGGGGAAGTAAAGCCGGTGGTCCCATGTCATAGATTTATGGCATGTTAAAGAACCTTCCACTAATTACACCTGTGTGAAGCTAAATTGTATAGGTTAAGAATGTAAACAACGCTCTTAGGTTCCTACATTCGTTGTTAAGAGCCGACTGCGGTGGCGTTTGCTAGCTAAGTTCTGAACTAGTAGTCGTTGACGGTGGCGTTTAGCAGCAAAAGTAGGAACTATTTGAAAAATTCAAAAGTCTGGAGTCCTTACTTGAATTAAAAAACAGATAACACACACTAATACAGTCATCACAATTAACACCGGTTATTAGACAGATTCTACACACACCCAAAGTACACGGGGCTACATGACCGCGTTGTTGCAGCCTCTAAACTTAAGAACCAACCAACAACCAACCAACCAGATAAATTAAGTGAAGGAGAAAAACATGGCCATGAAATGAATTGAAATAAATGAAATGATAGATATAAAATGAAAGCATTGGTTTGATAGATAAAGAGAAATGAAAAACCGTGGTTGGCAAGGACAAGATGCGATTTGATGAGAAGGGATAGTGTCATAATAAGGGAAACAGAAGTAGAAAAAGTAAATGGCACTGAAAAGAATGTTTGGAAGTAAAGTGTGAGTGGAGTGAAATACAGAAAGATATGTTGAGATAACCTGTCACAGTGGCAACGCTGCATTTCACCACGTGCTGGCTTTGACAGTTGTCAGCGTTCTTCTTTCATAATACAGACTATAGTTGCTGGAGAATGTGGAGTGGTATTCGTCAGCTGGTAATGACGTCATGGAACTTTAGAGCACTAGCGTGAAGAGTCACTTGTAATTGAACCCCCAGTACTTGCCCCACTCAGTGCACCATTGTGCTGCCACCTACTAGCCACCTTTGTAAATACCTGAATGCTAATGAAATGCTACCCTCGAGTCTCGGTAATCTAATTTGCACACCGCTCCGCCGCGCTATTGCTAGTTCCCAGACGTGAAACGAGGGCGTATATCAGAAGGTGCGCTACGTTAACACCTTGCATGCAAAAGAAATTCTGCACCTTAATGAAAAGGTCACGTATTATATTCATTACGTATTGTTAACAGAGCTTCAATAACACCCACGCCAAGTCACATTTACTCGCAAACAGAATTAATGAAGTTCAGAATATCACCGTCTAGTCCGCTATACAATCAAACGTGTAATGAATGGGTAATTGAAAGTCACAGTTCATGCATGATATAATCTTCAGAAATCTGCTATATGCTGAATGAAAGAGCCTGCCTACGTACTGCTGTATTAATTCTATGAATACTTTTTCGTTTCACAGCCTGTTTACCAACTCGGGGACTATTATTTTTCACACACCAGCAGTTTTAAATTTTAGATCACTGTCATGTCACCAGCGCGTATCCAGGATTTCTTTTTGGTGGAGGTTGAATTCATAAATAATAATAATAATAATAATAATAATAATAATAATAATATGAAATTCGACATACAGAATTTAAACACGAAATATGGCAAGATCAATAGAGTCGCCCACTTTAAATACCTAGGTGAAGTGCTTGAACCGACGGGGAAAGAGAAAATCGCCCAGAACACTAGGTTAATGAAAATGAAGAGAGCCTTATACAAGACACAGAGTGTCTACAACAAAAAAAATGTCTGTCCACATTCACTAAACTTCGTCATTACAACACGGTTATTAAACCTGAGGTGCTTTATGCTAGTGAGACGTTGACGTTACACACTAAGGGCGACTTGGAAAAAATCCTCACAGAGGAAAGAAAAATAATAAGGAAAATAATTGGACCAAAGCACACAGATGAAGGGTACAGGCTTCACTCCAGAGACACCACAGAGAAATTGTCCAACCTCGCAGCAGACATCAGAAAGAGGCGCCTAAAATTTTACGGCCACATCAGCAGACTCCCACAAACCAGACTCACCAACAAAATTCTTAGATACATACAGCGGCTCAAGATTACTACACCCTGGATGATGCAAGTCAAAATTGATCTAGTAAAAGCACAGGTCGACCCAGAAGACGTCATAGACAAAAGCGTATTTAGACACAAAGTATACAAGTGGGAAGTGTTGTCAGAGAGAGCTGCACCTACAGCCCAAAGACCAAAGTGGACCGATGAAAGGAAGAGGACCTTTAGTGCACGAATGAAAGAGTACTGGAAAGATAGGAAGAACAAAAAGTCATGATTGCTTCGCGTGGTCTAATAGGCCTGTAACGTGTAAAATAAAATAAATAAATAAATAAATAAATAAATAAATAAATAAATAAATAAATAAATAAATAAATAAATAAATAAATAAATAAATAAATAAATAAATAAATAAATAAATAAATAATAATAATAATAATAATAATAATAATAATAATAATCAAAAGTTTGGTGCTTTTCAGTCGGTCAACACGGATGTACCCAAAAAGAGTTTGGTTATGCCCTAATCCTGAAATAAATGACATGAGATTATTGAATACACTAGGGTGACCAGTTTCGATCGTCAAGCGATCATCAGATCCATTACACTTAGGCTATAACATCTATGTTTGAGAATACAGGTAAAAATATTTACAATAAGCCTCCGTGGCTTAGGCGGCAGCACGCCGGCCTCTCAACGCTGGGTGTGTGGTTCAAATCCCGGTCACTCCATGTGAGATCTGTGTTGGATAAAACGGAAGCAGACAGGTTTTTCTCCGGGAACTCCGGTTTTCCCTGTCAAAATTTCATTCCAGCAACACTCTCCACTATCATTTAATTTCATCTGTCATTCATTTAATCATTGCCCCCAGAGGAGTGCGTCAGGCCTCGGCGGCCGGCACAGTTCATATCCTCGCCGCTAGCTGGGGGCTTCATTCATTCCATTCCTGACCGAGTCGGAGACTGGAAACAGGCTGTGGATTTTCATTTCACAATTATTTAGTTGCAGTATTGGTAATGCAACTGTCGGTGTATGCTAAATGTAGTATATCTAATGTTAGGTGAAATGCTAAAATGGTGATAGAAATCCGGAGTTTGTCTGTTTGGGGTGACAATATGGTTGTAAAAAATCAACTATGGTTATACTGTAATAATACAGGCTGATACTTATCTGGTTGTCTTCTTGGCTGGGGCTTCGAGCAGTTTCGTGTTCACTCTAGCAGCAGTTGCGGTCGACTGAACCCGGGTGTTAACTGGATGAAACTGGTTTTTCCTTTCTCCCGCCTCTGTTCCTATGTGCTGTCTGAGGTCAGTAAAATGTGTATTTGTGTGACGTTGCCAAATCTAGATAAGAAAGTATGTTATTGAATACAGGAAGATCTACAACTATTAAAGACCGTGGAACTGTCTTCGCCACGCGTGGACTAAAAAGTCATTCAAACTAAGCAAATGTCGGGATTGTACCTACTGTAAGGCCACGGCCGCCTCCTTCCCACTTGTTTGCCTATCCAACCCCATCTTCCCCTCCCTTCCCATCCCTCATGAGGCCCCTGTTCGCTTTGCAAGTGAGGCCGCCTGGGCGAGGTGATGATCCCACCTCCTCAGTTGTATCCACTCCGACCAGATGTTCCCAGCTCTAGGACACTGCCCGTAGAGGCGGTAGTGGTGAGTTCCCTCACCGAGTCCGTGGGAACCACCAACCTGGAGGGTAAAATCGATTTTTTTAAAAAATATTTACTCCTACTTAAATTTTTTCTTTATTATGGTGTTTGAAGCCATTTTCGGTGTTGCCTTAGTAAACGAAAGTTTGATGCTTTCCAGGCGGTCAACACGATTGTACCCAAATGAGATGCGTTATTCCCTAATACTATTTTTTTTCTTACATGAGATTTTTTTCAGGATTAGGGAATAACGCATCTCATGTGGGTACAATCGTGTTGACCGCCTGGAAAGCCTCAAACTTTCGTTTATTTTTTTCTCTATAATTTCCTTCATTGTTTGTTCAATGTCGAGATTGAAAAGTATGGGTTATAAGTTGCACCCTTGACTTACACCTTGCCTTACAGCTTCTCTCTCGAGTTCTTCGGTTCGAATGTAATAAAATTCACAATATAATAATAATAATAATAATAATAATAATAATAATAATAATAATAATAATAATAATAGCAATCCTTTCTAATAACAGACAAGAAGCAATTCATTCCATTGAAAAATTACATGAAATTGCCATCAAAACGGGACTTCAAATTTCTTATGAGAAAACTCAGTACATGGAAGGAGTCTCACGATACTTAGACGGACAACCTATGAGAACTAAATTCGGCAAAATCTTTCAAGTGAACGAATTCAAATATATGGAAGAAATTATTCAGCCCTCTGGTTTAAACCGTGAAGCAAATAAAGAGAGAATTTCCAAATTACAGAAAGCTTACAGAATCACTTGGAATAGGTATAACAAAAAATCAATATCTCGGAAAGCAAAACTTAGACATTATAATACAGTAATCAAACCGGAGGCGTTATATGCATCAGAAACCTTAATCATTGGTGGCAAATCTTTAACCAAAGAGATTGAAAAACAAGAAAGGAAAATTTTACGAAAAATTTTTGGTCCAGTTTTTATAGAGGGAATCTGGAGGAAAAAGTCATCCCAGGAAATATATCGCCAATGTGAAAAAATGTCTCATACTTTTCGGAAAAGACGATTGAAATTTTACGGGCACATTATCAGAATGAACAATGGCAGATTGACTAAAAGAATTCTCAACTTGGCCCTCTCACTAAAAACCAAGAACCGCTGGCTACGTGAAATTGAAACAGATCTCCAGGAAATCAACATTTCAGACAATATTATACAGGACAGATGCAAATTCAGAACCCTAATCGACAATCACCAATTTGAAGACAAACCCAACTCCAGGGCCACCATAACTTGGACAGAAGACCGAAGAAAGGCGCTCAGCGAGAGGATGAAGAGATTTTGGAAGGAAAAGAAGGCCAACACATCATCTAAACAGGTTCAACCGTGCTCCTGAGTCGGGCATAGCGATGCAAGAATAATAATAATAATAATATCGTATGGCCTCGGTGCCGGGTGCAAGCTTTATTGTTTGACGCCCAAAGGGCAGCTTGCATGTCGAATTTAGTTGTCCTAATGTAGTTGTTTAGTATTCCTGCCAACTTTTGTGGTGGAAATACTCCCAATATACCGTATACCGTACCAAGCACATTAAGGGCTTACATTAACGTCTTATATAGGCCTATACAGAGCGTTTCTCAAATGCACTGACAAACAATTCAGGGATGCTCCTTGTGTTATGAATTGATCGATGTTGCAATCGGATTTGCGGATAAAATTTTTCTTTTCAGGAACATGAGGTTACTTCATTACGTCCGGGTGCGCGATTAAAATTAAATAATAATAATAATAATAATAATAATAATAATAATAATAATAATAATAATAATAATGTTATTAGTTTTACGTCACTCTTAACATATGTGGCTTTTTTTAGACACCGGGGTGCCAGAATTTTGCCCCGAAGGCAAAAATCTAAAATATCTAATGACACGGCTCCCTTACATTTGCGCACCCTGTAATGCCAGCTGACTGTGCCAGGATTTGATCCTGCAACCATGGGCACAGCAAGCGAGAACTTTACCGCTGAGTCACGCAGCCAGGCGATTGAAATTGACGGACTCGCCGTATCCGCTGGGCCAGAGCGCAAGCTGCTGTCCGCTGCAGTGTTTCAGGGAAGCTACGTATGGTGTTTGATAGAGGGAGATTGAGATAATACTCGGCGCGATTGTACTGTACAAGTTTCGTCGTTCGAATCGCGCAGTCGCTTCCTAGTCCCGGTAGGCACTGTGCAGTTTGTTCTGCATACATTGGCCACTAAATTTGCGGCAGAAATTGCTAAGACTCCGTTTCGGTACACCAATGTATAAATGGTCCATATGCACCTAGCCTATTATTATTATTACTAGCGGACCCGTGCGAGAAATCTCGCATGTTCATAAACCACACTTTCCCCAATAGGTTTATAATGAGGGACTTAAGGAGAAAGGTTATGTTTTTATTTCAACCAAATGATTATAGAACACTATTTACATTTCAGGACAAAGGGAAGACCTCAGAATGTTAATATGACATGAAACAGGCGTCACAGGGGCCCGGGGACAGCAATTATGGAGCGTATTTTCCTTCATCAACGGTGTTTGCAAATCGCACACTTCGTACAATTTTTTTAAAGTCATTCTGTAAAGAAATTATACATATTTATGAAATTATAGTGCAATAAGTCACTGCTAATGTCTATTCTCTTTCATTTGAATGCTCATTTGTCACGATCAGTCGCTTGTGAGCGCCGCAGGAGGGATGCATACTACTGAAATAATATATATGATTATTAGACATTGTGGGGTGCAATTATGGATGCTCAATAAACAAGGTTATTTCTGCTCGGGAGTTCTGACGGTCGACTTACAAGGGAAGTATCAGGTAAGACAGGTCGAAACCTATCTTGAAATTTTGTGGACGCAATCGCTGTACTATAGGGTCTTTCACTCAAAGTGGGGCCGGCCGTGCGCACATGGAATTTCACTGAGCTTGGGGTCGAGAGAGCTTCCGTACGAATCGCATGTAAATAACAAGCACACATAACACAAGTCACTTGTCACAGAAGATGTTGAAAATGTCCTCCACCTGCATCGATACATTTCTAACATCTTTTAAGGAAATTTTAATTCACATGCATTAGTCCATCTACCGAGCTAGCTTCAATTTCTCTCGTGATATTTAGTTTGAGTTCATCTAGTTTGTTTATTGCGTAAACCTTATGTTTCCATTTCCCCTATCAATAAAAATTGAAGCAATAGGCTTGAACACTTGGCAATAACACGTTATAAAATTTGAAACACTTGTAACTTAAAACAGACTAGAAACGAAATAACGAAGTCAACTTTACTCATCAAATCCTGTCGCTCCGTGTTGCAATGTGCTCGTCTAAACTTTGGCTCAAACTTCCACCTGCAGCGCTGAGCCAGCAGGTCTTTGAGTGAAAGACCCTGTATAAGAAGGCAACGTACGGAAAATCCCCTGCCAAATTGAACTGCAAGGCTCCGAAATCATGTGGCGCATCTCTCATATAAATCAATGGGAGGTAGCGAATACCATACATGTTGGAAAGGACAGCCCTGACCGCCCAAGCACTCAAGGGCGGTGGGAAGGAGCCGCACGCTACAGCCAGCATATACGCCCTGCCTCGCTACTACTCTGAGTGCCACAAGGATGTCCAGCTCCTCCAGCCGTCATACCTGCGTACCAGGATGTCAGGTACGATTTCGGAGCCTTGCAGTTCAATCTGGCGGCTGATTTTCTGCACGTTGTACTCTTATAGTACAACGATTGTGTCCACAAAGTTTCGACCTGTCTTACCTGATACTTCCCTTGATAGCCTAATGCGCTCGGCACACTCATTAGAGCCTGCCACAATGTAGTCGTGTGCCAATTTGAGAAATGTTTCTGTTGAGGCTTAAAGTATTGACATAGCTCACTGGCATAGTGACAGAGTGAGTACTGTACTGTTGTTGTTGTTGTTGTTGTCGTTGTTTGAGTCTTCAGTCTTTTGACTGGTTTGATGCAGCTCTCCATGTCTCCCTGCCCTGAGCTAATCGTTTCATCTCTACATCGCTACCACACCCTACATCCGAGGCAATCTGTTTAACATACTCTAACCTTGCTCTACCCCTACAGTTCTTGTCCTCGACCCTTCCTTCCTTAACTAAGCTTGCTATTCCTGGGTGTCTTAGTATGTGTCCTACCAACCTATCTCTTCTCTTCATTAGCAGTCGCCAGAAACATATCTCCTCTCCCACTCGTCTTAATACCTCTTCGTTTGTAACCCTATCTACCCATCTGATCTTCATCATTCTCCTGTAACACCACATTTCAAACCCTTCAATTCTCCTCTTTTCTGCTGCACCAATAGTCCAAGTTTCACTTCCATAGAGTGCCACGCTCCAGACAAAGGTTTTCAAAAATGTCTTCCTAATACCTAAATCTCTAATCGATGTCAACAGATTCCTTTTCTGTAGAAATGCTTTCCTTGCCTGAGCCAACCTACTTTTTATATCCTCTTTGCTTCGTCCATCACTGGCTATTTTGCTTCCTAAGTAACAGCAGTCTCCTACTTCCTTTAGTTTGTCCCCTGCCAATTTGATGTCCATAGAGGTTTCTGCTTTATTGCGACTGCATTCCAATATTTTTGTTTTACATTTTTACAGTACTGCACTGTACTGTATTCAGTATCGCATTGTACGAAGTCCTTGCGGTTCACATTCAGTATTATGCTTTTATGGTTGATCAAAAGATGGTGCAGGCTATACTGGGCTCGTGTAGACTGATCGCACACTGTGGTACCAGTCTCATTACTTAATTTACAAGGAAGGACGCTTGTAGTTTAGCGTGACCGTTAATCTCGCGATCATTAGCCACGGGACCTCCATTTTACGAAGAATCCGAACCACAGGACGTGATATTTCACTTCGAAAATCTCACATGCACTGACCAGGAAGCGAACTCTGCCCATCTTGGTGAGTGGCAAGCAGCTTGACCACTGCACCATCACGGCCCTGTTAATTAAACACTACCTATGTACTACCAGCGGATGCCCTATGACATCGTACATTAGCATACATTGCAAAAAAATAAATCACATCACATCATCTACAGATCCCGGCGACTTGACCTTGAGGGTTCAGCGGTAGGAGAGGGGCGTGGAGCGGTGAGGGGATCGTGCCAAACACTTCCCTGTCTGAAAACATGACGCGCGCGACAGTCGCATGTTCCCTAAGCCAGTGCTGCTTAGCGAGGACGTCCTAGGCGAAACCCCACACAAGACACGGCACAAACCTAGAAGAATTGCTGAGTTTTAATTCTCTGGCCTTGGAAGCCAGCTTACCATATTTTAGGAATCCTTCAGAGGGAGGTTATGGCTGCTTGAGCTTTTAGTTCTCGCAGTAAAGAGGCGCAGGTGCGCAGTTCGCTACTCCTGTGGGGGCCCGGGTCGGGACACCAAGAGCCCGCAGATGAGCCATCTTGGTGTCCTAGGCGAAACCCTACACAAGACACGGCACTAACCTAGAAAAAAAGCTGAGTTTTAATTCATTGGCCGTGGAAACAAATATATCATATTTAAGAAAGCTTGGACTATATAAAGAGAGGTTTCATTAATGTATACACCCTCTACGGAGCACTAGTTAACAGCCATTCTCACTATTTATGCAATTCTAACATTCAGCCAAATAATGAATTCTATTTTGCATATTCGAGCAACAGATGCTAGAATTGCTGTAAAGTGGCACACTGAACTGAGGGTTGATAGTGCAATGGCTCCAAATCAGCTGGTCTCCATCTAGACTCTACACCAAGTATACAGTGATTCACTAGATAGTGAAACCGGGTAAATGTGTTATTTTAAAATACTTGTGGCCTTCTCGGTTACCGGTCTTGACTCGTACCAATTTTTACTTGTGAATATGTTTGAGAAGCGTCCTTTTGATGAGAGGCCAACAACATGACCACTGCTTTATAAGTCACATATATAATAAGATACCTGTTCTTTGGGTTAATTAATGTAATCACCCTACAAGCACCAGTTAACAGCCATTCTTACTTTTTCAGTGCCAAAATTCAGCCAAACATTGAATTCTATTTCTCACATATGAGCGCCTGATAATAGAATGGCCGGTAATTGACACACCGAGCAACCAAACACTGAACTGAGTGTTGATAGTAAACTATAGTCTATTGTAATGACTCCAAAACGAGCTGCTCTCCATTATATATGTGCGTCTAGACACTACTAACAAGTGTAAGTTAATTTTATGGGGTTTGAAGCCACTTTTCAGTGTTGCCTTAGTAAACAAACGTTTGGTGCTTTTCAGTCGGTCAACACGGTTGTACCCAAATGAGATGGGTTATTCCCTAATCCTGAAAAAGGTACTTGAGATACATGAGAAATTACATGTATTTATTAATCTCATGTAATTTGTTTCAGGATTAGGGAATAATAACCCATCTCATTTGGGTACAACCGTGTTGACCGACTGAAAAGCACCAAGCCTTTGTTTCTATAAGTTAATTTACAACATAGTGGACTCAGGTAATTTCAAAATACTGTGGCATCCGTGATTACCGGTCCTGACTCCTACCAATTTTCACTTGTGAGTAATTTTTGATGAAAGGCCACTGCACCATCAAACACAACTCAACGTCAGTTTATGAGGCTGGATTCAAACCCAAGGATTTAAAACACCTGTATGCCCCAAACCACGGTCGTAACCTACTGGTCTATATACAGAACAACTCTGGTAATAATAATAATAAGAATATCGTATGGTCTTGGGTGGCGGGTGCAAGCTTTGTTATGTGACACCCAGAGGGCAGCTTGCATGTCGAATTTTTTGTTGTTCCTTGGAGCACTATGAAAGTCAAGGAGGTTAGATATCTAAGCTCCTTGACACTATAGCGCTTTCTAGTAGAGAAATGAGGAACTTTGTGTTGGCGGAAAATCCAGAGATTAATTTTGCCGCAAAATCCAGAGATTAATTTTGCCTAATGAATTCAAATGGTTTCTTTAACATGCCAACATCGTATGACATGCGTGTTGTAATTTTTTCAGGCTTTCAAAAATCACTTACCACGGCCAAGAGCGAACCTGTAAGCTTGGGGTTGGTAGTCCGACACGATAACCACTCCCCCACCGTGGCAAACACAACTCTGGTAATTTCACTGTATATTCCAACTAACTCTACGCTATTACATTCACTTCACTACAGTCAGCACATACGAAGTTAACTTTCTAAAGCGCGTCGTTTACGAGCTATGAAAGCAATTTGCAAACTTTCACATTATAGAAAGTTATGTTCTATCAATCTGAGAATATCCTTTTGGGGGTGAATTAATCTCTTTGAGTAAATAATCTGCTTTACAATAACAGTGTGGAGCGAGTATGGGCCGAGAGTTCCTTCAGGTTCGCGAAACTGCTTACGAATAGAAATGTCATTTGCATTTTAAAGACATAGCCGACATTAATGATAATTGCACTTGGCGATGCGCTGAGCTCAAGTTTGTGAGAATAGAGAAAGAAGATTCTACATTACGGAAACTTCGTTCCATATCTTCAAAGTTCAATTTAAAGCGATTGTCAGTGAGGCTAAGTACGAAGGTTTGTTGTTGTTGTCGTGTGGCCTCCTCAGAGGCCGAGTGCAGGTCTTTCTATTCGACGCCCGTGGGCGACCTGCGCGTCGGGATGAGAGATGGAATGATGAAGATGGATGAAACTGGGCAAGGATGTGGAAGGTAGCGGCCGTGGCCTGTCAGAAGGTATCGTCCCTGCATTTGCCTGCTGTTGAAAAAGGGAAACCACGGAAAACCATTTCAAGGACGGCCAACGGTGGGGTTCGAACTCACGCGTGTACCGAGTCAGCAGAGAGCTTGGCCCCATGACCTAACGCTGCGCTTTAGCCAGCGTAGCCACTTGTGTCGGTAGTACGAAGGTAAGTCATGAGCAGAATGAAATGAGAATGGGCCACAACTAATATTAGCGACTTCCTTGGTAGAAGCCTACAACTAAGGGCTTCGGTGGCGTGGTTGGTAGCATGCTGAGCTTCTATGCCCAAGCTGGCGGGTTCAAACCCGGCTGAAGTCGTCGGATTTTTTAAGAGCGTTAAAAATGCCTTCCTTCGGAGGGGAAGTAAAGCCGGTGGTCCCATATCATAGATTTATGGCATGAAAAAGAACCTTCCACCAATTACACTTTATTTTTTATTTATTTTTATTTAGTCAATTTACCCTTTAGGTTGGTAGGAGCCTCCGTGGCTCAGGCGGCAGCACGCCGGCCTCTCACCGCTGAGTCCGTGGTTCAAATCCCGGTCACTCCATGTGAGATCTGTGCTGGACAAAACGGAGGCAGACAGGTTTTTCTCCGGGTACTCCGGTTTTCCCTGTCAAAATTTCATTCCAGCAACACTCTCCACTATCATTTCATTTCATCTGTCATTCATTTAATCATAGCCCCAGAGGAGTGTGACAGGCTTCGGCAGCCGGCACAGTTCATATCCTCGCCGCTAGACCGGGGCTTCATTCATTCCATTCCTGACCCGGTCGGAGACTGGAAGCAGGATGTGGATTTTCATTCACCCTTTAGGTTGGTGGTTCCCACGGTCTCAGCGAGCGAACTCACCACTACCGCCTCTATGGACAGTGTCCTGGAGCCTGGAACATCTGGTCGGGTTGGATACAACTGGGGAGATGTGATCAGCACTTCGCCCAGGTGGCCTCACCTGCAAAGCGAACAGAGGCCTCATGTGGGATGGGAAGGGATGAAAGATTGGGATGGATAGGCGAGGAAGAGGGAAGGAGGCGGCCGTGGCCTTACAGTAGGTACCATCCCGGCATTTGCCCGAGGACGAAGTGGAAAACCACGGAAAACCACTTCGAGGATGTCTGAGGTCGAACCCCCTCTACTCATTTGGACCACCCGAGGCAGAGTAGACCCCGTTCCAGTCCTCATACCACTTTGCAAATTTCGTTGCAGAGCCGGGAATCGAACCCAGGACCTCCGGGGCGGCAGCTAACCATGCTGACTGCTAACCAACTACACTTGTGGAAGCAAACATTTGTAGGTTAGTTTGATAACGCTCTATTAGTTCCATCGTTCGCCACAAGGTGCTGACTGCGATGACATTTAGTAGCCGCGTCCGCAGCTAAGTGTCGTGTATTTGGTGGAAAAAGTAGGAACTACTTGAAAAAATTAATCGTCTGCAGTCCTTCTACCTGAATAACAGACACCACAATTAACACCGGTTATCAGACAAATTAAGCCTCCGTGGCTTAGGCGGCAGCACGCCGGCCTCTCACCGCTGGGTCAGTGGTTCAAATCCCGGTCACTCCATGTGAGATCTGTGCTGGACAAAACGGAGGCAGACAGGTTTTTCTCCGGGTACTCCGGTTATCCCTGTCACAATTTCATTCCAGCAACACTCTCCACTATCATTTCATTTCATCTGTCATTCATTTAATCATTGCCCCAGAGGAGTGCGTCAGGCCTCTGTAGCCGGCACAGTCCACATCCGCGCCGCTAGATGGGGGCTTCATTCATTCCATTCCTGACCAGGTCCGAGACTGGAAGCAGGCTGTGGATTTCCATTTTCATATCAGACAAATTCTACACACACTCATGTACATGGGGCTACATGACCGCGTTGTCGCAACCCCTAAACTAAGGAACCAACCAACCAAGATCACAATTGTGGGACGGGAATTATGATAATGATTCTTGGATATTGATGTTCATTCCGACTTGCGTAAGAATCTCTTTTGACATCTCGGCTAAAGGCTGTCTCCAATCACTCTATCTTAGGACTTTACATTGTTGTTGTTATTTCATTGAGAGGCCTTGACATCGTGGTCATTTAGCCCCACGTAGTTGTGTGTATGTAGAATTTGTCTGATAACCAGTGTTATTGTGGTATCTGCAGTACTGTATGTATTTGTAATTGAGACTAAGATTGGGAATGAAGCGGCCGTGGCCTAAAGTTAGGAACCATCCCGGCATTTGTCTGGACTAGAAGTGAGAAACCACGAAAACCCTCTTCCAGGATGGCCGATGTGGGAATCGAACCCACCTCTTCTCAGTTTTGCTTTACGAGGCTGAGTGTACCCCGTTCCATCCCTCAAACAAGAATTAAAATATCTTGGCAGAGCCTGGAATCGAACCTGGACTTCCGAGGCGACAGCCAATAATGTTAGCCGCTACAACTCGAGGTGGTCTCATTAGGTCTTTTCTCTTTTTCCTTCGATGACGTGGGTGACCTAGAAGTAATAAACTGTATAGTCCGTCTCGTTGCCTCAGCTATCCTGGAGGTGGTTTTCCGTGGTTTCGCAATTCTACTCCAGGCAAATGCTAAGATGGTTCCAAACTGAAGGCCACGGCCATCTCCTTCCCAATCTTCATCTGAATTATAAATACTACTACAGATATCACATTAACACAGGTTGTCAGACAAAAAATCTATATAATATTAATTTTATTGGCTTTACGTCCCTTTTAACTACTGCGACTTTTAGAGACACCAGAGTGCTATAATGTTTGCCCCGAACTGGATCTTGAACGTGACCTGAGAAGCCATCCACAATTTACTGACCTGTATTTCCCACACAAAATTATAAATGGTTACAGAAACTGTAGCATGCTATGATACTAACTTCCTTCCCACTCCACGTTCCCTCCCGTTCAACACGTCGGCACCATTTACACCACATACCTCGCCCACGTCTTGAAGAACAGAATCGCTCTATTTTCCACCGCCTACCTACCCTTAGCAACTCCCATCCAAATATAGACATATTCTCTCCCTATAGAACATTCAAACATAACATTAGAAGATCCCTTTCATCCTCAATTCCTACCCCCTCCTCCTCCTGATCACCCACTACAGTAGAGTCTCGCAAACTCCTCACTCCGGATTTCTCGGCCACCCTGACAGGAGAAAAAACTCATGATTTGTGTTTGTTTTTGTGTTTCCGCACGGAGCCTTATTATGTTTTCTTTCGTCTTCTCCATCAATGGAATTATCGACAGTTAAATACGACGCGAAACAAGTTGACCTACAGTACATAGTAAGAAGAGTAACGACGACCTGATATATACAGGTACAGTACAGTACTGTAAATGCACAAACTGTTGGCAGTAAGAAGTAAACAAGCGGTTCTCGCGCAGAGCGTTGTATTTATTTGATTGCCCATTCTCCGCAATTCTGTTTCTTCGCCGTCTTCGTGACGAGGCTTCAAGACACAGGTTTCAAAGTGAAAAAGCAAAAGAACATTACTTACTTTTTTGCAAAAAAAAAAAAAAAAATGGTAATTTTCATTAAGTGAAAAAACTATTTGCCTACGGGAATTGTTTTGTACATATACTGTACAGTGTACATATTATAAAAACAAGTAGTTCCATGAAGAACAATACAGCCTATTTTCATATCCTACTTATGTTAACTGCCACTATCAACATACTACATTTCAGTTTGATCGCTGTAATAGATTCGTAGATATTGAGAACCGACTAAATATTTCGGATGGTCGCCATGTTGGATTTTATATATGTAGGTCCTAGAGTTATGTACTGTTACGTGAAGATTATTGTGTACGTGTAGCATTCAAACTTCAATCGCATGATTAGGACACAAGAAATAACAAGGATATTTTAAAATTTCGCACAGCTGCCATCTTGTGGTTATGGAAACAATTGAAATAAATTAGATGGCAGTGGATTAACATTCGTATAAGGATTTACTCTACCATGTTTCACTGCACTAGGATGGTTAAATTGCGAGAAACGTCCATGTGAATATTTATACTTCGCGTCGCCACCATGTTGGATTTGTGATCACCATGTTATTTAAAGTCCTATAGGTGAACTTATGTTCATAGCCCCTATGAACATAAAAAAATTCAGTATGATTGATATAATAGATTCGTAGATATTCAGAACCATCTAAATATTTTGGATGGTCGCCATGTTGGATTGTTAAATGTATAGGCTATAGAGTCATGTACTATTAAAGGAAATTTATTGCGTAGGTTCATTATTCAAACTTTCACCTCGATCGCATGATTACGACACAAGAAATAAAAACTTAATTTTAAAATTCGCACAGCCGCCATCTTGAGGTTATGGAAACAATTGAACTAAATTAGATACCAGTGTATTACAATGTGTATAAACATTTCCTGTACCATATTTCATTGCGTTTGGATCATTAAATCGCGAGAAAGGTCTATTAAAATTTTCAAATTCGCTTGGCCGCCATGATCGTTTTGTAGTTAAGCGGTTTTTGAAAGTCTTATAGGTGAACTTCCAGTAGTGCCCTTTATCTCCGTATAAAATTTCAGGCTGATACCGCTAATAGTTTCAGAGATATAGAATGCCGGTGAAATATTTTGCACATCCGCCATCTTGTGGTTATGTAAACAATTGAACGAAGTTAGATGTCGGTGCATTACAATGTGTATAAACATATACTGTACCAAGCTTTATTGCGTTTGGTTGGTTAGATCGCGAGAAACGTCTATTTAAATGTCGCAAATTCGCGTGTCCGCCATGTTGGTTTTATAGTTACCAGTTTTTCAAAAGTCACATAGGTGAATTTCTAGTAGTTCTCTTTATCACCGTAAAAAATTTCAGGGTGATATCGCGAATAGTTTTGGAGAGATTGATCGCCGGTGAAATATTTCGCACAGCCGCCATGTTGGATTGGAGAGACGTAACAAAATTTGAAGGGCACGGTCGAGGTCGTCCGGGATAGTGCTATGGACTTACCGAGTTTCATTGAAATCGCTCCAGCCGTTTAAAAGTTATTAGGGGACACACACACACACACACACCTTACACACACACACACAAAAAGTGATCTCATAAGCCTATTTTTTCAAAATTGAAAATAGGCTAATAATGTGTACGCCTAGTTTTTCTAAGGTTTCTTTTATAATTTACAGTAATTGTTTCCCTTGATTGTTATGCAGTACAGCAGTACAGTACTGAACTATATATTCAAGTACTGTAATTGTAGTGGCTTAATCGTTTTCCGACTTGTGTCTGTGTTAAAAACAAATAAATGTACTGCATTGCATTACTTTTAAACCAAAACAAACAGCTTATTTCGTCTTTTTAACACATTTCCCGATAACAAGGTACTTTCGCGAACTCGGCCACCCTTCGGTCCACATTAGGCCGAGTTTGCGAGACTCTGCTGTACCTCAATCATTCCCTGCGGCTTTCCCGAGATTTGTCTCTTGCTGTCATCACTGCCATTTGTTACCTATTATTGTTCTTGTTCTTGTTAATATCATTTAAAATTTTAAATTATTAGTTTAAAATGTCCAGTACCTCCGTGGCTTAGGCGGCAGCACGCCGGCCTCTCACCGCTGGGTCCGTGGTTCAAATCCCGGTCACTCTATGTGAGATCTGTGCTGGAGATAACGGAGGTAGACAGGTTTTTTCTCCGGGTACTCCGGTTTTCCCTGTCACAATTTCATTCCAGCAACACTTTCCACTATCATTTCATTTCATCTGTCATTCATTTAATCATTGCCCCAGAGGAGTGCGTCAGGCCTCGACAGCCGGCACAGTCCATATCCTCGCCGCTAGATGGGGGCTTCATTCATTCCATTCCTGACCCGGTCGGAGACCGGAAGCAGGCTGTGGATTTTCATTTTTTCAGTGTAAAATGTCCCTTTCATGGTTGTATCTAATTATTATTTTTTCTTCCGAATTTGGCCGCCTGTGGACCGCATGGAACCTAAGGCTTTCTGGTTAATCTCCTCTTCTCTTCCCAAAATCTCTTCATTCGTTCACTTCTGATCTTTCGCTCCTCCTCGGATATTACCAGTTTGGCTCTAATTTTAGATGTTTTCTTCTCGAACATCTTGATGTTGTCAATTCGGTTTCTAAACTCTTTTCTGTTGTGGATCACATCCACTGTGAGTCCACTTTCCTTGGCGTCTCTTTTAACCTCTTCTACCCACTTAGTTGTAGCCTTCAGCTCTGTAATATACTTGAATATCCTCTTAGTCAGTCGGTTCTCGTCCATTCGCACCAAATGTCCGTAGAATTTCAACCTTCGCTTCCACATTGTGACAATAATATTTTCAGTGTGTTCCATGTCCCGTCGGAAGTTTTCTGTGGTCCTAAAATTTTCCGCAAAATTTTCCTCCCCTTTTTTTCCAGTTCCTGAAGATCCCCTTTTTTGTGTCAAGCACTCCGAGGCGTACAGACCCTCTGGCTTTACTACTGTGCTATAGTGTCTGAGTTTTGCCTTGTAGAATATTGCTCGTTTGTTGTATCTGTTCTGGGTTAACCTATAAGCCAAATCCAATTTTCTAGCTCTTGCCCTATTTGCTTCTTTATCCAGCCCATTGGGTTCTATCCATTCACCTAGATATTTAAACTTCTCAGTTCTTTAAATAAATAAATAAAAGTAAATCTACTGACGTTGCTCCTTTGTATTTGCGCACCCTCAAATGCCAGCTTACTGCCGCAGGATCGACCCTGAAGCCTTGGGCACAGCAGGTGAGAAGTTACCGCTTCGCCAGGCAGCTGGTCACAAAAATTCAACACATACCGTCGTATGTACACGGGGCTAAATGATCACGATGTCCAAACCCTTCAAATAAACAACAACTACAACAACTGAACCGACCATGATTTCCAAGCCTCTAAAATGAAGCAACAACGACAATAAAAGTTCACCTCACAGGACAGTTCAGCCGAAGCCCACTAGAATGCTGTGACAAGGGTCGTGCCGGTGATAAAAGACTCTGTCTCGCCACCCCTACCCCCACAATGATTCACAGAAAACATTAAAGTGAAAAATGCTACGAGCTGTTTTCTTTATTTTGTTACACAAACAGAACAGGCAATTCGCTCGCAGTTGGTGTGAAGATAATGGAAATTAAAATATCTCGATGCATTTGTTCTGTGAAGGAGCATTTTATCAGATGTATTGGTTTGATTCTCGACATTGTTTGTGCTAAATAAAGCGCTTTGTGACACCCAATATTATTCTCCGCAACAAAGTGCATACACAGTAGGTTGGTTGATTGGTCCCTCAGTTTAGGGGCTGCGACAACGCAGTCATGTAGCCCCGTGTACTTTGGTTGTGTGTAGAATCTGTCTGATAACCGGTGTTAATTGTGATGGCTGTAGGCCTAATAGTGTGTGATATCTGTTTTTATTATTTTAAATGATCTTGTCGACTTCGTCGTTACGCTGGGGTCTGGCGTTACGTTACGGTGACGGGACGAAATGTACCCAGATGCACTGAGGTGTGTGACGTCATAGTACCGCTTGGTGCATGTGTTCCCCCCGACAATCCCCGATTCTTGGATGTCACGGGTAATTTCATGAACCGCTGGATGGATTTTGATGCGGTTTTCACCATTCTGTAAAGGATATCTCGAGGAAAGATTCTGTAGAAAATAATTTATGTATGATCAAAGGAAGCCAAGCAGTAACAATTTCAGTGAAAAAGTCGAAAACAAACTTGGCGTCCGTGCGCTCCTTAAGCTTACGCTGGGCAAACCGTTAAACATATCAATATACTATGAGCGTAAGAATTGGTCAGCATGACAAGTTGTACAAAAAAGTCCGTGAGAGCATATCTCTCTCGCCAATACATCGCCCACTATAAGTGTTTTTAGACTGGATGGAAGGGGCACGTCCCCACGCGCTCTGATGAGCGTGACGGCATCCCGTGCGCTTGACCTTGCGTTGCCCTTGGTTTGCACTTGCCGTTCGCGAGTAATTTGAAACAAGGTAAAGTATTATAAAGCAAGATAAGTATCATGCAGATAATTTTCTAACATCTCAAGAGTCTCCAGCCTTTCTAGCATTTTTCAGCATTTGTAGCATTTAAAATGATACAAAGTCTAGTCTTTCAGACTGACTGTCACTTTTAAATTCAAGTAAGGACTGCAGTCATTCAATTTTCAAATAATTCCTACTTTTGCTACCAAACGCCACCGTTAACGACCACTAGTTCTGAATGCGGTTACTAGATGCCACCACAGTCAGCTCCTGGCAACGACCGTTGGAACCTAAGAACATTAGTCAAATCTAACCTATAATTTAGCTTCACACAAGTGTAATTAGTGGAAGGTTCTTCCACATGCCATAAATCTATGACATGGGACCGCCGGATTTACTTCCCCTCCGATGGAAGGCATACTGAGTGGGATTTTTAACGCTCTTAAAAATCCGACGACTTCGGACGATTTTGAACCCGTGATCTTGGGCATAGAACCTCACCGTGCTACCAACTACGCCACCGAAGCCGCAGTTGGTATAATAATAATAATAATAATAATAATAATAATAATAATAATAATAATAATAATAATATCGTATGGCCTCGGATGCCGGGTGCAAGCTTTGTAATTTGACACCCAGATGGCAGCTTGCATGTCGAATTTCGTTGTTCCTTTAATCACTATGAAAGTCAAGGAGGTTAGATAGTAGATATCTAAGCTCCTTGAACACTATAGCGCTTTCTAGTAGAGAAATGAGGAACTTTGTGTTGGCGGAAACTCCCGAGATTAATTTTGCCATTATGAACACGGCCTACTGAATTCAAATGGGTTCTTCGACATGCCAATATCGTATGACATGCGTGTCGTATTTTTGCCGCCTTTCAAATATCACTTACCACGGCCAGGAGAGAACCTGCAATCTTGGGGTTAGTAGACCGACACGCTATCCACTCACCCACCGTGGCATGAAGATAATGGAAATTAAAATATTTCGATGCATTTGTTCTGTGAAGGAACATTTTATCAGATGTATTGATTTTATTCTCGACATTGTTTGTCTAAATGTAAATCGTTTTGTGACACCCAATATTATTCTCCGCAACGAATTGTGTACAAAGTAGGCAACTGCAAGGAATTCTTTTGAATTGTTGTATTGAACATATGCAGAATTTATTCAGCGACCATTCCCCGACAATAAGAAGAAACTTCTGTACCGATGCGGTAGCTCTGTGTAAGAAGACGAAATGTCATGGAGCCAAGTTAGTAGGACACGTTCGAGTTAGGTCCACGGTCAAAACATTTCTCTGTGGATTACCGTCGATCACCGATGATCCATCTGACGTAGAGGAACCTAATAATTAACAAATAGTTCCGTGAAGAACTAAAATATAACCTATACTGGTCCTACCTAGAACTCAAGAAATGAAAACGAGATTTTAAACACGTAGTCCCGTGAAGAACTATACAGCCTATTTTCACATATCCCACTTATGTTAATTGCTTCTATCAACATACAAAATTTCAGATTGATTGCTGTAACAGATCTGTAGACATTGAGAACCGTTTAAATATTTCGGATGGTCACCATGTTGGATTTATATATATATATAGGTCTTAGGAGATTATGAAGATTATTGTGTAGGTGAAGTATTCAAACTTCAATCGCATGATTAGGATACAAGAAGTAAATCGAAATTTTAAAATTTTTCACAGCTGCCATCTTGTGGTTATGAAAACAATTGAAATAAATTAGTGCCAGTGGATTAAAGTTTATATAAGCATTGACCGTACCAAGTTTCACTGCACTCGGATGGTTAAATCGCGAGAAACGTCCATTTAAATATTTATATTTCCCGTCACCACCATGTTGGATTTGTGCTCACTAGGTTACTGGAAGTCCCATAGGTGAAATTATGCACATAGCTTCTATCAACATACACAAGTTTGATTGCTGTAATAGATTCGTAGATATTGAGAACCATCTTAATATTTTGAATGGTCACCATTTTGGATTGTTATATGCGTAGGCCATAGAGATATACACCATTAGATGACGATTATTTCGTACATTCATTATTCAAACGTTTAATTCGATCGCCTGATTAGGACACAAGAAATAAATACCTAATTTTAAAATTTCGCACTGGCGCCATCTTGCGGTTATGTAAACAATTGAACTAAATTAGATATCAGTGCATTCGAATGTGTATACACATTTGCTGTGTCATGTTTCACTGCGCTTGGAAGGTTAAATCACGAAAGAAAAGTCTATTTAAATGTTTTAAATTCGCTTGGCCGTCATGTTAGTTTTGTACTTAACAGGTATATGAAAGTCACATAGATGCACTTTTAATAGTACCCTTTAACACCGTAGAGAATGTCATGGTGATATCTGTTACTCTTGCAGAGATACAGAATGACAGTAAAATATTTTGCGTGGCCGCCATGTTGGTTTGGTGAAAAGTATTGAAATTTGAAATACACGGGCGAGGTTGGACGAGGTAGTAGTTTATATTTACCGAGTTTCATTGTTATCGCTTCGACCGTTTAGATTTTATTAGGACACACACACACACACGGACATATGCACACACACACACACACACACACACACACGCACACGCACACATACACGGACAAAAGGTGATCTCATAAGCCTTTTTTTTTTTCATAAATGAAAATTGGCTAAATATACGGTACTTCTCGGAGGAATTTTTATACAATTGGTACACCAGAATAGTCGACAAGTCCAAGTTGTAAATATTTGGTTTCATGTTGCCCCAATTACCATAATCATTGATATGCTAGGAAGTTCTTGACTTAGAAGGCTGTGGCTTAGCTCATTTTAACCGTATTTAATCTTTTTTATAAGTACCAAATTTAGTCGTTATTATAGTAATTAATAAATGGGGATGTGATTATTTCACTGGTCATAAATAATCAGACATCCGAATACTGACAGCGGTTGCTACGCTCGCTAAAGCGCAGCGTTAGGCCATAGAACCAAGATCTCTACTTACTCGGTAGACGTGGGTTCGAGCCCCACCGTCAGCCGTCCTTGAAATGGTTTTCCGTGGTTTCCCCATTTTCAACAGGCAAATGCTGGCACGGTACCTTCTGACAGGCTACGGCCGCTTCCTTCCACATCCTTGCCGTGTTTCATTTATTCATTTCATCTCTCATTACGGGGCGCAGGTCGCCCACGGGCGTCAACTAGAAAGACCTGCACTCGGCCTCTCCGGAGGCCACACTTGCCCATGTTAAATTGGAACTTTTTATTTACCTTCTTCCCCAGAAACTGGTTGTTTGGTTAGTTCTTTAGTTTAGAAGCTGCGACAACGCGTTCATGTAGCCCCGTGTACTTAGGGTGAGTGCAGAATCTGTCTGATAATCGGTGTTAATTGCGATGGCTGTATTAGTGTGTGTTATCAGTTTTTGATTCAAGTAAGGACTGCAGAGATTCGATTTTCATCTAGTACCAACTTTTGCTAACAAACGCCACTGTCAACGACCAACTAGTTCAGAACTTGGTTACTAAATGCCACCACAGTCGGCTCCTGGCGACGAACGTTGGAACTAAGAGCGTTAGTCAAATCTAACCTATAATTTCGCTTCACACTGGGGTAATTTGTGGAAGGTTCTTTATCATGGCATAAATCTATGACATGGGACCGCCGGCCTTACTTCCCCTCCGAAGGAGGGCATACTCAGGGATTTTAACGCCCTTAAAATATCCGATGACTTCGGCCGGGTTGGAACTCACGATCATGGGCATAGAAGCTCAGCATGCTACCAACAACGCCACCGAAGCCGCTCTCCAGAAACTATTAACAGGAATTATTCGAATAATTATCTTCGATATTGAAATTTAATTTTTATACTTATTAACATCAATTTATTAGCCCACTGTCATCAAATTTGTGGAGTTGATTTCATATTGGAATTGATCTATATAATTGGCATTTGCCGTGAAATCCGCAACGTGTTTTTACACTCCCCAAATATTTAATGTTCCCCCGCTTGTTCGGTGTGGAGAATCTCTCAGAATATTTTATCATCTGACTGTGTTCGCTGTAACATCTGGCAGGGGCGGAAGGGAAGGGTTGTTGAATTCTTTACACGCGAGGGTCAGCATCAAACAGGCATTACGGGAGCAGTCGTGCTAGATCGTGTTCTATGCAAAAACCAGATCATGGTAGTAGGGGATTTCCACGTCAACGGTAGCGGAGACTAGTGTTTTTTTCACACCTGCACAACCTCCGTTTCACCATTAATGAAGAATATTTTACAGCGGGATCACTAAGCTGCTTTATGACAGGTAACCGGCAATACACCACTTACAAGGGACATTACCACGTGTTCAGGAAGGAGGGAAACCCCTTTATAGGGCAAAAGACTGGGGGTATATATATATTTTATTTTTGCACATTTGTAATTGGGGGTGATAGATGAGTAGGAATATGCAACCATTTTATGGGTATGGATTCTATTTTTGGAAGTATGGGGTGGGAAATTATTATCCCACTGCCCAAACCCGACAGTATGTTTTCTTAAATGAGCAATGGGGTAATAATCTCCTACCTCCAAATTATGATGATACTAGGTTTATCACTCAATAATGAGGTTTATTTAACAGGATATAATATATAAAATCACCCAACACACTCTATAATTTAAAAACAATTAACTCGCATGCAAAACAAGGTCAATGACCTATATCATCTTTGCCGAAAACTGCACAAAAAATATAAAAGTGATTTTGGAATGTTAAAAGTTAGTATATTCGAATATAATTCAATAATTTTAAAATAGTATTTACTAAACACCCAGAAAATTAATTTTAAAAATCTTCTATTCTATGGCAAACACCCTGAGCAGGATAATTATTTCCATTCTAGCAGAAATATATTTACTCAAGTGACCAAAACCATCATTAACATTGCATTTCAGTTATATACCAACGTTTACAAATCTCTTATCTTCAATAAAAACACCTTCTTCTGTAAAACAATGCATTTCCTTCACTCAACACAATCGAACTGGCGAGCACGTGCACTGTGGAGACCAGTGAGATTTATATGCTTCCCACCTTTGGTTTCTGATGACAGTATACATCAAATTAATGGGTTTTCAATATTTCTCTGCATCTAGCTTGTGGATGCATGTGGAACTGCTTGAAATGAAAGGGGTGGGAAGATTCTCTCCCTAACACAGTTCTATAAATACATGGTGGGAAGATAGTATCCCAAGGACCTATAAAGAGTGGTACGTTTTATTAGAAGCGACTTGCTCGTTGATACATAATACTGAGGTGTTCTACTGCATGCTTATCTTGCAGCTATTGCAATAGACAGCCAGCCAGTAGATAATTATACTGGTATATATGAACTGATAGCCTCCATGGCTTGGGCGGAAGCACACCGGTCTCTCAACGCTGGAGTCCGTGGTTCAAATCCCGGTCACTCCATGTGCGATTTATGTTGGACAAAACGGAGGCTGAAAGGTTTTCCTCCGGGTATTTCGGTTTTCCCTGTCAATATTTAATTCCAGCAACACTCTCCACTTCCATTTCATTTCATCTGTCATTCATTTAATCATTGACCCAGAGGAGTGCGACAGGCTTCGGCAAACGGCACAGTCCATATCCTCGTCGCTAGATGGGGGCTTCATTCCATTCCTGACCCGGTCGGTCGACTGGAAACAGGCTGTGGATTCTCATATGAACTGATCGACAGTGCAGTGAATTTTTGACAGACTTGACGTAGAGACTTTCTTATTGCGTATTTATTAATATAAGAAGAAAATGAAGATTCGACTGCCGAGCAAATAATGGGTTCTTCCAGAAAAAAAAGGAAGCTTGTAGTTTAACGTGACCGTTAATCTCGCGATCATAAGCCACGGGACCTCCATTTTACGTGGAATCCGAACCACAGGACATGGCATTTCACATCGAAAATCTCACATGCATTGACCGGGAATCGAACCTGGCCCGCTTTGGTGAGAGGCATACAGCTAGACCGCTGAGCCACCACGCCCCCTCTTCCAGAAAAGGAGTAGCCTATATCAAATGATCAAAGCAAGCAGCAGCTCATCAAAATGAATATGAGAGAAGGTGTTGACTGAATCGCTTCGAGAATATTGTATATTGACCTCTTAATCGGCTTCGGTGGCGTAGTAGGTAGCATGCTGAATTACTATGCCCAAGATCGCGGGTTCAAACCCGGCTGAAGTCGTTGGACTTTTTAAGAGCGTTAAAATCCTTCAGTATGCTTTCCTTCGGAGGGGAAGTAAAACCACCTTCTGTACGCAGCAGAATGCCTTGCAATGAATAAGAAAGGTTTACTTGAAAAGTTAGTAGCCAAAGAACGAAAAATCCTGAGAAAGATCCTAGGACCAGTCAGAGAAAATGGAGAGTACAGGAGGCGACATAACAACGAACTCTATATACGTGTGGAAAGGATAACGGACTTGATGCGAAAAAGGAGAATTAATTTCTATGGCCACATAACACGCATGAGCTCACAGAGACTGACCAACCGCATATTTTCCTACTTAGTAGACAAGAAAACCAAGGAATCATGGTTCTCTGAGATCGAAAAAGATCTTATAGAAGTAGGGATTTCGCTTGAGGACATTCAAGATCGTCTTCCTCTACAGAAAAAAACTTAAGAGCACACCAGCGATTCCAAGAAAAGCCAAAACTGAGGACAGGCAAGAAGTGGGTGGCTGACAGAAAGGAGGCGCACAGGAAACGGATGAAGGACTACTGGGAAACGATTACAGCTCAAAGACGGAAACAGTTGAAGTAACGTGGTCCATAGCTGGCCGAAACGAAGGGGAAGAAGAAGAAATAAACTTGTATTCCCAGTGGCGTAGTCGGTAGCATGCTGAACTGCTGTTCCCAAGAAAGCGGGTTCAAACCGGGCCGAAGTCATCGGATTTTTTAAGAGCGTTAAAAATCCTTCAGTATGCCTTCCTTCGGAGGGGAAGTAAAGCCGGCGGTCCCATGTCATAGATTTATGGCATGTACAAGATCCTTTCACATACTAAACTTGTGTAAAGCAAAATTGTTAGGTTAGATTTCGTCAGAACGCTCTATCCAAGTTCCAACGTTCACCACTAGGTATCATTGATACCTAGTGGCGAAAGTTGGAACTACTTGAAATTGAACGGAACGTGTAGCTCACCCTTTAGGGTGTCCGCTGAAAGCAGCTACAGACTCAGGCGAGCCGAACATGTCCTCGGACACTCCCGGCAATAAAAGCAATATCATAAATAAAATAAATAAATAAATAAATAAGTGTATCTCTTGGGTTAAGCCTCCGTGGCTTAGGCGGCAGCACGCCCGCCTCTCACCGCTGAGTCCGTGGTTCAAATCCCGGTCACTCCGTGTGAGATCTGTGCTGGACAAAACGGAGGCAGACAGGTTTTTCTCCGGGTACTCCGGTTTTCCCTGTCAACACTTCATTCCAGCAACACTCTCCACTATCATTTCACTTCATCTGTCATTCATTTAATCATTGCCCCAGAGGAGTGCGTCAGGCCTCGGCAGCCGGCACAGTTCATATCCTCGCCGCTAGATGGGGGCTTCATTCATTCCATTCCTGACCCGGTCGGAGACTGGAAGCAGGTTGTGGATTTTCATTTTTCATCTCTTGGGTTAGAACTCTTGAACCCCTTGGCACTGTCAACGTCTGCATTGCACCTGAGTCAGTCACTGCCAATTCGACTTTTAACAGGGGGCTTGGCAAAGCTCGAATACGTATTACCCTTTCACGAATTGATTGCCGGCGGTCGAGATGGGAACTATTCTTTATTTACTTGTGTCACACGTCAGCCTGCTTCATTGACAGGTACAGTTGGGCGAGTAGGATATGACTCAGCTCCAGTAGCCTGGTCATCGTTTAACAACTGTCCGTGGTGATATGAGCCCTGTGACGCTTATCTGACGCAATGCTGCTTGACTTATGTGCAAAACTCATTCTGCCATCACTGTGTCCTCCGCTGTACCGCGCGCCGCTCATGCTACAATAATCAACAAGCAGTGGCGCAGCCAAGCTCAGCGGCAATCAAATGTTAAATGGGTGATAACTAGGGCTCAGATTTTTAGGTAAATAAATAATTTCTTATGTAAATACATATTTTGAGCATTTTTTAATAAATACAAAAATCCTGCTTTTCACTTATTAGCACATGAAAAATCCACAGCCTACTTCCAGTCTCCGACCGGGTCAGGAATGGAATGAATGAAGCCCCCATCTAGCGGCGAGGATATGAACTGTGCCGGCTGTCGAGGCCTGACGCACTCCTCTGGGGCAATGATTAGGCCTACATGAATGACAGATGAAATGAAATGATAGTGGAGAGTGTTACTGGAATGAAATTTTGACAGGGAAAACCGGAGTACCCGGAGAAAAACCTGTCTGCCTCCGTTCTGTCCAGCACAGATCTCACATGGAGTGACCGGGATTTGAACCACGGACCCAGCGGTGAGAGGCCGGCGTGCTGCCGCCTAAGCCACGGAGGCTTGCACTTATTAGCACATAAAAAGACATAATATTTACATTTTTTAAAATCAGTATGCTAGATCTTTCAGTTTATTGCATTCTTTGTTCTGCGTTACTTCAACGGGGAAAAAACCTGTGAGCTATCTTATCTTCATGCAAAAGTATGTCAGCTTGCAACTGTGTTATTCTTAACTTGTCGCCCCGTGCCACTCACTGTGGAAACCAGGAATTTCCTTGTCCATAGCGATATTGCACCACGTGCTAGACGTTCCCCTCCTCCAGCTACTTGGAACCAGTGTCACTCCCATGCAGTTCATTTCTGGCACTGTGAAGTGTAAGGCAGTTCTACGATGCCTAAAGTAAAAACAACTACAAGTTATCGCCTGTTGCTGAATGTAAAGATAATTTTACTTCTGATGGGGGCGTTCTGTTCTGCCAACCATGTGGGAAGGCAATCAAGGCTGAACAGCGGTCTCAAGTTACACAACACCTCGAGGGCAAGAAACATATTGCCGCAGTTTCGTGCCTTCATATGAAGTGTTCTGCGATAATCGTCGGTCATTTGTGATGGACAACCTGAAGATGTATCTCGTTGTGTATTGTAATGCTTCAGTGATACATAGCATAAATTGCATTCGTGAGTACTGCATATTTTTTATATTCACATTAATAAACTAAATTATAATTAAATATATTTACGTTTTTGTCACATATTCAGGTATTTTTAAAACATAAGAAATAAATATTTTCCCGATTTTTAGCACCTAAAAATCCGAGCCCTAGTAATAACCTTAATTTGACACACCTTGCGCTTTCTCCACTCTGAATACCAGCACCGAACCGGGTGAGTTAGCCGTGGTGGTTACGGAATGACTGATGGCAGTCGCTCACATCCGGGAGGCGAGGAGGTTCGAATCCCCCCGCCGGCAACCTTGAAGATGGTCTTCTGTGGTTTCCCATCTTCCTTCCAGGCAAATGCCGGGGTTTGTCCCTAACTATAGGCCCCAGCCGCTACCTTCCAACTCCTCGTCCTTACATTCCAACTTCCCTTCCCTCCCCAACGGTACTTGTAGCTCACCCATTGGGTGTCCGTCTCGAAGCAGCTACAAAACTGGCGAGCCGAACATGTCCTCGGACACTCCCGGCACTAAAAGCCATACGCTAAAAAAAAATAAAAAAAAAAATAAAAAAAAAAAAACAGCCTCGAGAGTCAGATGCCCCCTTTGAGCATCGCTGTTGAAGACAAACAGAATTCGCTCCACCGTCAAACAATGTCACTGAATGTGCGTGCTTGGGGAGCAGAACTTGAGCAACTTCCACTCCGTACTTGACACTCCTCGAGGTAATTCCTGCAACGAGATGGGGTGTTAATGGACCATAATCACTAATACCCTGGAGGTATTTCCCGCTCTTCTATTATATTCTGACGCTCTGTGGTTACCTTCACTCTCTCGCAAGAACATTTCCTCAGTTGCCAATTACGGTTACTAACCAATTTACACCGAGAACTAACTGAAGTGAGGTAAATTGGCAGTGGATTAATATCTATAAGGTGCGTTCAAAAAGTAACGAGCCGGAGGCTGTAATGCGCAAACCGGTGACGACATCGGCTAATCGTGGCGTGTGTAGCGGGGTGTGGTTCCGACCAGAGCGTGGAAGGTCACAGCCCGTCGCTAGAGGGCACATGTGCACGTCACGTGACGATACAAAGCGATCAGCAGCATGCATCAATCGCTCGATGTCGCTCGATAGGTTGAAATGATCCAGATTCATTTCGCTGTTGTTGTTGAGGGACATTTTTGTCTAATAGACTCGTTTACTTGAGTAAGGGAATTGCCCGATAACATGTGCTATTGTAGTAATTGAAATTAGTGACTGTGTAACTGAAATAATTTAGCCTAAGGCTTCAGCTAGTAGCCGCCTTCTGTGGTATGTTGGTGTACCTCATTTTAGGGGCTGCGATGTCATGGTCATGTAGCTTCGTGTATTTGGGTGTGTGTGGAATTTGTGTGATAACCTGTCTTATTGTGATGGCTGTATTAGTGTGTGTATTTTTAATTCAGGAGAGGATTGCAAAGGAGATGGCTGTAGCCTTAAGAAAGGAATCATACCGGCATTTGTCTAGAGTAGAAGTGGAAAACCACGGGAAACTACTTCCAAGATGGCTGAGGTGGGAAGCGAGCCTACCTCTTTTCAGTTTTGCCTCACAAGGCTGAGTAAGAATATCCCGTCTCAGCCCTCAGAGCCGGGAATCGTACCCGGACCTCCAGGGTGACAACCAAGAACCCTAGTCACTACACCACGAGGTCGTCATTCTTTTGTATTGGAATTTGTAGGCTATTGACATTTCGGGCCTAAAGGGCTCTGTCAAGAAATTTAATTCCAGTGTAAGGGTCGGAATGGGGTTTACTCAGCCTCATGGAACAAAAGTGGGAAGGCCAGGGTTCGATTTCCACCCTAGGCAATCAAGAAGTGTTTTTTACTTGGTTTCACACTTCTACTACTCTACGCAAATGCTAGGATGGTTCCTAACTTAAGGTCACAGCGACCTCCTTCTTAATCCCATCCTCAATCACAAATACACACACTACTATAGACTCCACAAAAACACAAGTTAACTTACAAATTCTATACACATCCAAAGTATACGGGGTTGAAACGACCACAATGTACACGCCCCTAAGTGAAACAACAACAACAACAACACACAAAATTACGAGCCTTACAGTAGTCGCATATGATGTGTAACATCTGATATAGAAGAAACCTCACGTAAAATTGTTAATACACCGGTATTTTATACTATTATTGGCACAAATATTAATCTATTGTAAAAGGGAGTGTTTTAGAGATATTGTAGTTTATAATACGGAACTCATTTTATTAGATGATTCGTAGCTTCCACCAGCACTAGCCTAAATCAAGAATACGATATGGATCAACTAGATTAATAGACGCGACACCGCTCATAACCTCAAATTCCTTATAAACAGGTCCTCTTGATTCACAGACCAACACGTAATTTCATATGGATTCTGTTAAAATGAGTCATATTGATATGATAAATATCGTTTAGAATGATAATCTGGTAGCAAAAATATCTAGCCGCCCAGGATTCGAACCCAAGATCTCTAGATTCACAGTCATACGCAATAACCCCACGGCTATTTCAACTACGCAAATATTGTGCACAAGATGGTGACTTATTTTCACGTTCCAATAATACTGCATTACGGAATTAAGTTTCATTTATATTTTGCTTGTTTCGATAATGTTCCTGAGTGACATTGAGTTTAAAATGCCTTATGCCAATGCAATGCCGTCTACTTACAATGTTTGATATTAAGGCATTTTGCCATTTAAAAATACTGATACGAAGACTTCGAATATGTACCACGTCATTTGTTCAAATCACTTAACATCTGAGTTCGCATGAGCGTTTTCCGTTCAGTATGTCATATACATTCCACATGGCCGAGAATGCGTCATGGTATGAATTTTCGACACCGCGCGCTGATTGTTTCTCTTACCAGTGCCAGCTGGATCGATCGATCGAGTTGGCAGTGCGTCTTATACTTCCATTCGATCCACCATTGCCAGCTAGGGCACACTTCCATTCGATCGATCGAGCGGGCAGTGCATACTTCCGTTGTCCACCACTGCCAGCTAGTAAACTTCCGTTTGATCGATCGAGCGGGCAGTGTATACTTCCGTTGTCCACCACTGCCAATTAGTACACTTCCGTTTGATCGATCGAGCTGGCAGTGCATACTTCCGTTTGACCCACCACTGCCAGCTCGATCGTTCCGATCCACTTCCGTCCCCAATTTTTAAAATCACTCCCACAAAAATATCCAGCAACCGAGCGGAAAGATGTTACACATCAACAATAAAAAACAAGAAGTTCCGTTAAGAACTATACAGCCTACTTTTCATGCCAATGATTATTCTACAGAATATGAACCTATCTAGAATAATGACGAAATTAAGTTGGTAATATCGAAATATCTAATTAGTTCAAAATATACCTGGTATAATGTAGCCTAATAGAGCTCTACAGTTGGCAGCCCTGGTGACTGAATATATTCTTAGTTCCATCTCTTAAGGTACAGAATACAAAATTTGGTTGAAGTCCAATGGACGTTACTTGCAGTTACACACTGGATCTATCAGCACGCGTAAAAGCATGTTGCCAACAATACCATGCGTGTGCTGGTCAGAAATAATCTGAAATATTATGATATCTTGTTGTGCCAATTTTGGATGAAATCCATTTGTTAGTATAGAAGTTACATGTATTTTAAAATTAGACATATCAGCAGGCATAGAATCATGTTGTCAGCACTGCCTTGTATTAATTACTCCAAATTAATCTAGAATGTCAGGTGCTATACGTATGCAAAGTATAGAGCTGTTGGCTTGCATACTTTCTGATATATTGATATTAGGGTAAAAAATATAGACAGCATTTATTAACAGTTGGCAGCCCTGATTGCACTGAAGAATACTTATAGTCATATCTGATACGTTACACATAGCACATGCGAAATTTGGATGAAATCCTACTGATAGTATAGAAGTTACATGTATTTAAAAATTGGCCCTATCAGCAGGCTTAGAATCATGTTGGTAGAACTGACGTATATAAGTTACTCCAAAATTAATCAAACATGTCAGGTACTATACGTGTGCATAGTTTAAAGCTGTCGGCTTGCACACATTCTGATATATTGGTATTTGGATAAAAAAAATAGAGAGAGCAATTATTAACAGTTGGCAGCCCTGGTGGCTCTTAAGAATACGCTCAGTCATATCTGTTTATGTACAGATAGTACATACAAAATTTGGTTGAAATCCAGTTGATAGTGTAGAAGTTATATGCATTTAAACATTGGACCTATCAGAAGGCTTAAAATTATTTTGGCAACACTGTCATGGTTGGCCTCCTGGAAATTAAACTGAAAAAGTATTATCTACATGTGTGCCAATTTTGGAATAGCTCCTATGCATACCTTGCAGGATATCCAACATGGAGCTCAAATTTCTAGTGCGTTTTTTCAGCAGTTGGTAGCACTGACATCATTTTCAAATATGGACGTGAGCTATTCCGGTGCACATCTTTACTCATACTAAATTTGGTTTTGATTGCTGCAGCCGTTTGGGAGTTGATAGGGGGGACACACACACAGCCAGACAGACAGACAGACAGAAGGACAGACAGACAGACAGACAGACAGACACACATTTGCCCGATCTCATAAGACTACTTTTTCCTCATTTTTGCAAAATGTGAAAAATAGGCTAAAAATCAGCTAGTTTGCCTACGATTTGAAATGAATTATCATCCCAGCAATTACCTGAAGTAGAAATGGGGAATCACGGAAAACCACTTCTAGAACAGCTGAAGTAGGAAGAGAACCCATTACTGCTGAGTTGTACCCCTTTCCAACTCTCAGACCAGAATTACATATCTTGGCAGAGTTGGAAATCGAACTCTAGGCCTCCTAATCCAGGGTCTCGATGCGTATCTCGAGACTATCTTGCCTCAGCAAGATATGATAAATAACTCCCGGATGTGCAGTGATCGATCGAGCACACAGTGTTTTCGTTTTAAGACTAATCTATTTCGTGGAAAAGCTAATCCATTACCCAGTCAAAATGGATTTACATGTTTCCGCTGATAAGCTGCTGATGGAATGACGCTGAGATAAGCGCATTTGGAAGTTCCCTTCTTAGAACCAGTTATTAGCATAATGTTCTCCGACACTTTCCAGGGAAGACTCACGCTATACGTTGTTAATTCGCTTTAGGGTCTTGGGGACATTTTGGACATCAGCCTCCTGTGCTTGCGATTGTCCTCTAGGTGTAGCAAGTGACTAGAATTCTTGGCTGTCACCCCGGGGGCCCGGCAGGATGATGATGATGACGATGATAATTGTTGTTTTAAGGGGCCTAACATCTAGGTTATCGGCCCCTAATGGTTTGAGTGAGAGAGAAAATGAAAAATGATCAAATGAAACTTACAAATAAAACTAACTACTGACTTATAAACTAGAAGAGGAAATGGGAAACAAAATGGGGAAGAATGTAAATAAAAGACAGGAGGAAAGGAAATGCTCTCAACCCTTGAAGAATGAGAATTGAGGGACTTGGAAGGAAGGAAAGCCAAGAAAGGCCGAGAGGAAAGAGGGGAGGGCCCGCCTCAAAGGCAATGGAAGAAGGAGAAAAACCGGACCCAGCTCAGGAAGCCCTCGGGGTCACCAACGCCCGAACTCACCAGAAGTGAGCCCTTGAGGGTGTAGCAGTATCCAGGGTGCACCATAAGTGGTGGAGCTACAAACACCCTGCCTCCTTGAGGACCTTGAGCAGAAGTCAGAAGATACAATGAAAAGAAAACAAGAGGTCAAGGGATCAGAAAAGATGAGACAAGGGCCAATTAAGGCGGGAAAGTGAAAAACTCCCAAAGGCTCGGATACCCCAATACCGTCGGGGTCGGAAAAGATCAAGAGTTGACCAAGTGAGGTCGAGAGGAAAGATAACAGAGAGGAACCCGGCACAAGTAAGTGGAAGCAATGCCGGACTCAGCTGGGGTCCCGTGGTCGCCTACCAACTTCCCAAAAGTTGTGAGCCCTTGGGTAGGGGGTGGGAGGTCGGGAGCGGTACGGTTATTATTATTATTATTATTATTATTATTATTTACCAGGAAAATACCAGGATGGTTCCTAAATTAAGGGCAGGATCGCCTCTTTCCCCAAACTTAAGTCTTGGAAGGAAGGAAGGAAGGAAGGAAGGAAGGAAGGAAGGAAGATTGTAGTTTTACGTGACCGTTCATCTAGAGATCATAAGCCACGGGACCTCCTTTTTACGTGGAATCCGAACCACAGGAGATGGCATTTCACTTTGAAAATCTCACATGCATCGACCGCGAATCGAACCCGGACCGCCGTGATGAGTGGCCAACAGCTTGACCGCTGCGCCACCACGCCCCTAAATTTAGTCTTAATTACAAATACAAACACCAATAAAGTCATCACAATAACACAGGTTATAAGACTTCCACACACATACACACACACTGAAGTACACGGGGCTAATGACCACGATTTCTCAAAGTCCCTTAATGATTCACCAATATCATCTCTAATGATCTCCGCCGAAAATCAGTCGAGTGAAAAACAAAGTCAGTTCTTGGCTGTCGCCCCGGAGGTCTGGGTTTGATTACCGACTCTAGTAAGAATTTTAATTTTGATGTGAGGGCTGGAACGGGGTACACTCATCTTCGTGAGGCAAAACTGAGTGTAGAGGGGTACGATTCCCACCTTAGCCATCCAGGAAGTGGTTGTACGTGGTTTCCCCAAATCCTCGGATGATTCGTAACTTATGGCCACGGCCGTCTCTTTCACAATCCTCACCTTAAGGACACCACGTACACTTGCATGATGAAAAAATCGATTATTTTATTTTGGCGCCATAAAATTCTTCATTCTTTTCTGAATCCAAATATATATAGTTTGTTGGGGTTTTGATGTCTACAACTACCTTAAATTCGTTAAAAAAAATTGCGTCCCATGCTCTGAATAATACACTTTTAACTTTGCCAGCTGATTTCCGTTAATACTCATTTTTCATGTTTAGGTACCAATAACTAGTAAACCATTTACGATAGAGGGCTATTTTTAGCCTACTTTCGATTTTTGCAAAAAATGAAAGTAGACTTATGAGATCAACACAGGGCGAAAAAAGTGTGTCTGTCTGTGTGTGTGTATGTGTGTGTGTGAGTCTGTGTGTGCGTGTGTGTGTGTGTATGTGTGTGTGTGAGTTTGTGTGCGTGTGTGTGTCTGTCTGTGTGTGTGTGAGTGTGTGTACTCTGAATGTCTGTCCCCCCCTATCAATTCGAACACGGTGAATGCGAATTGAACGAAATTTGGTACAAAGGTAGCACTAGCAAAGGACACCTCAGTGTCATGTTTTATATCGCCGCCATCTTTACTAAAACTGAATGGCGGCCACTCAAACGTTCAAAACGTAAAATCAAATAACGACTAACCAAATCATCCGATCTCTACCAAATTTGGTAATAACATACATTCGTATGCGATGCGTCTTGTGACCAAACTACAAGGTCGTCCGCCATACCATTTCAGGATGGCGGCCGTGCGAATTATGCAAACTTTATAATCCATATCATGGGACCCACCAGTTCCGATTATCGAGCCGAGAATCGTTTTAACTGTTCTAAAGGAAGAGGCACGTTCGAAATTAAAAGTTTATTTTGTAATACTATAGTGCAGACGTGATTTTAAAAAGCTGAGCTGATTCAGTAACAAGACAACATGGCAGCGGATATCTTGTGCCTGACTTATATTTCACTAATTTGAGTATTGCATGCAATATAGCGTACTGATACAAAATAAATAAACTTTGTATGAAATGCTTTATATATAAATAATATACTCCAGTGATGAAATCGTTTAGTATAAATCATTATTTACTAACAAGTTCTATGTAAGTCATTTTATATAGAACGATATTCGTTGACACAATTAGCTCAGTGGTAGAGCGTTGGCCTATCGCTCAAATGCCTATGGTTCAAACCCGATCAGAGCTAGGTTTTTTGCTTGAAATGTTATATGTTTATTGTTTTGTAATGACGCAGATGTTTTAAAATTAAGCGTTATATTGTGCATATTATGGTGTAAAATATATATTTAATTAAAACATAATTCGCCAGCAGATTTACTCGAGACATCTAGCTGCCAAAAAGGTAACTAGATTAACTTCCAGATTTTATTGAAAAGTTTCTTCTTCTGGCCGCTAGAATGCACTCGCTCTGTTAGGATTATATTGTTCGATATTTCACCACTAGATGTCACGACTAGTCTACGTGGGGCTCCATTGATTACTACACCATTGGCATTCTATGCGCATCGAATTTGAAGAATGACAAGCTGATACTACGATACAGTTTTACTTTTTATTTTAAAGGGTTTGTAACAGCCTATTTTGCGTTACTTGAAAATGTTATTTGAAGTAAAGAACAAAACGATTTCACATAGTAACTGAATTCAAGCCGTTGGCGTTAGTTCAGGTTATTAATTACTACTTTTATTTCAGGCAAATAGCAATCGAAAATATCCACATAGTTTGTATACACACGTCTCTGTAAGGTCATGGAAAGATTTGTTAATTCAATTAGGGTTGTGAAAGCCATGCACAACCAGACGTGTAAAGACATGCCTCAACTCAAAGTTGGATGTTGCCCACGGCAGGTCGTATATGTAATAATAATAATAATAATAATAATAATGTTATTGGTTTTACATCCCTTTTAACTACTGCTGCTTTTAGAGACACCGGGGTGCCGGAATTTTGGCCCGAAGGGGATCTTTAACGTGCCAGTAAATCTACTGACACGGCTCCCTCGCATTTATGCACCCTCAAATGCCAGCTGACTGCGCCAGGATACGAACCTGCAACCTAGGACCCAGCAAGCGAGAACGTTACCGCTGAGCCACGCAGCCAGTCCGGTCGATTATGTCTCCAGATCCATAACATTCTTGATATACTTCTTATCTTTCTTTCTTTCTTTCTTCAATGATGGTAGCAGTTTTTATCTAGGTTGTGGCGTTTGGTAGAGGTAAATCGTTTCTAAGGTCTTCAACAAAGAATAGTTCTATTATACTCTTTGATAATAACAACGAGTTATAACTATACTCATACATTTAGGAGAAAGTAGGCTATATGTTCTTTACTGAACATCTTGTTTTTACATTAACTTGCCTAATGGAGTACTTGAATGTTAACCTATTTTCACTTCCAAAACACAGTAGTCATGGATTGGGAAGAGAACAAGTAGTTCCGTGAAGAACTATACAGCCTATTTTCAAATATCCTACTCATGTTAATTTGCCTCTATCAACATACAACATTTCAGTTTGATTGCTATGTTAGATTCGTAGATACTGAGAACCGACTAAATATTGCAGATGGTAGCCAAGTTGGATTTTTATTTATGTACTATTACATGAAGATTATTGTGTACGTGTGGTTTTCAGACTTCAATCGCATGATTAGGACACAAGAAGTAAAAACGAGATTTTAAAATTTCGCACAGCTGCCATCTTGTGGTTATGAAAACATATGAAATAAATTAGATACCAGTGGATTAACATTTGTATAAGCATTAACGTGCAAAGTTTCACTGCACTCAAATGGTTAAATCGCGAGAAACGTCCATTTAAATATTTATACTTCGCGTTGCCGCCATGTTGGATTTGTGCTCACCATGTTACAGAAAGTCATATAGGTGAACTTATGTTCATAGCCTCTATGAACATAAAAAACAGTTTGATTGCTGGAAAAGATTCTTACATATTGAGAACCGTCAAAATATTTGGGATGCTCGCCATTTTGGATTGTTATAAGTACAGGCCATAGAGTTATGTACCATTAAAGGAAAATTATTGCGTAGCTTCATTATTCAAACTTTCACTTCGATCGAATGATTACGACACAAGAATAAATACTTAATCTTAAAATTTCGCACAGCCGCCATCTTCAGTTTATGTAAACAATTGAACTAAATTAGGTACCAGTGAATGACAATATGCATAATCATTTACTGTAGACCACATTTCAATGCGCTCATATGATTAAATCACGAGAAAAATGTATTAGAATGTGTCAACTTCGCTTGGCCGCCATGTTCGTTTCGTAGTTTACAGGCTTTTGAAAGTTACACAGATAAAGTGTAGCAGTGCTCTGTATCACCGTACAAAATTTCAGGTTGATATCATAAATAGTTTCGGAGATATGGAATGCCTGTGAAATATTTCGCACTGCCGCCATTTTGAGATTATGCAAACTATTGAACGAAGTTGGATGTCGGTGCATTACAACGTATGTAAACATATACTGTGCCAAGTTTCATTGCGTTTGGATGGTAAAATCGCGAGAAACGTCCATTTAAAAGTCGCAACTTCACTTGGCCGCCATGTTGGCTTTGTAGTTACCAGGTTTTCAAAGGTCACATAAGAGAATTTCTAGTAGTTTCCTTTATCACCATACAAAATTCAAGGGTGATATCGGTAATAGTTTCGGAGATATTGAATGCTGGTGAAATATTTCGCACAGCCGCCATGTTGGATTGGTGAGACGTAACAAAATTTGAAGGGCCCGGAATAGAGCTATGAACTTACCGAGTTTCATTGAAATCTCTCCAGCCGTTTAGATTTTATTAGGCGGGGACACACACACGAATCACACACACACACACGGACAAAAGGTGATCTCATAAGCCTATTTTTTCAAAATTGAAAATAGGCTAAAAATTGATACATATTTTTGAATAAATTTAAAAAGAAAAAGTTCGAATTTTTTTCTTGCATTCTGTCCCAATAATAATGAAACAAAGTGGTTACTCATCTGCCATGATCCATTCCAAGTATGTGAACAAAATTTGAGAATATTTGATTGAAAAACAACTGAGATATGTGTACCTGAAGCAACTTATACAACATTTTTTTGAAAATGTATCTGTCCAAATTTGTAATCATTTCACACATCCTATAAAAGCAAAGTAGCACTACATAGTCAAAAACAGCTCAGAATATACCGCTTCTTATATGTTACATGAATCATAGCTGTACCTTTAGCATAAACCCAGAAAATACTTAGTCAAGTGATACCACAACAAGTAGTTCCGTGAAGAACTATACAGCCTATTTTCATATATCCTACTCATGTTAATTGCCTCTATCAACATAAAAAAATCAGTTTGATTGTGAGATAGATTCGTAGATATTGTCAACCATCTAAATATTTTAGATGTTCGCCAGGTTTGATTTTTATTTATTTACTATTAAATGAGGATTATTGTGTACGTGTAGTATTCAAACTTCAATCGCATGATTAGGTCACAAGAAGTAAAAAAGTGATTTTTAAATTTCGCACAGCTGCCATCTTGTGGTTATGAAAACAATTGAAATAAATTAGATGCCAGTGGATTAACATTTGTATAAGCTTTTAACTTGGAAAGTTTCACTGAACTCGGATGGTTAAATCGCGGGAAACATCCATTTAAATATGTATACTTTGCGTCGCCGCATTGTTGGATCTGTGCTCACCAGGTTACTGAAAGTCCTATAGGTGAACTTATGTTCATAGCCTCTACGAACATAAAAATATCAGTATGACTGCTGTAAAAGATTCATAGATATTGAGAACCGTCAACATACTTCGGATGCTCGCTATTTTGGATTGTTATATGTATAGGCCGTAGAGTTATGTACCATTAAAGAAACATTATTGCGTACCTTCACTATTCAAACTTTCACTTCGATCGCATGATAACGACACAAGAAATAATAACTTAATTTTAAAATTTCGCACAGCCGCCATTTTGAGGTTATGAAAACAATTGAACTAAATTCGATACCAGTACATTACAATATGTATAATCATTTACTGTACCACATTTCACTGCGCTCAGATGGTTAAATCACGAGAAAAGTCTATTAAAATGTTTCAAATTCGCTTGGCCGCGATGTTCGTTTTGTACTTTACAGGTTTTTGAATGTTACATGGATATACTTGTAGCAGAGACCTTTATCATCGTACAAAATTTCGGGGTGATATCTGTAATAGTTTCAGAGATATAGAATGCCAGTGAAATATTTCGCACAGCCGCCATTTTGTGGTTATGTAAACAATTGAACTAAATTAGACGCCAGTGAATTATAATGTGTATAAATATTTGCTGTACCAAGTTTCATTACGTTTGGATGGTTAAATCGCGAGAAAAGTCTATTTAAAAGTCTCAACTTCGCTTGGCAGCCATGTTGGTTTTGTAGATACCAGGTTTTTGAAGGTTTCTTAGGTGAACGTCTAGTAAAGTCCTTTATCACCGTACTAAATTTCAGGGTGATATCTGTAATAGTTTCGGAGATACTGAATGCTGGTGAATTAATTCGCACAGCCGCCATGTTGGATTGGTGAGAGACAATAAAATTTGAAGGGAACGGTCGAGGCCGGCCAGAATGGGGCTATGATCTTACCGAGTTTCATTGAAATCGCTCTAGCCGTTCAAACGTTATTAGGGGGACACACACACACACACACACACACACCTCACTCACACACACACACACACACACACGGACAAAAGGTGATCTCATAAGCCTATTTTTTCAAAATTTAAAATAGGCTAAAAATTGACTTTTTCATCGTGTAAAAGTACGCGGTGACCTTAATTACAAATAAACACACTGGTACAGCCATCACAATAACATCGGTTATCACACAGAAAAGTCCACACACACACACAAAATACACGGGGCTATATTGACTGCGTTGTCGCAGCCCCTAAAGTAAGCAACAGCAACAACAAGCAAAGGCAGTTCACTTGACGTTCGGTCAACAGTTTTAATAAGCTGTCACTGAATTCACTAGATTCAGGGACGAAATCTCTAAATTGGTAACACTGGCACAGATAGATTTAACGTGACAAATTAATATTGTCAGAAATCAGCGATTTAACGCTTCTAATGTCAATAAAATGTCAGCCCGTACATCATTCACAGTAACTGTGATACACAGTATTTATAGAGCTTGAACTGCGCAGTATCATTAATTCATTCGACCTTAATTAATATTCCATTTGTCGCATGGCATGATAGCAGAGCAGGGCACAAAATATACGATTGTACGTAGGCCTACTGTGCTGCTGTTGATTTAAGCAGTAGTACAATGGTACCAGTGGATCGATCCTACCGTTTGGTTTGATTCCCACGCTAACCATCCAAGTGAAGTAAATAATAATAATAATAGATTTCTTTTTGAGAAGACGGAGTTTATAACTAATATTAACCCTGCAGTCAAAAAATTAAATGTTGAACATGGAAAGTTCCGTCAGGCAAAAAGAGACTGATAGTCAGTCTCAAAGACTGGACTTTATATCATTTTAAATGCTAGCAGCCGAGTACCAAGAAGGCAGTGCGAGAACAGAGTTTCAAGATTCTATTTTGTATCTTCACTGCCTACTTGATTGTTCTCGCACTGCCTTCTTGAAACTCTGTTCTCGCACTACCTTCTTGGTACTCGGCTGCTACATCGTACTATGACGTCACACAATTCAATGCATGCTCGGTACATTTCGTCCCGTCACCGTAACGTAACGCCAGACCTCAGCGTAACGACGAAGTCGACAAGATCATTTATAATGATAGAAGTTTACGTACCTAGAGGCGTGGATCGAGCCCAACGATGGAAGTGGCCTACCAGCTAACGAAAGGTGTGTACAACAAGCGAACAGTGTCCCGCAATGCCAAACTAAGACACTATCGTACAGTTATCCGACCTGAGGCGCTGTACGCAGCAGAATGCCTGGCAATGAATAGGAAGGGTCTGGTTGAGAAATTGGAAGCCAATGAAAGGAAGATCCTGAGGAAGATCTTAAGGCAGTAGAGAGACGATGGTGAATACAGGAGACGGCATAACAATGAGTTGTACCATCATGTAGAAAGAATATCTCTAATTCTGAAGAGAAGAATATCTATCTATGGCCACTTAACTCGTATGAAACCCGAGAGAATCGCCAATGGGATATTTACCTGTTTTCTTAACAAGAAAACCAGTGGCCCCTGGTTTTGTGAGGTAGACAAGGATTTGCAGGAAGTAGGGATCACCCACGCTGACGTTATGGAGCGTGATCTTTTGAAGGAAAAGTCTTGGAGCACACCACCAATTCCAAGAAAAAGCGAAATTAAAAACCGGCAAGAAGTGGTCTGATGAAAGAAAGGAGTTTCACAGGCAGCGAATGCGTGAACACTGGGATAAGATCAAGGCCCAAAGAGGGAAACAGTTGAAATGACGTGATCGATAGCTGGCCTAAACGAAGAAAAAAGAAAAATAATAGACTAGTAATAATAATAAAGCAGACCAATGCCGTGCTGGAGAAACTCATCCCTGTGGAACAAATTAAGTTGCTACGAGCCGAGATTGCTGCCAGCAACACTCGGAAATCAGTAGAGCAAGCGAGAGATGGAGATAATACAACTACTACTAATGAACGGCAGCCATCAGAACTACTGTACATCATGACAATCCTACGAAAGATGCGGTGCGTTGGTGAGCAAAGTTATTGGTGACCCAGCTAGCCAGCAACTTGAGAATGAATTTAGGAAATCTCTTGCCGAATTATAAGGTACTGACCCTATTCAGCGTCTTACAATCCTAAAGCAGCACTGTCCAAGGAAGCTTGCAGTTGCAGTGAGAATAATGAATGAGAGGCATCTGGTAAGAACTAGAATTGAAGACGGACATTTAACAACTGTGATTATTAACAACTGTTGACTCGATCGTTTCCAGACGATGGGTCCTTATCTCAAATGGGTCCATTTGTCTTCCTCCATCATCCGTGAAAGTTTGTAACATCATCACGGATACACACTCTAGATATTAACCTGATAATGACGTGCCGCTGCCAAAACTCGAACTTGGAGTCTTTGGTATTGTGGATTGAAGCTCTCACCATTGGGCTATAAATAAGTTAAGGGTATCCGTGCGTAGCCCGCAGGTACACCGGAAGCGTGGCGAACACTGGGTGAAGGCAGAGTACCCACTACCTGCCCTTGGCACCAATGACACCAAGAGGAAATGTAATTACCGCTTACGTCAGCGGAACAGCGGAGCGTAAACCACAGGCAGGGGCAAATAATTCCATCAAGCAGAATGTTTAAGAGCTCTAGGGGAACAAGCTAGTGGTGAAATATCTGGCCAAAGGTCTTCATTTCCTTATTACTAGGGCTCGGATTTGTAGGTGATAAAAATCGGAAAATATTTATTTTTTATGTATTAAAAATACCTGATATATGTGACAAAAAAGTAAAAATATGTAATTATAATTAAGTTTATTAAAATGAATGTAATCAATATGCAGTACTGCGGCAATATGTTTCTTGCCCTTGAGGTGTTGTGTAACTTGAGATCGCTGTTCAGCCCTGATTGCTTTCCCACATGGTTGGCAGAACAGAACGCGCCCATCAACATAATATTATCTTTAAATTCTGCAACATACTGCTGCAGACGATAACTTGTAGTTGCATTTACAAGCAAATCCCCGGCTTCCACAGTGAGTGGCACGGGGCGACAAGTTAAGAATAACACAGTTGCAAGCTGACATACTGTACTCTCTGCATGAAGATTAGAAAGCTCACAGGTCCTTCCCCGTTGAAGTAACACACAACAAAAATTCAATAAACTGAAAGATCTAGCATACGGATTTTTTAAATGTAAATATTATGTCTTTTTATGTGCTAATAAGTGAAAAGCAGGATTTTATGTATTTATAGAAAAAATTATTTATTTACCTAAAAATCCGAGCCCTACTTATTACAATAATCGGATTCTAAAAGTGCATTGTCCTCAATACAGAATCCTACATCAACCCATCTCCTAATTAAAGAATTATAAATAATGCACCATAAAAAATGCAGGAAAAAATGTTATACTGACGTAGATACCCTCGCACAGAGGTATCCCAGTTAACGAATCAGTGAACCTACCGGGATAAGAGGCTACTCATTTTCCAATTAGCGACCTGAAAATTACCACTCCACATACTGATGTTATTGTTCAAGTCAAAATCCAAATGGGGCGTGGTGGCGCAGTGGTCAAGCTATCTGCTTCTCACCAAGGTGGACCGGGTTCGATTCCCAGTCAATGCATATGAGATTTTCGAAGTGAAATGCCATGTCCTGCGGTTCGGATTCCTCGTAAAAAGGAGGTCTCGTGGATCCTGATCGCAAGATTAGCGGCCACGTTAAACAACAAGCTGCCTTCCTTCCCCCATCAAAATTAAGTTACATGAGCGATGAAAAAGAAAACTGTAGCATGCTGAGCTTCTATGCCCAAGATCGCGGGTTCAAATCCGGCCGAAGTCATCGGATTTTTTAAGAGCGTTAAAAATCCCTCAGTATTCCTTCCTTCGGAGGGGAAGTAAAGCCGGCGGTCCCATGTCATAGATTTATGGCATGTTAAAGAACCGTCCACTAATTACACCTGTGTGAAGCTAAATTGTATAGGTTGAGAATGTAAACAACGCTCTTAGGTTCCTATGTTCGTTGCCAAGAGCCGACTGCGGTGGCGTCTGGTAGCTAAGTTCTGAACTACCGTAGTAGTCGTTGACGGTGGCGTTTGGCGGCAAAAGTAGGAACTATTTGAAAAATTCAAAAGTCTGCAGTCCTTACTTGAATTCAAACAGATAACACACACTAATACAGTCATCACAATTAACACCGGTTATCAGACATATTCTACATATTCCCAAAGTACACGGCGCTACATGACCGCGTTGTCGCAGCCGGCCAAGCTGTTGGCCTCTCACCACGGCAGACCGGGTTCGATTCCCGGTCAATGCATGTGAGATTTTCAAAGTGAAATGGCATGTCCTGTGGTTCGGATTCCACTAAAAAGGAGGTCCCGTGGCTTATGATCTCGCGATTAACGGTCACGTAAAACTACAATCTCTCTCTTATATAAGGTGCGTTCAAAATGTAACGAGCCGGAGGCATATTACAGAAACCAGTAACTGTATGTTAGAGGTATTGGCCCTGGCTGTTGAGGCACTTGTCCGACTGTGACACGAGGCGGTGAATGGCTGTCTCATAAAATTCCCTGGGCTGCGATGTGAATCAGTTCCGCACGTACAGCTGGACGTTGGCGTCCGAGGTGAATCGTTGGCTCCGCAGAGTCCTTTTCAGGGGACCAAACATGGCGTAATCACAGGGAAGAGGTCTGGACTGTATGGACGGTGGCCGAGAACCTCCCATTTGAATTCCTGCAGGAGTGCCGCGACTGTGTTGACCGTATGAGGTCGTGCATTGTCTTGAAGCGACCACGGCGGCTATGGCGTTCACTGTCACTCGGCGGTCCTGGGTAATGAGTGCATCAACCAGCTAGACGTTGTCATCGGTAATGCAGGGGGGTGCCCCAGACCGGGCATCATCAGCTAACGACACCCGTCCTTCCCTGAAGCGCTTGCAAGGGACATGCAGTGTTCACCGAACACTTGTGACATTCGGCGATGAATGTCCGTTCCCCCTACTCCTTCCGTTGTCAGAAACCGAACAACACCTCTTTGCTCTTCGTTTGACGCCTCCATGTCACTGTTTGCAATGTGACTGGCAGCGTTGGACAATTGGTGCATGCATCTGCTCGCTTTGTATCGTTACGTGACGTGCACGCGTGCCCTCTAGCGACGGGTTGTGACCTTCCACGCTCTGGTCGGAACCACACCTCGTTACACACGCTATGATTAGCCGAGTAGTCACCGGTTTGCGCATTCCAGCCTCCGGCTCGTTACTTTTTGAACGCACCTTATATTAATCTTTTCATGTATTTACAGTAACTTCTGAAATAACACACAGTGTACTTATATATTTTTTCATCTGCCTCGGGAGGCGTGTTGGCACCTCACCACGGGTTCGATTCCAGGTCAATGCATGTGAGATTTTCAAAGTGAAATGCCATGTCCTGTGGTTCGGATTCCACGTAAAAAGGAGGTACAGTGGCTTATGATCTCGCGATTAATGGTCACGTAAAATTACAATCTTCCTTCCTTCATCTGTCTCGTTTACATTTGACTGCCCTTAATTTATTTCAGGTTGTATTTTCATATATTCCAATAATTATTTTGTGTTGACCCACTGGAAGTTATAATATCAATCTTGAGAGTTATAGAACGGTGGCTTCGGTGGTGCAGTCGGTAGCATCTATGCTTGAGGTTGCGGGTTCAAACCTGGCCGAAGTCGTCGGAGTTTTTGATGTGTAACATCTTTCCACTCGGTATCTGTAGGCTATATTTTTTGTGGGGGTGATTTTGAAAAATGAAACGGAAATGGATGGGACGGAAACAATGAAACGGAAATGGATGGGACGGAAACAATGAGCGCGCGGTGGTGGAGATTGGTACCACGACGTACTGACGGCCATGTGGCTATGTGGAATGTATATCGCATACGGTTTAGTCGAAGGATTGGAGGCCCCAATAAAGATATTCCTACAATAAATCATCTTCAAGTTGTCGTTCTTTGGTGTAAAAAAATTGATTATATTATATTTGCTGAAAACAATTATGATTTATTAAATCTTCATACTTTTGCTGTATTCTTATTTAACGTAAGCACTCGAGGTACTGTCGGCCATGTGGCTATGTGGAATATATATCGCATACAAAATTATTTCAAGGTGTGGAGGCCCCAATAAAGATATTCTTCCTACAATAAATCATCTTCAAGTTGTCGTTGTTTGGTGTGAAAATATTCATTATATCATATTTGCTGAAAACAGGTCAGGATTGGCACTGCAGTTTTACAAGTAGTTATTTCAATAACCAACAGAGTTCACTGTTAACAAGGGACAACATGTCGCATGTTACACATCATATGCGACTACTGTAAGGCTCGTATTTCCTTTTAAGTGCGTTAAAAATCCCTCAGTAAGCCTTCCTTCAGAGGAGAAGTAAAGCCAGCGGGCTCATGTCATAGATTTATGGCATGTAAAAGAACCTTCCACTAACTTAACTGGTGGGAAGCAAAATTTGTAGGTTAGGTTTGATTGATACTCTGAAGTTTCAAGGTTCGTCACCAGGCACTGGTTGCGATGGCATCTGGTAATATCCAAGTTTACAGCTAGGTGTCGTGGATGGTAGCATTTGGTAGCGAAAGTAGGAACTACTGGAAATTATCGTCTGCATTCCTTACTTGAATTGAAAACAGATAACAGACACTAATACAGTCATTACAATTAACACCGGTTATCAGACATATCTAGAATGGTATAGAGAAATCTAGACTTAGATGGTATGGACATATAAAACGAATGGAGTAGAAGAGGATACCCAGGAGGATACACGAGATGAAGTGACAAGGAAAGAGACCGAGAGGAAGACCGAGAGACAGGTGGCTGAAAGGGGTAGAAGAAAGCGTGAAGAAGAGAGGAGAAGACTGGACAAGGGAGGAGGCTGAGAGATGGTGGGAAGACAGAACACGTTGGAGAGGCTTGTGTTCCAAACAGACCCGGTCAGTGGCAGGAAACTGTGCAAGATGATGATGATCAGACAGATTCTACACACCCTAATTACACGGGGCTACATAACCGCGTTGTCGCAACCCCTAAACTAAGGCACCAACCAAGCAGAGTTATAGAACTAACTTTATTGTAATATGGTATTCAGTTTTAGTTTAATAAGGTTGGTTGGTTGTTTCCTTAGTTTAGGGGCTGCGACAACGCATTCATGTAGCCCCGTCCGATAACCGGTGTTAATTGTGATTACTGTATTAGTTTGTGTTATCTGTGATTCCGGTAGAAGGATTGCAGACGATGCATTTTTCAAGTAGTTCCAAATTTTGCTACCAAATGCTACCGTCCACGATACCTAGCTGCGGTCATGGCTACTAGATGCCATCGCAGTCAGAACCTGGCGGCGAACGTTGGAACTAATAGAGCGTTATCAAACTAACCTACAAATTTTAGCTTCAACAAGTGGAGTTAGTGGAAGGTTCTTTTTCATGCTATGAATCTAATGACATGGGACCGCCGGCTTTACTTCCCCTCCGAAGGAAGGCATACTAAGGGATTTTAACGCTCTTAAAAATCCTACTACTGCGGCTACTTTAATAAGAGCCAAACTGAATGTCTTTTAATCACATGTTATCTTCTTTTCAGGTTGTATCACACTTCCCAATTTTATTGGGCTTGAACACTTGTTGATCGACTGAAAAGTTCCTATTTCAATCGTTCAGTCAATATTGAAAGCTCGTGCATGAACCTGGATAGGTTCGTCTCAAGAGCAGTTGCGGCCGGTAAAAAGTTTGTAGTGTTGCACAACGACCAGATTAATTCAAGAAAAACAATTAATACTTACCGTAATAATGTTTTTAGCCTACTATTGATTTTTGCAAAAAATGAAAGTAGAATTTTGAGATCTACACAGGGCCAAAAATTGTGTCTCTGTCTGTGTGTGTGAGTGTGTGTGTGTACTCGGAATGTCTGCCCCCCCCCCCCCCACTATCAATTCAAACACGGTGAAACTGAATTGAACGAAATTTGGTACCGAGGTAGAACTAGCAAAGGGCACCTCAGTGTCATATTTTATATCGCCGCCATCTTAACGGAAACGTAATGGCGGCCACCCAAATGTTCAAAGCTTAAATCAAATTACGACTAACCTAATCATCCGATCTCTACCAAATTTTTCAGCAACATATATGTCGAGAGTCTTTTGACTAAACTACAAGGCCATCAGCCAATAGTTTGCAGATGGCGGCCATGTATGTGTGCAAATCGATTCCCTCCTATCAATTCAATTACGGTAAAACCGAATTGAACGAAAGTTGGTACAGAGGTAGCACTAGCAAAGGACACCTCAGTGTCATATTTTATATCATCGTCATCTTCACGAAAACGTAATGGCGGCCACCCAAATATTAAAAGCTTAAATCCAATTACGACCAACCAAATAATCTGATCTCTACCAAATTTTGCAACAACATACCTTTATGTGGGAAGCATATTTTGACCAAACTACAAGATCATCAGCCCAAGAATTTGCAGATGGCGGTCATGTATGTGTGCAAATCGATTCGACCTATCTTTTCAAACACGGTGAAACCGAATTGAACGAAATTTGGTACAGAGGTAGCACTAGCAAAGGCACCTCAGTGCCATGTTTTATATTGGCGCCATCTTGACGAGATGGTAATGGTGGCCACCCAAATGTAAAAAGCTTACATCGAATTTCGACCAACCTAATCGTCTGATCTCTACCTAATTTTGCAACAACATACCTTTATGTGAGAAGCGTTCTTTGCCCAAGCTACAAGGTCATCAGTCCAACAGTTTGCATATAGCGGGCATTTATGTGTGCAAATCGATTCCCCCTATCAATTCAAACAAGGTAAAACCTAATTGAACGAAATTTGGTACAGAGGTAGCACTAACAACGGGCACCTCAGTGTCATGTTTTATATCACCGCCATCTTGACGGAAACGAAATGGCGGCCACCCAAATGTTAAAAGCCTAAATCCAATTACGACTAAACAAATAATCTGATCCCTACCAAGTTTCGCAACAACATACCTTTTTTGTGGGAAGCATCTTTTGACTGAACTACAAGGTCATCAGCCCAATAATTTGCAGATAGCGGCCATGTATGTGTTCAAATCGATTCCCCATATCAATTCAAACATGGTGAAACCGAATTGAATGTTTTTTTTTACAGAGGTAGCACTAGCATAGGGCGCCTCATATTGATGTTTAATATCAGTATAGGACGTTGTATTTCAACAAGCTACTACAACCAACATTCAATTATACTCCTTGAAAAGGACAGAGAGTTGTAACAATACCCATGCATTTAGGAGAAAGTAGGATGTATGCTCTTTATTGAATATCTCGTTAGTAATGAAAGCTGTACGTTTCCTTTGATATTTAAAGGAATTCATACTTTGTTCTTTAATAATTCAGGACATATTATAGTAACTTACTGTGAACTGTCTGTAAAAGCGATGCGCACCAACTGTCTAGGAAATAAGTCACCATATTGTGCACAATATTTGCGTAGTCGAAATAGCCGTGGGTTTATTGCGTATGGCTGTGAATCTAGAGATCTTGGGTTTGAATCCTGGGCGGGGTAGATATTTTTGCTACCAGATTATCATTTTAAACGATATTGATCATATCAATATGACTCATTTTAACAGAATCCATATGAAATTACGTGTTGGTCTGTGAATCAAGAGGACCTGTTTGTAAGGAATTTAAGGTTATGAGCGGTGTCGCGTCTATTAATCTAGTTGATCCATATCGTATTCGTTATTTAGGCTAGTGCTGGTTGAAGCCACAAATCATCTAATGAAATGAGTTCCGTATTATAAACTACAATATCTGTAAAACACTCCCTTTTACAATAGATTAATATTTGTGCCAATAATACTATAAAATACTGATGTATCAACAATTTCACGTGAGGTTTCTTCTATGTCAGATGTTACACATCATATTCGAGTACTGTAAGGCTCGTATTTTTTTTTCGGTACTTTACCTTAATAATAATCTGAACATCTTGAGGTACATTGGTATCATCAGTGTATTTGGGACGCAAGGAGTCCGACGGTGATGGTATTCTATTTTTATTTAAATTTCATATAATATATAACAATAATAAATTACAGAATCACCTGGAGCAGATACAACAGAACATCAATATCGAAGAACGCACAATTAAGATATTACACCACAGTTAACAAACCTGAAACACGATACGCCTCGGAAAACTTGTTACCAGCCCCAACCACCGACCAGATCTCATTAGTGAAATGTATGGCAGAGATGCTAGACCGTGTAAGTCCTATCCCAACAGTAAACTCGGCTGGTCGTTGCCCGTTGATTGCAAGAAGCGAGCAGAGACGCGGACGGAGACATCCAGTATGTCCTGCAATGTAATTTGCGAGCTCTTTCTCGCCCTCGTATATACAACTTACTTGTTTTGTTCTCGTGAAGGTTTTAATGTAGTTGTTGTTGTTGTTGTTGTTGTTGTTTGAGTCATCAGTCTTTAACTGGTTTGATGCAGCTCTCCATGCCTCCCTGTCCTGAGCTAATCGTTTCATCTCTACATAGCTACCACACCCTACATCTGAGGCAATCTGTTTAACATATTTTAACCTTCGTCTACCCCTACAGTTCTTGCCCTCGACCTTTCCTTCCATAACTAAGCGTGCTATTCCTGGGTGTCTTAGTAGCCTATGTGTCCTGCCAACCTATCTCTTCTCTTCATTAGCAGTCGCCAGAAACATCTCTCCTCTCCCACTAGTCTTAATACCTCTTCGTTTGTAACCCTATCTACCCATCTCATCTTCATCATTCTTCTGTAACACCACATTTCAAATGCTTCAATTCTCCTCTTTTCTAATGCACCAATAGTCCCAAGTTTCACTTCCATAGAGTGCCACGCTCCAGACAAAGGCCTTCAAAAATGACTTCCTTATACCTAAATCTATATTCGATGTCAACAGATTCCTTTTCTGTAGAAATGCTTTCCTTCCCTGAGCTAACCTACTTTTATATCATCTTTGCTTCGCCCATCACTGGTTATTTTGCTTCCTAAGTAACAGAAGTCTCCTACTTCCTTCAGCTTTTCACCTGCCAATTTGATGTCCATAGAGGTTTCTGATTTATTTCGGTTGCATTCCAATATTTTTGTTTTACATTTATTTATTTATTTTCATCACAAATTCATTCCTCAAGAAATAGTCCATACCATTCAAAAACTCATTCAAATCCTCAGGCGTGTCGGCCAAGACGACTAACTTATGTCATCGGCAAATCTCAGAGTTGAAATTATTTCTCCTTGAATCTTCACCCCCACATTAAACTTTTCTCCAATTTCCTTCATTGCTTGCTCAATGTAAAGATTGAAAAGTATGGGTGATAAGTTGCAGCCTTGCCTTACACCTTTCTGAATACCAGCTTCTCTCTCATGTCCTTCAGCTCGAATGACTGCTGTCTGGTTTCTGTATAGATTGTAGATCACCCTCCTATCCCTGTACTGTATTCCAATCGTTTTCAAAATGTCAAACAATTTAGTCCAATCAACGTTATCAAAAGCCTTTTCTAAGTCTACAAATGCCATGAACGTTCTCTTATCTTTCCTTATTCTACCTTCCAAAATCAGCCTAAAGCCTGTATCACACGACACTCGCTAGCATGGAAGCTGCTACCAGTACGGGTATACACGCTGGTATAGCCGCGTCTAGCACCGTGTGATTTCTACCTTCTATACTAGATTCTGCCTTCTATGACAGCCTTCATGGCAACTCAGTAACTAGTCCGGTGCTATTTTCGCTGGAAGATTGTATGGAGGATTCAGCACCTGAGCCAATCTGCCCTTGCAGAGATCCTAGCGGTAGCATCTCCAAGTAATCTTGGTTAATCGTTTTCTCGAAGGCAACGCATTTCATAAACACAGGATGTCACGTCCTTGGGCAAATGAGGTTATTTCTTCGCTTATGGAAAGGTACGAAAGTAATCCATGCCTTTATAACACTAAACTGCCGGTGTATCATACAATAATTGCCATATCAATGCATTACTTCCACAAAAAGAAAACTTTTCAGACGGAATGGAGTCGATTACTTTGCGTCGCAAAGCCGATGGCGAAGGATATGATCGCATGCGGCTGGCATTTTACAAAGGAGAATTATATATTAATAAATACAATAATCAGTACCCTACATTCTTACCTGCACTACAAACTAGGCGACTTAGAAAGGTCGATTTGACAGCTGTTCTTCCCATGTGGCAAAAATTACTTTTAGGGTTCGCTTTATCGTAGGCCAACATGTGGTCATCTTTCTTTAACTTTCCCCATTGCTGCTTCAAATCTGTGAAGCTCTGGTCTTTTAAGATTATAATCAGGCACCTATTAAAAAATTAAAAAATCTTTATACGGTAGTCAACTTGTAGGCTAAGCTACAGTCGTTGATGTATTGACTTCGACAGTATTAGGCTACCGGTATATCTTCCAAATTTAAATGTATCTACTTACTGAAGTATGTAAAGCAATGTACCGACTCCACGCTTATTATAGGCCTACATTTTCCTGAAAAAAATATTTTTTTCTTGGCAACTGGTAACCGAATTTCATTTTGAATCGGATAAGGTACTCCTTTCGAATTACTAGTTTGTAAGCATAAAGCTTCAAGCCTCATAAAATCATCTGTTCCTAGCACTTTCCCGCACATAATTATGTGCTTGGCGTCTAAAAATGCCTGCCCTTCAACAGGAGCCCCGCCTACAATTGCCAACAACATTCAACACAATCATTAGGCTATATGAAGTCTATCACCCATGTCGCGACCGACCTGCCTCCGACATTCGATTCAGTTCGCGAATATCCAGCAAATACAGAACGTGTCATATTGTTATTATTCAGGGATACATTTTGAACTGTTTAAATTCTAATAGTTATCACGAATAGTATCCGCCATGGTTTTAAACAGTATTTAGGGAAAATAGATTTTTATGAGAGAAAACATGTTTACTATCGTCCTCGTAGATCATGTAGACAAAACTAAGTTGCAATATTGTTGTACGACGTGAGGAGGATATAATAAAATAATTAAAAAGAATAAAAACTTTCGCCGTTGGATAGACTTGAACCCGAGATCTTCAAAACAGTAAGCAGGCGCGATACCACTTGCACACTTTTGCAACAGAGGTTACAGTATTTTGTTACGCTCCTTATTAGCGCGTATGGTTATATACCAATTATTACAGTTAGATCTTAACTATTGATTGGAATGCATTCATTCAGTACCAGGCATGTTTTCAAATGTACTTAAAGCAAGTTTCACGGCCGCTTTGCGTTAATAATGCGAATTGACTGTAAATTTTACCCCCAAACGACAACCGTCCTCCATGTTTTATTTCTTACAACTTGGAGCACGAAATGCTAGCGTGTGATACACTTCAGCCATAAAAGCAGGTGTACGGACGAGGATGAACAGAATCATACAAGATTTTATACCAGCGATTACAACAGCTTCCTTGCCAGCAAGTGTCGTGTGATACCAGCCTAAGACTTAGTACAGCTTCCCTTGTTCTTACATTTCTCCTGAAACCAAACTGGCCTTCACCCAACTCCGTTTCTATCTGTCTTTTCATCCTCTTGTAAATTATTCTAGACAGGATCTTTGAAGCATGAGTAATCAAGCTGATTGTACAGTAAGTTATTCTTCACATCTGACAGCTCCCACTTTCTTCGGTATAGGGATGATAACATTCTTCTTGAAATCAGAGAGTACCTCACCTGCGTCATAAATCCTACACATCAAGTGATATCACATTGCCATCGAGTTAAATAGATTATAAGTTAGTCTGATATCAAGCAGTCTTTTACCCTAACCCCCATCCCCCCTTAATGAAAATTGGTCAACACTCAGATCACTATCCACCAGCCGCCACTGCGAGAAGCTTACGTTGTCACAGAACGAGACTCGCGCTGCGAGCTAAGCGCCCCATATCCGTGTGTCTATCTAAAAGCAACGAGTCCCAGTGTCCACTCCCCTCCACCCACTACACATTACAAGAGCAAGAAGAGATGCGCCCTGAGGCACTCCGGAACTGTTCGCGCTAATTACAGACATGCTTTTTGCTCAGTTAAAAACGTGTGGAATATTACGCCTTCTAACTTGTGCCTTGTGATTACCTCACTCCAGTGGGATGTGTGCTATTCTCTGCACTGCGGCAGACAGACACCGGCAGACAAAAATCAAAGAAGTCTCACAACATAGGCTAATTTAGGGGCAGATCACATCGTAGTTTCTCCCCTTATAACAACAATAACTAACATATGCTAATTATCAAAGTTCCAGTAGCGGCTTCGGTGGCGTAGTTGGGGTTGTGTCCAGATTGCGTTCACCTCATTAGTAGTCCAGATTGCGGTCACTATCATTTTAGGGAAGAACTATAAACATTCCAGCGTCCAGATTGCGATCTCTTTTCTTGGGAGACCGGTCCTTGGTTCTTGGTTCTTCCCGACTGACTCATACCTTCCGTAAGTTTTGTGGATAACAAGGGGAAACTGATATTTCACTACCTAACCAAAGAATACAGTTCCGTGTTCAGCTGAGCACATCTCATTAAACATCGCTTAAAAAAGATCAAGTCCCCACCCAATCTGACTGCACCTCGTAAAGCAATGATTATAACTAGGGCTCGGATTCGAGCATATTTGCATATTTTTTCCTGAATAGTACACATTGAAAGAAGCCTTTCGGTGGTATTTTCACCTCTCAGGGACCAACAGAATTGAAATTTATCGAGCATATTAATGCATAAAACCGCGGTTTTCAGAAAAGAAGCATATAAATGCATATTCTTGTGGTTTTCGTCTAAATAGTTTGTTTTTCTTCGAATTCTCCCCCGAATTCGGGCCCTGACAATCCTTAAGGTTCGAAAACAGAAATAATTATTGAAAAGCCTATCTCGATAATAAGGTTTTGAATATTCCCAAAGAGAATATGATGTAGTTTCCATTTGAGCGGATGAATTATCAATAAATGATAAAAATGGTCCGGTTAGCTCAAACAATGCCAGCGTTTCGCCCCAGTGTGCCGTTGGGCTCGTGACGTCAATACTGCTTGTATTTTGTGTCTTGCATGGCCTTCTCAGTATGTGCTAGCCACGCGTATTGGTAGGTGTGTCTGTACCAACTGACGAGCCCAACGGCACACTGGGGCGAAACGCTGGCATTGTTTGAGCTAACCGGACCATTTTTATCATTTATTGATAAGCCTATCTCGTGCGAATAATAGAACCGCAGGCTTTTAACCTTTTGTGAGGTCGTTCTCGTCATTGAAACTTTTATTGACTGATTTAAGAAAATCATTCAAAACTGAAAACATAGAAAATTTCTTGTTGTACAGACCAATGCAGATCTACTTCATTGACTCGCCTAATTCTGAACATTTTGTAAATGAACTTTTAAACTGTAACTTTTATAAGAGCACTTCTCTTATATATACTTGTAAAACTTGAATGCGAGTATATTGCAGTGTATCACGCATACAATTAGAAAATAAAGCTCGTATTTAAAGGTATGTTATTGTTTTTTTCGTTTCACTTTCCTTTCTATAGTTTTTAACGGTGTTTTTGAGCATATTTTGCATATTGAACAGCATATAATGGGGGTTTCGAGCATATCTATCGAGCATATAATGGGTTTATAATGTTTTTTTCGAGCATATAATGGGTTTTTCGAGCATATCTATCGAGCATAAAACACATGGTTTTCGAGAATATCTGGAGATTTTATCGAACATATCGATCCGAGCCCTAATTATAACATTTTCAGTCTTAGGAATAGAAACGGTTTAGGATCGGAATCAACGACCTTCACTTTCACGAAAATTGTTGTAACGGGAAATTTTATACTGAACAGGGTAACATTTTTAATTTCTGCCCCTCCCCTCCCAATTGAGGCGCGGGATATCTATTTTTATAATAGGTACTGTTTATCGTGAAAAACATTCTTTTCATTACCTCAAAAAATTCGTCTCGTAAAAGTAAATAATATTGGCAAGAGGGGTGGATGACAGGTGAGGAAATTCTCAGGGGGAATCACAACCGGACCGGTCTCCCAAGAAAAGAGATCGCAATCTGGACGCTGGAATGTTCATAGTTCTTCCCTAAAATGATAGTGACCGCAATCTGGACTACTAATGAGGTGAACGCAATCTGGAATGACCGCTATCAGGAAGACACCGTAGTTGGCAGCATGCTGAGCTTCTATGCCCAAGGTTGCGGGTTCAAACCCGGCCGAAGTCGTCGTTTTTTAAGAGCGTAAAAAATCTCTCATTATCTCTCCCCTTCGGAGGGGAAGTAAAGCCGTTGGTCCCATGTCATAGATTTATGGCATGTTACAGAACCTAACTACTAATTACACTTGTGTGAAGGTAAATTATAGGTTAGATTTACCTAACGCTCTTAGGTTCCCACGTTCGTCACCAAGAGACAACTGCAGTGGCATCTAGTAACCAAGTTCAGAACTAGTTGTCGTTGACGGTGGTGTTTGGTAGCAAAATTAGAAAGTACTTGGAAATTGAATGTCTGCAGTCCTTACTTGAATTAAAAACAGATAACACAGACTAATACAACCATCACAATTAACACCGGTTAACACACAGATTCTACACACACCCAAAGTACACGGGGCCACATGAACACGTTGTCGCAGCCCATAAACTGTGGAACCAACCAACCAGAGTTCCTGAATTTTACCATCTATACCAGGAGTACTTGAGGTAAGATCAGACAGTGTTAATCGATGATATTTTGTGACGCATTATCTCCGAAACTATTTGAGCTATCACTACAAAATATTTTTACAATTATACATCTGTGACATAAGTTCACTGATTTGGAATGAAAAAGATGCACATTTTGAATATTAATATATATTTTTTGCATATACCCCTTAATTGGGATGGGAGGTGAAGATTTCAACAACCTGAACGCCGTCCACTCAGATTGGAGATCATCGCCTTCTTCTTATTATTATTATTCTCGAGTGGTCAAACCGAGGATTGGTATGCAGCAAATCTCCACTCTTCGCATCTATCCGCTTTCCTCTTCATTCCTCCGTAGGTCTTGCATCCCTTATCTTTCTTAATTTGATCCATATACCACAGGCGTGGTCTTCCTCTAGGTCTTTTTCCATCAAATTGATAGTAATGGCCTATTTTGAGTATCTTGTTGCCATGGCACCCATATAGGCCTAGATCACTTGCGCAACAAAAATAAGTTTTTGTTTTTTCATTTGAGGGGCTTGGACATCATGGTCACTTAGCTCCGTCTTCTTGGGTGTGTGTATGTATTCTTTTTCTTTCTTCCGAATTTGGCCGCCAGTGGACCGCATGGAACCTAAGGCTTTCTGGTTAATCTCCTCTTCTCTTCCCAAAACCTCTTCATTCGTTCACTTCTGATCTTTCACTCCTCCTCGGATATTACCAGTTTGGCTCTAATTTTAGATGTTTTCTTCTCGAACATCTTGATGTTGTCAATTCGGTTTCTAAACTCTTTTCTGTTGTGGATCACATCCAATGTGAGTCCACTTTCCTTGGCGTCTCTTTTAACCTCTTCTACCCACTGAGTTGTAGCCTTCAGCTCTGTAATATACTTGAATATCCTCTTAGTCAGTCGGTTCTCGTCCATTCGCACCAAATGTCCGTAGAATTTTAACCTTCGCTTCCACATTGTGACAATAATATTTTCAGTGTGTTCCATGTCCCGTCGGAAGTTTTCTGTGGTCCTAAAATTTTCCGCAAAATTTTCCTCCCCTTTTTTTCCAGTTCCTGAAGATCCCCTTTTTTATTCAGTGTCAAGCACTCCGAGGCGTACAGACCCTCTGGCTTTACTACTGTGCTATAGTGTCTGAGTTTTGCCTTGTAGGATATTGCTAGTTTGTTGTATCTGTTCTGGGTTAACCTATAAGCCAAATCCAATTTTCTAGCTCTTGCCCTATTTGCTTCTTTATCCAGCCCATTGGGTTCTATCCATTCACCGGGAACATAACATAACATAACATAACATGAATAATGATAATAATATCGTATGGCCTCGACGCCGGGTGCAAGCTTGACACTATAGCACTTTCTAGTAGAGAAAGGAGGAACTATTTGTGTTGGCGGAAAATCCCGAGATTAATTTTGCCATTATGAACACGGCCTACTGAATTCAAATGGGTTCTTCAACATGCCAACATCGTATGACATGCGTATCGTGATTTATGTCGCCTTTCAAACAATCACTTACCACGGCCAGGAGCGAACCTGCAAGCTTGGGGTTGATACGATAACCACTCACCCACCGTGGCAAGCTATAACATGAATAAAGGGAATATAACAAAGAACCAAAAAAAGTGGACAGTGTACCGACTCTTTATAGATCCTTTCGACGTACGACTGTTCATTACATCTGCCATCGTTTAATCTAATTCAATATAGCAGTGGTCTCATTAAGAAGGCGGCATAAGACAATTAGCACCGGTCATCAATCTGTGGTCGCCACGTGATCAATATGGCCGCATAATTAACCCAGTGACCTCGTCTTCTCCGGGGAGACCTACCACACCGCGACACCCCGGTGAATAATGGATCCGCGTGACAAGCCATTCCTCATTCAAACTCCAGCCAAAATTAGTTCCCATTCGTGATCGGAAAATAATTCACATTTTCCTTTCTATTGTTACTTTAGTCGATTAAAACATCGAATCGGGATACCCATTTCACCGCCTTTAGCTGTCATATCGTTCAGTCCGTAGAGCACAGGGTGTCACCCTCGTTCCTCCATTCGCTAGGACAACAGATTATCAATCTGGGTTCTACAATCGCTCTGCTCGACTTTGGAATGAACTGCCTCGTGAAATAAAAGACCTTCCTCCACGACAATTTTGCCGCAAAGTGAAGGCTCTAAAGGGACTAAAACCCCATGTAAATTGAATTTATATAATGTAACTTTGTGAGCGAGTGGGAGTGTGTGTGTGCGTGCGTGTATGTATGTATATATGTATGCATGTGTGCGTGTGTGAGCGTGTATATGTGTGCGTGCGTGCCTGTATCTTCCCTTTTATTTACGAATTATAAGATATATACGTCATGTACAGCAGATTATGTGTATATAGCAAATGTAAAGGTGTATATTGTATAATGTAACATTTGAGATTTGCTTAGATTTAATGAACGGAGATGGAGACACTGCTGTGTATGTGGGGCTTGTCCTTTCTCTATCTGCCGTCCATAAATTGTAGGCACAATTTTTGGTAAATAAATAAATAAATAATAATAATAATAATTCGCTCTTTCGGGTGCCTTCAGCGAATATCAATAACAGTTGACTATTATGACTTTTTTAGACAGGTCTAAATTTATAGTCGCATTATGAGAAGACTTACTGTAAATTATAGATGGTGTTAATTAAGGCTGTAATTACAAATTTAAGGATTTTTCTACTTGTCACACGAACTATGTAGAACAGTATAGTATAGGATTTAGTTTGATTTAACGTCAGATGTCGTAGTGACGAACTTTATAAATAAAATAGGGGGTATTCATTATCATTACTTTTATTGGATTCAGTTGCTCCTCAGAACTTAATGAAACATGCTTCGACTGATATGGGATTAAACATAATTATTTATCATTATTTATTTATTATCTAAATTTTGCCATTTCCTAATTAGGGTTATATTGTTATTAGTAGGATTTATTGGTCTCGTTGTGTCACTTTGATTGCAACTGTTAAGACAGCCTGGGACCGACGTAGGATCAATGTCGCTACCAATTATCGCTTTATTACTTTATTCCAGCTAGGGTTAGATAGGATTTTATTTTCTCTGGGGGTTTTATAGGTCCTAAAAGTAGGATGTTTCTCTTACAGCGAGTGTATTATTAGCTAGATATTTGTATTTAACTAGCACTCTTCCCGGTGCCGGTGGGAACCGGAGTTCCCGGCATGGTGTATTCTGTTGAAGAAGAAAGAAGTAATTGCTCGTCACTGTCAGTCCAGATTGTCACAAAATTTGAAGTCTAAAAGTTATTAGATAGTGATTTTTATTTTGTCACTAGGATTGTTCAGAGGTTGGCAGCACTAAATTGTTTGAAATATACACAACTTCTTCCTCTCGAATTAAAGTTTGATGAATATCACACTTGAGTAAACTTTGGTAACTTTTATAGTTTTTAATTTTTGCTACTAACGATTGTTGGCAACAATACTAATATCACATGACTAGCGCTTCGAGACAGCCCAGCGGGGCTAACGAAGCGACCCGAATACTCACAACCGCAACCGATCATCCATCCCCCTCGACAGAGATCAGCGGGGCAGTCAGCTGTTCCTCGTTGAGACAGACCAGGGCAGCGGGGCAATAAGAACGTACCCGAAATGTAAATACATATTCTTTCCCTTTGCTTCTACATAACTAAAAAAAAAAAAGTTAAATATCAATGAATTAGAATTTTAGCTATCATATAATTACATTTTATTGTTACATATCTGATCATAATAACGATTGTTTTACATATTTTTATTTTTTAATGTAAAATTACATATTCTGTGTTTTAATTTTACATATTTGATCAAAACGATATTTTTTAAACATAATTTTACTTTATATATTTAAAATTACATGTTCTGTCACTTACTGTAAAAAAGAGTATTAATTCGCAAGTGAAATACACGGTAATTCTAAACAGTCTGTAAATATTTGTTTACTAGAAACTCAGGTACATGAAACGAATTTTCCAAGCAATTCATAAGCTATTCAGAAAGGACAAGGGAAACATATATTAGTGGAGATAAGGGCATGGGAATTCACGTAGCACCCTATCGGAAACTCAGCGGCTGGACTTGAGTTTATTTCAGTTGTCCAGCGAGTGCATGAGACTCTACTTTCCAACCTGTTTTTCAGAATGGCTGCTTTCCTTCCACCCAGGAAAAAAAAGTGCTCCTTACAATATTTATTCTTGAGTTCGTACACATTTTCTCAGACAAAGAAATTTATTTATTTTTGCTATAATATGGGCATGCTTAATTAATTAATTATTGTACAACACTTTTGTTGTATTGTTAGTGTTTTAAGGGGAGGAACAGTAAGGTTATCTGCCCCATACCACACTTTATTTTGCATCAAAATATAATGAATAAAATGAGGAATCTTCAAGCAATATCATGTGTAATACCGTATATCTTCTAATATATAAAAGTGAAAGTCTGTATGTATGTATGTATGTATGTATGTGGGTTGGTTCCGTATACAAATCTACACCGTTCCACCAATCTCAACCATATTTTGCATACACATAGTTTAGGACCCAGAAGGAACCGCTGGCTACATGAATTTTCTATAGTCTTTCTCATTCTTCTGATTTCGGCCTTTTTGCACTCGAGCAAAGGCAAATAAAGTCAGAAAATATACTGATAAAATAATGGCAAGGCTGGCCATCTCCATGGCAACACTAGCTCAAGACGGGGCCACCAAGTTTCTATCTATTTCGGTGAGAGGCCATGCTACACCCACTGCCAGCTAGATCGCATCCCTCCAAGCTGCTTTAAACTGCCTGTCCATTTAGCACAAGATAGGTTGCAGCATCAACCCACTGTGATCGCCGCGGCATTTTCTCTGCCAGCTGGATCGCATCCCTCCTGGCTACTTTAAACCTCCTGCCCATTCAACACTCAGACGCGTACTGGATATACTGTATATTAATTCACCACTAGGTTGCAGCGCCAACCTTCCGCGGCTTTTTAAGGGGACGATACCTGAAACGAAGGGTTTTTAACTTTAGAGGCTAATATCGAGATCGAAAAAACGCGAAAACATGGCACTAAGTTAGTTGTTTTGTTATTCAATCAGCATAAAGTATATGCTATTAATTCAGACACATACTTACAAGCAAATTTTCAGTACAAAGGAAATAAAAAAATACAAAACGAAGGGTTTTTAAGTTTTGAGGCTTAATATGGAGATTGAAAAAATGTGAAAACATGGCACTAAGTTAGTTCTTTTGTTATTCAATCAGCATAAAGAATATGATCATTTAGACGTTCACGGCCCGTGACACTATCGATAATGTAGAAATTTGGGCTTATGCCGTGTTTTATTTATTCAAACTCGACGAGTTTCGAAAGAAACCATGTTTGTCTTTATCAGGAATAAATGGAAATACGACTAAATTGTTGCTAAGAGAAAGCAACAAAGAAACTAAAAAAGGTGCCTTAAGATGGACGCCATTATAGTCCCATGTTAGGGACAACGAAAAGCAGCAGTGGGTGTCTACAGAGGTCCCTGTACTTGTGGCGAGGCTTATATCGGGCAGACTTCGAGAACGATATGTACTCGCATTAAGGAACATAATAGATGTATCAGGCTCATTCAACCTGATAAATCAGCTGTTGCTGATCATGCTTTATCACCTGGCCATGATGTCATGTTCCATGGAGTGGATGTTCTTGCCCGTATAAAGCAATATCGTCCCAGAATCATCAGGGAGGCGGTTGAAATACGTAAACACCCAGATAATTTCAACCGCGACACCGGCTACATTCTCAGTGTGTCCTGGCTACCTATTATCAGAACCCTCAGAAAGTAATGCGAGTTGATTAAATAAAACACGGCATAAGCTCAAAATTCTACATTATGGGCAATATGATATTTATTTATTATTTATCGTGTAATAAAACAAATGTATATATAAATAAGTAAATCATATGTACAGTATATAAATGACAAGAACATAGGTTGCGTTCGCATTCACAACGAGATGTCCAGTTATTGACGCCAGTCCAGAAAGGGAGATGCAGCAGAAATAACATCTTGAGGTGATCCAGCATACTTCCTCATCGGACATTATTGAATAATATGCTCTACGGTTTGAAGAGGAGCTCCGCAGTCACAGGCAGGAGAATCATTAAGTCCCCATTTATGTAGCATGGCGTTACATCTGGCGTGACCTCTTCTTAGGCGATTTAACTTTACCCACTGATTTCTCTTCAGGTTAAATCCCGGAAGTCTTATAGTAGGATCTAGAATACCTTGATGTCTCACAGGAGCAGACCTCCAGTTTTGGCGCCATTGTTCCGTGCAATTAATATCAGGTATGTTATGCCATATTGGGTTCCTTGATCTAAGCCGACTGGAGGAAAGATCATTAAGCACTTCATGAATTGGGAGATCCTGTAGGTGATTTTGTTGATGTACCTTTCTCCACTCACGTACTGTTGCTTCCTGTCGTCTTAGGTCTGGAGGTGATATGATACTGATAGTGTTTAACCAGGGAGTTGGGGGCGGATCTCAGTGTACCTGTTATGACCCTCATACTTTCATTCAGATGAACATCGATCTTTTTAGTATGAGCACTACCGTGCCACACTGGGGCACAATACTCTGCTACAGGATAAACCATGGAGAGGGCAGTCGTGCGTAGTGAAGTTGCATCAGCACCCCATGATGTGCCAGCCAATTTCTTCATGATATTGTTCCGCGATTTGAGTTTTTGGCCTGTGTATTCCAAGTGTTTCTTGAAGGTTAAGGAACGGTCCAAGGCGATGCCAGATACTAGGGCTGAAATTGTGCTTAACTCTTTGCTGGCAGAAGGTCACTTTCAGCTGTTGGTGGGCAATGCGGTTGCACACATGATATTAATTTAGACACATACTTACGGGCAAATTTTCAATTTAAAGGAAAGCGAAACATACATGGTGGTGGAAGTGATTGTTTTCAATGGGCGAAATAGCTCATTTTCCCGTAATTATACGGTAGGGATGATTAAAAATATACAACTACTTCCAAATAATTTAAATTTAACTTACATACTAGACGATATGAAAAGAAAAGAATAAGGGAAATAAAAGACAGGGAAAAGAAATGCCTCCGGCCGCCGAAGAAAGGGATGTTGATTAATTTAGGGGCTTTGGAACATCGTGCTCATGTAGCCCCGTGTACTTGGCGGTGTGTTGAATTTGTCTGATAACCCGTCTTATTGTGATGGCTGTATTAGTGTATATTTATAAGTCCAGTGAATTGTCCGATGGTAACTCATGAAATGAGATTCCTCGGCATTCAAACTTGACATGTTCTGATTTACAAAAGCACACACATCAATACGCCATCAAAAAATACAAAACACAACTTCACCATTAACATCAATACAAAACAAATGTCTGTAACAGTGACTTGAAAAAGCTGCGAACACAGCGCCTATATTTGGAAACGAGGTTGTACGAATAAACCAATACTGTAATATTTTTTAATGGGCAGTCAGTTTAAAGCAGCCAGGAGGGATGCAATCCAACAGGCACTGGCCACACCATTTATTATCTAAAGTACGATAAAAACATTAGAAATCCGAACGCAATAAAAATCTGAAACCGTATCTCTTTTATTAACAGGGGTCGTAATAGGGAAATGAAATTAAAAAAGAAATACATTGGCAAACCCTGCATTCGACATACTATTGCAGATTATTCTTAAAGTAGCATTATTTTCTTTGTGATTAGATTTTGGATGATAAGGACCAAACAGTAGCTACGGCGGTAGTAACACAATTTGCCACCAGGACCGATGTGGCGGTGGTAACACAGAATGACACCAGGTACCGCAATGTACGGAGACAATCCAAAGATATTAGTGTTGACCAAAGATGATATAAATAAAGTGTTGACTAAGGCTAGCGGTAGCCATGACAACACTTGGGTTATTGACAAACGAGTGCTGTTCTTTGTACATATATCTGTTCAATTATTTCTTCAAATAAAATGGGTGTTCATCCTAGAGATGGGACTATCGACTATTTTTAACCATCGACTGACTAGTCATTCATTGGAAGAAACTATCGACTAGATAGTCGACTACTTTCAGTCGAATGGTTACCTGAATTCGCATAGCTCCTAAGCGTGTTGTTTCATGTATTCGACTGAAAGTAGTCGCTTCTAGGCAGCGTTCAAAGCACTGCAAGCCATTACCGGCTCAGTTGAGTCGTACCAACAGATGAAAATCAAACTTCTCCTTAAACCACCTATTTTTTCAGACGTTAGTTTGGACTACTCGACGCTCGGCAACATGCAAATGGTCAAAGTTATTTATTTATTTTTACTGTGCTTCGAAATGGTGGTTTACGTCGTGTAGAGTGCAGTCATTATTTGCAATGTTGCACTTTTCATTTAATGAAAAATGTGTGAGTAAATGTTCCCCGATACCGGTATTGATACAGGGCACATTACCTGTATGTACTGTGGATAAGTGAAGTAATAGACCAATACTTAATTAACCTATGAGTAAATTAAATCACTATTAGTGAGAGGGAGTTCTTAAGTACCGGGAACAATTCCATAGCCAACATTGAAATAATCACACTTCATAGTAAATACACACGAAAATAGAACACTTTAGAACAGCAACGAGGGCGAACTTTCAGTGGAGATGTTGGCAACAATGTAAATACTAAGTTTTTTTTTAATGCGCGCGCTATCCATGTGCTGAAACAATTGACGACCAGAACGTAAAACTATCCGAGCGCGTTCTACATGTTAAAAGTTAAAACACAATTGGGATATGTCGTTTGCAAACGACTTGTTTATTTTACGGTGAGTAGTCGTTGAATTCATTCGACTCTTTTTTAAAAGCAGTCAAACAAGTCGATGGATTTAACATTTTTCAGTCGACTGCTGCGGTGCTGCCCATCTCCAAACAATTGACGACCAGAATCAATTTGTGCGTACGGTCAAGCTGTCCTCACAGTACCCGCTGCAATAGATGTAGAGATTCACATCACCACTCTATCTTATGATGGATGTCAGTACATAAAATCAGCCATAAGGCAACGGCAGTTTAACCACAGACAACGCTACAACTCTTCCATCCCTGCCCTCATGTCTTTGCCACTAACCCCTTCCCCCCTCCCAAACAGCACGCCACTGCTAGGCCTGCTACAACAACTCTCAGCCATAACCCTGTAAACTACAGCTAAACCAAACCCAGAAACCCCTAATACACTTCATTTGCAGAGCAATAAAATCCATAAAACAACTCCGCAACAAGCTTCACGAAAACCTAAATTATAAACGAAAAGACTACTCCACAAACACCAAAATCAGTAAACCTCCCTCATTTCAGCCACACTACACCTTAAACAGACATAGAAGGCATAGTCATGACCCCTTCATGGAGTAGGCTATTGTCTAAACACGAACATGTCTCCTTCAACTTTACTGAAGACTTCATTAAATTCTATTAAAAAAATCATAAACTCATTCCACAAATCTTAAAATCAGTATACATCCCTCATTTCAGTTACTCTATTCATTAAACAAACATAGAAGGCGTAGCCATGACCCCTTCATGGAGTAGGCTATTGTCTAAATCTGACCACGCATACTACAACCTTACTCTAATTCAAAATTACGGCTAAATGATCCATCTGACTGGGAGGCAAAGGTATTTACCGGCTTGCCTGGGATGATGTGCCACAAAACCGGTATCTGGAGTTCAAACATAACCTAAATATTGAATGACAATATTGAATTGTCCAATAACTTGGACAATTGGATTTAGGCTATTTCATTGAAAGAATCAACAAACTGTATAAAACTATAGGCACCTACAGGTATACTTAACTTATTAATTAAAGCTCTACAATAAACATACAGCACAATGAATTGTAGCATGAAGTTATCCTGAAGAAGTCGTTTGATTAGAACGACTACTTAAATTCGAATGATTCCATTCGCTTGGAATTAGTCGTTTGCCAACGACTTGTTTCATTCGAATGATTTCCAACGATTGCTTTGGGATCAGTCGTTTACAACGACTACTTTTATTCGAATGATTCCATTCGCTTGGAAGTAGTCGTTTGCCAACGACTTGTTTCATTCGAATGATTTCCAACGATTGCTTTGGGATCAGTCGTTTACAACGACTACTTTTATTCGAATGATTCCATTCGCTAGGAAGTAGTCGTTTGCCATCGACTTGTTTCATTCGAATGATTTCCAACGATAGTTTTGGGATCAGTCGTTTGCAAACGACTTGTTTATGATACGGTGAGTAGTCGTTGAATTTATTCGACTGTTTTTTAAAAGCAGTCGAATAAGTCGATTGTTTTAACTATCGACTAATTCGACTGTTTTCAGTCGACTGCTGCCCATCTCTAGTTCATCCCACATTTTGCTGATTTCCTATGTCTTAGACATTTTAGTGCTTACTGACGAATGATAATGTGTAATGGTGTAGTTATCACGAATTCCCTGAACTCCGCTATAGCATTTTAGTGATCATTACGGTATGGATTTAGAGAATATATTTCTTATCATACGAAATATTTTAGGGGCTAAAGAAGCCCAATGTGTTCTCAATCAATGCATCGTATTTAACATTAAACTGGGATTATACGTTGTTGCATTTACTTTAACTAGGTGAGATAGGTTGGATGGCTCCTCTGTTTGTTTAGGGGCTGAGACAACGCGGTCATGCAGCCCCGTGTACTTTGGATGTGTGTAGAATCTGCCTGATAACCAGTGTTAATTGTGATGGCTGTATTATTGGATGTTATATGTAATTCAGGTAAGGACTACAGATAGTTTTAAGTAGTTCCTACTTTTGCTACCGAATGCTACCGTCAACGACACCTAGCTGCAAACGTGGTTAAAAGGTACCACCACTACCACAACCTGACGGTGAACGTTGGAACTTAATAGCGTTGTGGTTAATAAAATTTAAACTACAAATTTTACCTTCACACCAGTGTAGTTAATGGAAGGTTCTTTTACTCCACATACATCTATGACATGGGCCCACTGGCTTTACTTCCCCTCCGAAGGAAGGCATACTGAGGGATTTTTAACGCTCTTCAAAAATCCGATGACTTTGGCCGGGTTTGAACCCGCGACCTTAGGTATAGAAACTCAGCATGCTACCAAATACGCCCAATATGAGATAATAGGCATGGAAATACAGCAATACTGTTCCCTAATATGCAGCTATAGTAGCCTACACACTGACTTATGTACATGAATAAGCCATTTCTCATTAATCACACCATTTGTGCGGGGTTAAAAATCGTAAGTATATTTGACTCCAGAATGATGACTTTATATTCCAAACATTGAATAATTTAAATATTGTTTCCTTTCAAAAAAGTGGATGCAATAATTTAAAAATTAAAGAGCTCTATGTGAACAAAACGTCTAAATTACACCCATTACAACAAAATTAAAGACTATCAGGAAAGTACTGTAATTGTCAGACTAGATCCTTGAGAAATGTGCATATACAGCCCTTTTTTTGTTTTGTTATTGATGCATTCTCTACTACGTTATTGTACTCCACAGTACTTTTCGCCTCGATTTACAGTGAGTTAATATTGCACTTGATTAACTTCAGAGCCCTGGAGAACTATGTTTTAAACACACTTAGGGGCAAAGTGAATATACTTTGCGAAATATATTGGCATGTATCTTTCTATAACAAGTAAATACACCTCCCGGGCAACGCCGGGTAAAATAGCTAGTCATTCATATAAAAATTAAATTAATATTACATATTTCACCTTCTTCTTCTTCTTCTCCTTCTTAGAGTCATCCCGTAGGAATGGGGTCCACTTTCTGGATCAATGCACGCCATTTCTTGCGATCTAATGCTTCGCGCGATTTCAAGTTTCTTGATCGTAAATCTGCGTTAATAGTGTCCAGCCACCGCAATTTTGGTCTCCCACGCTGTCTCTGACCGTCGACCGTTAGATGGTAGGCCGAGCCGATGACTGAACTTAGTGGTGCACGGACAACGTGCCCATACCAGAGTCTCCATTCCTGCATTTTCTCATTGATTGGAGCCACGCCAGCTGTATGTCGAATCGTTGTGTTGGGGATATGGTCGAGCAGAGAAATGTCTAAAGATCTTCGCAGCATCCGCATATCTATGACATGAAGTGAGTGCTCAGCACTTCTAGGTGCTGGCCAACACTCGGTATCATATAATGCAACTGGTCTCTCCATTGTGCGGTATATCTTTGATTTTAGGCGGATAGGAATCTTCTTATCACAAAGAACACCGGTGACATCTCTGAATCGCATCCAAGTAGCATTGATTCGTGCTCGCACATCTTCATTCACAGAGCTGTCGCCATTCAATCGTGAGCCTAGGTATCGGAATGTATTTACCTTGCTAAGAGGAGCTCCATTAATACCTATAGTTCCAGGGGATGGAATCGTTTCGAGGTATTCAGTCTTGTGGGTGTTAAAACGAAGACCAAATCCTTGCAGACGGTCATGCCATGTCTGCACTTAGGTTTCAAGATCCTTCCTGGAGTCTGCCGCAAGCATCACATCATCAGCGAATAGCAATGTCCATGGGACACACTTCTGCAGGTCTCGCGTTATGGAATTTATGACGATAACAAAGAGCAGGAGAGACAGAGCTGAGCATTGATTGTCAGAGGGAAGCTGTCAGTCAGTCCTGCAGGGCATCACACGTGGCTTTTGGTGTTATTTCACCTACTATTATTACATAAATAAGTACATATTATGCATGTTGATATTATAATGAGTCTCAGGCACACACTGGACAACTGAGCTGAGTCTCCGGCAGAGTGCTACGTGAATTCTCATGCCCTTTTCTCCACTAATATATTTCACGATATTCTTCCCTGCCCTTTCTCAACAGCTTACGAATTGCTTGGAAAGTCCGTTTCACGTACCTGAGTTTCTATTGACCATACTGTATACTGTCATACAGACTGTTTAGAATTACCGTATATTTCACTTGAAAAAATATTTTTTTTTTACAGTAAGAGACAGATTTAATAAAACAAGTAGTTCCGTGAAGAACTATACAGCCTATTATCTTATATCCTACTTATGTTAATTGCCTCCATCAACATACAATATCTCGCTTACTGAGCCCAAGGTTGCAGGTTCGAAACCTGGCGCAGTCAGCTGGCATTTGAGGGTGCGCAAATGCGAGGGAGCCGTGTCGGTACATTTACTGGCACGTTCAAGATCCCCTTCGGGGCAAAATTCCGGCACCCCGGTGTCTCTAAAAGCCAGTGTAGTTAAAAGGGACGTAAAACCAATAACATTATTATTATTATAACATACAATATTTCAGTTTGATTGCTATAATAGATTCGTAGATATTGAGAGCCATCTAAATATTTCGGATTGTCGCCATGTTGGATTGTTATATGTATAGGCCATAGAGTCATGTACCATTAAAGGAAAATTATTGCTTAGGTTCATTATTCAAACTTTCACATCGATAGCATGATTACGACACAAGAAATAAAAACTTAATTTTAAAATTCGCACAGCCGCCATCTTGAAGTTATATAAACAATTGAACTAAATTAGATACCAGTGCATTACAATGTGTATACACATTTGCTGTACCAAGTTTCATTGCGTTTGGAACATTAAATCGCGAGAAAGGTCTATTTAAAATTTTCAAATTTGCTTGGCCGCCATATTCGTTGTATAGTTAACCGGTTTTTGAAAGTCTTATAGATGAACTTCCAGTAGTGCCCTTTATCTCCGTACAAAATTTCAGGGTGATGCCACTAATAGTTTCAGGGATATAGAATGCCGGTGAAATATTTCGTACAGCCGCCATCTTGGGGTTATGTAAACAATTGAACGGAGTTAGATGTCGGTACATTACAATGTGCATAAACATATACTGTACCAAGTTTTATTGCGTTTGGTTGGTTAAATCGCGAGAAACATCTATTTAAAAGTCGCAACTTCGCTTGGCCGCCATGTTGGTTTCGTAGTTACCAGGTTTTCAAACGTCACATAGGTGAACTTCTAGTAGTTCTCTTTATCACCGTAAAATATTCCAGGGTGATATCTGTAATATTTTCGGAGATATTGAATGCTGGTGAAATATTTCGCACAGCCGCCATGTTGGATTGGTGAGACGTAACAAAATTTGAAGGGCACGGTCGGGGTCGTCCGGAATAGTGCTATGAATTTACCGAGTTTCATTGAAATCGGTCTAGCCTTTTAGAAGTTATTAGGGGGAACACACACCATCATACACGCACGCACACACAGACAGACACACGGACAAAAGGTGATCTCATAAGCCTATTTTTAGCCTACTTTTCACATTTTGCAAAAATGAGGAAAAAGTAGACTTATGAGATCGATCCGGGAAAATGTGTGTCTGTCTGTCTGTCTGTCCTTCTGTCTGTCTGGCTGTGTGTGTGTCCCCCCCTATCAACTCCTAAACGGCTGCAGCAATCAAAACCAAATTTAGTACGAGTCAAGATGTGCACCGGAATATCTCACGTCCATATTTGAAAATGAAGTCAGTGCTACCAACTGCTGAAAAAACGCACTAGAAATTTGAGCTCCATGTTGGATATCTAGCAAGGTATGCATGGGAGCTATTCCAAAATTGGCACATATGTAGATAAGACTATTTCAATTTAATTTCCAGGAGACCAACCATGACAGTGTTGCCAAAATAATGTTAGGTCTTCTGATAGGTCCAATGTTTAAATGCATATAACTTCTACACTATCAATTGGATTTCAACCAAATTTTGTATGTAATATCTGTACATAAACAGATATGACTGAGCGTATTCTTAAGGCCACCAGGGCTGCCAACTGTTAATAATTGCTCTCTCTATTTTCTTCATCCAAATACCTATATATCAGAAAGTATGCAAGCCAACAGCTTTAAACTATGCACACGTATATTCTGACATTTTAGATTAATTTGGAGTAACTTATATACGTCAGTTTTACCAACATGATTATAAACCTGCTGATAGTACCAATTTTAAAATACATGTAATTTCTTTACTATCAGTTGGATTTCAACCAAATTTCATATGTGCTATGTGCACCATAACAGATATTACTATTAGTATTGTTAAGAGCAATCAGGGCTGCCAACTGTTAATAAATGCTGTCTATATTTTTTTACCCTAATATCAATATATCAGAAAGTATGCAAGGCAACAGCTCTATACTTTGCACACGTATAGCACCTGACATTCTAGATTAATTTGGAGTAATTAATACAAGACAGTGCTGCCAACATGATTCTATGCCTGCTGATATGTCCAATTTTGAAATACATGTAACTTCTATACTAACAAATGTATTTCCTCCAAAATTGGCACAAAAAGATATAATATTTCAGATTCTTTCTGACCAGCACACGCATGACATTGTTGCCAACATGCTTTTACGCGTGCTGATAGATCCAATGTCTAACTGCATGTAACGTCCATTGGACTTCAACCAAATTTTGTATTCTGTACCTTAAGAGATGGAACTAAGAATATATTCAGTCACCAGGGCTGCCAACTGTAGTGCTCTATTAGGCTACATTATACCAGGTATATTTTGAACTAATTAGATATTTCGATATTACCAACTTAATTTCGTCATTATTCTAGATAGGTTCATATTCTGTAGAATAATCATTGGCATGAAAAGTAGGCTGTATAGTTCTTCACGGAACTTCTTGTTTCATAAATGAAAATAGGCTAATAAAGTAAAATTATGTTTTATAAAATGTAATTTTGATCAAATATGTAAAATCACAGAATATGTAATTTTACATTAAAAATTAAAAATATGTAATACAAATGTCATTGTGATCAGATATGTAAGAATAAAATGTAGTTATATGATAGGCAAGGTTATAGGCTAATTCGTGGACATTTATCATTTTTAGTTAAATACATGGGTTGGTTTTTTAGTTTTGGCACCTTAGTTATAACTGGATTAATAACTCACTTAGATGGTTCCAAGTTTCACAGACCCTCGATGTAGTCCCCACCGTTGCGTACAACGTGTTCCCAGCTATGTGGAAGTCGTTGGATCCCGTTGGCACTGCCCAATCTATTGATGCTACGAAGAGAGCGCTCGGCAGCCTGCTTAACGTCTTCAATGGTACGGAAGCGCTCCCCGCGCATTGTCATCTTCATCCTCGGGATGAGATCATAGTCCAACAATGCCGACACAACACCTGCTGTGTGTGCCCGAGCATTGTCATGCAGAACGATGGGCGGTGTAACCAAGTGGTGGCGCCAGCTCCTCGGTGATGGTCTTGCAGAAACGAACAATAGTACGCCGCATTAACGGTTTGCCCTCGGGGAACAGTATGGCAGCGCTTCCGTACCATTGAAGACGTTAAGTACCTTCCACTAATTGCACCTGTGTGAAGCTAAATTGGATAGGTTAAGAATGTAAACAACGCTCTAGTAGGTTTCTACGTTCGTTGCCAAGAGCCGACTGCGGAGGCGTCTGGTAGCTAAGTTCTGAACTTGGCCTAGTAGTCGTTGACGGTGGCGCTTGGCGGCAAAAGTAGGAACTACTTGAAAAATTCTAAGTTGCAGTACTTAAATTGAAAAAAAAAAGATAACACACACTAATACAGTCGTCACAATTAACACCGGTTATCAGACAGATTCTACACATACCCAAAGTACACGGGGCTACATGACCGCGTTGTCACAGTCCCTAAACTTAAGAACCAACCAACCAGAGTTCCAAAGGGCAAGTATACAAATTTTGGTTCAGATCGGTGAAACGGTGTGGATTTGTGTCAAAGGGCCTAAATGCAGGGAATGGAGTGGTCGATCGGAAACTTCATGCAGACAGTGTTACTCGCAGGATTCCAAAGGAGAAGTATACAAATTTTGGTTCAGATCGGTGAAACGGTGTAGATTTGTATAAATAACAGACAAACCAACATTGAGTTTTTTATATAGATAGATAGATAAGCAAAGTGAAAGAATATGTATTTACATAAAATCCTAGCCCTAATGATCGGTGTAGGTTGTGAAGTTGCGGGTAACATACTTTCTTATTGCTCCGCTGCGCCCTGACTGCCTTAACTAGGGATGGGCGCGACTGAAGCCCGGAATCGAGAGTGTCGACTCGATCGACTACAAACACCGGTCTCGGTTCGCATGAAGCCTCGCGACTCCACATTAATCTTATGCGTATTGCCGGGCCGCTTCGCATGAAGCCTCGCGTGAAAAGTATTGCGGGGCAACACGGTCCCTTCGCATGAAGCCTCACGAATCCAAGTTAACCCGATGAGTAAGGCCCGGATAGTTATGTGTTTATATATATATAATTTTACTAAATATTTTCTATTTATTTATATATATTTGCCGTTTTTATGAATAAATACTTATTATGGTGAATTTATTCGTAAGTAGCTATTATTATTACCTGTCTTTGGTGGCATGTCGCACTCCTTAGATAAATGCTGCCGACATTTTCGACCCTTGGAAATTCCATTAATTTGCCCCTCTGTTTCGTGAATGTACCCCTGTCTCTGCATTGTAGTAGTATTTCAAGACAAGAATTCCCTGGCCATTAAGTATAGCAGGGGGGCCGGAGAAGACTCGTGACTCCAAGCTCCCCTGATGAATATTGCGGGGTCGCTTCGCATGAAGCCTCGTGACTCCAAGCTCCCCTGATGAGTATTGCGGGGTCGCTTCACATGAAGCCTCGCGACTCCAAGTTCCCCTGATGAGTATTGCGGGGTCGCTTCGCATGAAGCCTCGCGACTCCAAGCTCACCTGATGAGTATTGCGGGGTCGCTTCGCATGAAGCCTCGCGACTCCAAGCTCCCCTGATGAGTATTGCGGGGTCGCTACACATGAAGCCTCGCGACTCCAAGCTCCCCTGATGAGTATTGCGGGGTCGCTTCGCATGAAGCCTCGCGACTCCAAGCTCCCCTGTTGAGTATTGCGGGGCCGCTTCGCATGAAGACTCGCGACTCCAAGCTCCCCTGATGAGTATTGCAGGGTCGCTTCGCGTGAAGACTCGCGACTCCAAGCTCCCCTGTTGAGTATTGCGGGGTCGCTTCGCATGAAGACTCGCGACTCCAAGCTCACCTGATGAGTATTGAGGGGTCGCTTCGCATGAAGACTCGCGACTCCAAGCTCCCCTGATGGGTATTGCGGGGTCGCTTCGCATGAAGACTCGCAACTCCAAGCTCACCTGTTGAGTATTGCGGGGTCGCTTCGCATGAAGACTCGCGACTGCAAGCTCCCCTGATGAATATTGCGGGGTGGCTTCGTATGAAGCCTCAAGACTCCAAGCTCATCTGATGGGAATTGCGGGGCCGCTTCGCATGAAGCCTCGCGACTCCAAGCTCCCCTGTTGAGTATTGCGGGGTCGCTTCGCATGAAGACTCGCGACTCCAAGCTCCCCTGTTGAGTATTGCGGGGTCGCTTCGCATTAAGACTCGCGACTCCAAGCTCCCCTGTTGAGAATTGCGGGGTCGCTTCGCATTAAGACTCGCGACTCCAAGCTCCACTGATGAGTATTGAGGGGGCGCTTCGCATGAAGCCTCGCGACTCCAAGCTCCCCTGTTGAGTATTGCGGGGCTGCTTCGCATGAAGCTTCGCGACTCCAAGCTCCCCTGTTGAGTATTGCGGGGTCGCTTCGCATGAAGACTCGCGACTCCAAGCTCCCCTGATGAATATTGCGGGGTCGCTTCGCATGAAGCCTCGCGACTCCAAGCTCCCCTGTTGAGTATTGCGGGGTCGCTTCGCATGAAGACTCGCGACTCCAAGCTCCCCTGTTGAGTATTGCGGGGTCGCTTGGCATTAAGACTCGCGACTCCAAGCTCCCCTGTTGAGTATTGCGGGGTCGCTTGGCATTAAGACTCGCGACTCCAAGCTCCCCTGTTGAGAATTGCGGGGTCGCTTCGCATTAAGACTAGCGACTGCAAGCTCCACTGATGAGTATTGAGGGGGGGGGCTTCGCATGAAGCCTCGCGACTCCAAGCTCCCCTGTTGAGTATTGCGGGGCTGCTTCGCATGAAGCTTCGCGACTCCAAGCTCCCCTGTTGAGTATTGCGGGGTCGCTTCGCATGAAGACTCGCGACTCCAAGCTCCCCTGATGAATATTGCGGGGTCGCTTCGCATGAAGCCTCGCGACTCCAAGCTCCCCTGTTGAGTATTGCGGGGTCACTTCGCATGAAGACTCGCGACTCCAAGCTCCCCTGTTGAGTATTGCGGGGTCGCTTGGCATTAAGACTCGCGACTCCAAGCTCCCCTGTTGACAATTGCGGGGTCGCTTCGCATTAAGACTCGCGACTCCAAGCTCCACTGATGAGTATTGAGGGGGCGCTTCGCATGAAGCCTCGCGACTCCAAACTCCCCTGTTGAGTATTGCGGGGATGCTTCGCATGAAGCTTCGCGACTCCAAGCTCCCCTGTTGAGTATTGCGGGGTCACTTCGCATGAAGACTCGCGACTCCAAGCTCCCCTGATGAATATTGCGGGGTCGCTTCGCATGAAGCCTCACGACTCCAAGCTCACCCGATGAGAATAGCGGGGCCGCTTCGCATGAAGCCTCGCGACTCCAAGCTCCCCTGTTGAGAATTGCGGGGTCGCTTCGCATTAAGACTAGCGACTCCAAGCTCCACTGATGAGTATTGAGGGGGGGCTTCGCATGAAGCCTCGCGACTCCAAGCTCCCCTGTTGAGTATTGCGGGGCTGCTTCGCATGAAGCTTCGCGACTCCAAGCTCACCTGATGAGAATTGCGGGGTCGCTTCGCATGAAGCCTCGCGACTCCAAGCTCCCCTGTTGAGTATTGCGGGGTCGCTTCGCATGAAGACTCGCGACTCCAAGCTCCCCTGTTGAGTATTGCGGGGTCGCTTCGCATTAAAACTCGCGACTCCAAGCTTCCCTGTTGAGAATTTTCGGGTCGCTTCGCATTAAGTCTCGCGACTCCAAGCTCCACTGATGAGTATTGAGGGGGGGCTTCGCATGAAGCCTCGCGACTCCAAGCTCCCCTGTAGAGTATTGCGGGGCTGCTTCGCATGAAGCCTCGCGACTCCAAGCTCACCTGTTGAGTATTGCGGGGTCGCTTCGCATGAAGACTCGCGACTCCAAGCTCCCCTGATGAGTATTGCGGGGTCGCTTCGCATGAAGACTCGCGACTCCAAGCTCACCTGATGAGAATTGCGGGGTCGCTTCGCATGAAGCCTCGCGACTCCAAGCTCCCCTGTTGAGTATTGCGGGGTCGCTTCGCATGAAGACTCGCGACTCCAAGCTCCCCTGTTGAGTATTGCGGGGTCGCTTCGCATTAAAACTCGCGACTCCAAGCTCCCCTGTTGAGAATTTTCGGGTCGCTTCGCATTAAGTCTCGCGACTCCAAGCTCCACTGATGAGTATTGAGGGGGGGCTTCGCATGAAGCCTCGCGACTCCAAGCTCCCCTGTAGAGTATTGCGGGGCTGCTTCGCATGAAGCCTCGCGACTCCAAGCTCATCTGTTGAGTATTGCGGGGTCGCTTCGCATGAAGCCTCACGACTCCAAGCTCACCTGATGAGAATTGCGGGGCCGCTTCGCATGAAGCCTCGGGACTCCAAGCTCCCCTGTTGAGTATTGCGGGGTCGCTTCGCATGAAGACTCGCGACTCCAAGCTCCCCTGTTGAGTATTGCGGGGTCGCTTCGCATTAAGACTCGCGACTCCAAGCTCCCCTGTTGAGAATTGCGGGGTCGCTTCGCATTAAGACTCGCGACTCCCAGCTCCACTGATGAGTATTGAGGGGGCACTTCGCATGATGCCTCGCGACTCCAAGCTCCCCTGTTGAGTATTGCGGGGCTGCTTCGCAAGAAGCTTCGCGACTCCAAGCTCCCCTGTTGAGTATTGCGGGGTTGCTTCGCATGAAGACTCGCGACTCCAAGCTCCCCTGATGAATATTGCGGGGTCGCTTCGCATGAAGCCTCGCGACTCCAAGCTCACCTGATGAGTATTGCGGGGTCGCTTCTCATGAAGCCTCGCGACTCCAAGCTCACCTGATGATTATTGCGGGGTCGCTTCGCATGAAGCCTCGCGACTCCAAGCTCACCTGATGTGAATTGCAGGGCCGCTTCGCATGAAGCCTCGTGACTCCAAGCTCCCCTGATGAGTATTGCGGGGTCGCTTTGCATGAAGACTCGCGACTCCAAGCTCCCCTGTTGAGTATTGCAGGGCCGCTTGGCATGAAGCCTCGCGACTCCAAGCTCATCTGGTGAGTATTGCGGGGGGCACACAGTCGCTTTTTATCCGAATCTCTCATAATTATTATTATTATTTACAATCATTTTACCAAATTGTTTTTATATTGCACTTTTGACAGGTTGTATTACTATTATTGTTATTAATAATCATCATCATAATACACACAATAACAATTACGCCTACAACATTACCGATGAGATGATAACCCGAAACAATCATCCATGTTTGCAGGCTAATAATCCTATTGTATTCATCGTAAAACAAGGTATCAAGGGACAAACGTGGACGTTTAACAAGACCGTCTCATTATGAGAGGCCTGTGCGCGCACATCTTAAACAAAGCAATTAACAAACCATAATATTGGCCAAATCTTACATTAATTCAACATCCACATTTTGTTATTGGAGACACGGAAATGAAACACCTTATAATGAAAATAAGAATAACACACATAGTGCCAAGAACTTCGTAATTGGTATTCGACATTCCATATAACGATCTTGCCGGCAAAATAAATATCCTACCACTGTGCATCAACTAGGCCTATACAGCATATTCTCATACTGTAGAATCCTAGAGTAGATCATAACAAAGAACGACTATGCATATAATCACTCTATTGAACCGTTTTGCAGGTTATAATAGCTTGCCATACATTTCAATACCAAAAAAGTAAAACTGGCAAGCTAGCAGCAAGATTTATTCAGTTGTATTTTAAACTTGCCGCAGCGATAGCGAACTACTTTGCTGTGTTTGCTGCCAGCATACATGTTCAAGCAGTTCCAAAAACAGTTGTTGCTGTGTTTGCTGGCAGCATACATGTTCAAGCAGTTCCAAAAACAGTTGTTAGATGGCGTTAGTGCATAAGTGGAGTCGACACTGGAGTCGAGAGTATCGGTTCCAGCGGCAGCAGTCTCGACTCTTCGCGACTCCGTTCGCAACCCATCCCTAGCCTTAACGAGGAACAGCTGACTGGGGATGGATGATCGGTTGCGGTCGTGGGCATTCGGGTCGCTTCGTTACCCCCGCTGGGCCGTCTCGAAGCGCTAGTATCACATGGAAGAATTTCTCAATGTAATTTAAACATAACAAACAAGTAACGACCATATTACTAAAAGAAAAATAGAAAATGCGCCTTTTGGATTTTAAGTGCTGGACATCTAATTGAGGAAGACATACTACATATACATAAGATGGGTTGTTTTGCCCTCCGAAGGAGGGCAAAATGCCCTCCCAGGAGGACTGGCCGCCATCACAACTACGGTGATCTTCGGCCGTGGGGAACCCTTTTTATTGTGCTTTAAAAAAAAGTACAAAAATATATATAAAAATATACAATTGTTCAATATCTTGCTGTTCTTGATGTAAATATTACTTAAAAATATATAAATGTAGTATCAAAATTTAATAGAATTACAGGTGATAGTTAGATGATGTGTGAAACGTCGGTGAGATGCGTTCAGCTCGTCTGTTCGTAGAGTAAGTTGTCTTCTTTCTTGATGTTGTAAGGTGGCCCGATGCCAGGTGGTAAGTGGCTGAGTGGAATGGATAAAAAACAATGAGAAAATGTCCGAAAATCTATGTGAAGACAAACGGTTTGTGCAAACTGGATGCTTATTGGGTTAACATTTATGGGGGATATGTGTCAGGAGGAATGATGTGTGAGAGGTCAGGGAGAATATTATGATGGAGTAGGGATAGTGCCAAGGCTTGGGGAAGTGGTTTGGATAGGCGACGTTGCCTCCGGGTAATTGGCGTCATGAGAAGGTCATAGGTAAGTGGAAGTCGTGAGTCAACTAGTGACTGCAGGGAACGTAGGCGGAGTTTGTGAAGGTGACGGTAGAGTGAGGGGAGAGTCCTGGGGTAATTTAACAGATTGCTGTCCGTGTCAAGAGGAAGGCCAAATGCAATCTTCAAAACGAAGTGTTCAATGGAATTTAAAATTTGGTATTGGGGTAAGCTAGCCCCTATCCAGGCCAATGAGCAATAAGTAAGCAATGGGCGGATGAAGACCTTGTAGGTATGGATGAGCTGAAGTGGGCTAAGACCCCAGGAAACCCCTTTCAGTCGACGGATTAGCGCCAAACGTTGGCGCGCTCTGTGGGCTTGCTGTTTGATGTGAGGTCTCCAGGAGAGCTGGTGATCAAGTGTGACTCCCAAATACACTGCCTGGCGGGAGGGAGTAATGGCTTCGTCGAAGATGTTGAGGCGGAATGGTCGGTAGTGGCTGATGGTAGACTTGAGGCCAAATAGAACTAACTGGGTTTTGGTGGTATTAATAGTGAGGTGCCATTTAGAGAACCAGGCAACCAGTGTATTTAGGTAGGCCTGGAGACGGTTGCTGAGGGTTGTGAGATTATTTGCGAATGATAGCAGAGCTGTATCATCCGCAAATTGAAAGAGCTGAGAGAACTGGTTGGGTTGGGGCATGTCATGGACGTAGATTAAATAGAGGAGCGGGGAAATCGGGGAGCCTTGAGGTACTCCTGAAAAGAGAGTGAAGGTGGAGGAGGACGCTGATCTAATTTGTATGAAGGCTCGCCTGTCCAGTAAAAAGTTACTGAGAAGGCGAACTATGGAGCGTGGGAGGTGGAGGGACATTAGTTTAAAAATGAGACCACGGTGCCATACTAGATCGAAGGCTTTTTCAAGATCTAGTAGTAGGAGGGCCGCAGGATAGCCGGAGTTGATATGGGGAGTGATAAGGCTGACTAATCGAAAGAGTTGAGTTTGTGTGGAAAATTGAGGGCGAAAACCTGCTTGAGTGGGGGGGGGGGGAAAACGTTAATGGAATTGAGGAATGTGTAAAGTCGACGGGCTAAGATGGCTTCAAACAATTTAGTAAAAACGGATAGCAAGCTGATTGGCCGGTAGGAGGGAAGAAGAGATGGAGGTTTACCTGTTTTAAGAAACAAGATAATTTTGGCTGTCTTCCAATGGGAAGGGAAGTTACCGGTATGTAGAATTAGTGTGTAAGCTATGGCTAGAAAATGTAGGAAGATGAGAGGAGCTTGTTTTATGTGTTGGTAAACCACCCCGTCTGTCCCGGGAGCAGTATTGCGTCGTTTGCCTAGCTGGAATGAAATGTCGTCGATCGTAATGGGTTGGTTTAGTGGTGATTCGGGGTCTAAGGTCGGTATGTGGTCAAAACTGGGTGTCAGGAGGGGGAGATGGGGGTCAGTTTGCTCGCAAACGGTCGCATGGTTTGAGTAATCATGTCGGTTATGGGGTGCGTCACTGTAGATGTCAGTAAAGTAGTGGGCAAAGGTGTCAGCTTTGTCTTTGTCGGAGAATAAATGACCGTTGTGCCCTCGGATAGGGTACTGGCTTTCCTGGGTTTTTTGTCCAGTAAGTTGTTTGAAAGTTTTCCAGAAGGGGCGAGCTTGAGTTTCCTGTGCTAGGCGGGAGCAAGAGTCAATCCACTTCTTTTTCTTTATGGCTTTAATATAGGACCGGGCATGTCTTTGGTATTGTCGGTGTCTTGTCAGTAGGTCTGGGTCAAAAGTCCTGAGGTAGGCCCTATAATAGCTACGGGAGAGTTTCAGAAGTTGGATTGCTTTGGCCGGAATAGGTGGCTTGCTCGGGGTAATTTTGGTCTTGGGGACATGCAGTCGGTCAGCGGAGGCTATGGTGGTTTCCAGGAGTGTGATTAAATCGAACAGTTGTTCGGTATTCTGTGGGACTGCAGCCTGTGAAAGTGATTCTTCAATGTATGAACGATAAGCTTCCCAATTTGTCTTTGGAAAATTTGGTCTCATAAATGATGGAGGTGGGGCGGAGAGGGAACGGGGGAGAGTGAGGGCGGGAAGCTTAATATAGAAAGGATCATGGTCTTTACCGGCAGGGCCAGCTAAATCTATAGAACAGTTCTGGGCTATGGTGGAGGAAGCGAAGACTATCTCCGGGGTGCTCTGAAATCTTACCATGGTATGGGGGGAATAGCTATTCGTTTGCCGTGCATGGAAGTGGTGAAGGTTTCAAGTAAATCCTCCTCAGCTGAATTGAAACAATTGATGTTAATATCGCCAGCGAACATATAGTGTTGAAATGTGTTGTCCAGAAATTCAAGGTATTCAAAGGGTGGGCGGGAACGTGGGGAACTATATGCTGTGGCGACAATGACAGGGGTAGAGGGAAAGTAAACCATGACTGTTAATATTTCATGAGTATGAACAAAACGTTGTGGTTGAAGAAGACGGGATGGGAAAAACTTATGGACTCCAATGGCTACTCCTCCCCGAGCGGCGTTGGGCCGATCAGCACGGTAGAGGGTATATTGGGGAAAGACAGGTTTCTGATTACTGGTCAGAAAAGTTTCGTTGAGTATGAAGATTGCGGGATTGTAAATTTGAATTTGAAGATCAAGAAAGGGGCGATTTGTTTTCAGGGAGCAGATATTATGGTAAAGCGCGCCAACGGAAGGTACTTTATTTCCCATACTAGCCATAATGGTTTAAATATTGGACATTGGCTGGAAGTGAAAATGAATTTTCTGGCCAGAGGTAGTGGCCTGCATATTTAGGCCGAACGTGGTACGGGCTGCAAAATGCAAAATTTCCAATACCCGGGGGCGGTCGAAGGGAAGAAGGTTCTGTAAGCATATGGCCGTAAAACGGATCATATCCTCGATGGAGGGGGGTGAAGGGGAAACAGATGATTGAGGGGGAGTGACGGGGTCGATGGTACGAACAGGGGCAGTGAATTCTGGTTTAGAAACGTCAGCAGTGGGGCGGTTAGGGCAACGGGGAGAGTAAGCTGGGTGGGTACCCTGGCACTGAGTGCATTTAGGGGGAAGTTGGAGATTGGGGCAATTGCGGGTCATGTGGGGTTGACCACAGTGAGCACAAACTGGTTGGCGAGTGGGGCAATGGGCGGTTGCATGGGAGTTATATACCTGGCATCGGTCACAGCGGAGGGGAGCAGGCATGTTGGTGCGGGAGGGCTCTACTCGGTGGCGCTGCCAGTACAAGTAGGCTCCCTCGGAAAGAAGACGGTCGATAGTGGAGCGGTCGGGGGTAAGGACGCGCACTAGGGATGTGGGACCACGGTCACTCTTTATGCGCAATACTTTATGAATATTAAGGGTGTTGTACTGCAATTCTGTAAGAATGTCAGCGTCACTGTAACTGGTGTCCACTCCGCAAATGACTACGGAGAGGAGAGGGTCTCGGCGGATTATTGGGGGGAGAATGGAAGACTTGGGGGGAAGGAGTTCAAGGGAGACGTGTTCTCCTAGACGAGCCAGACCCATCTTGTGGATGAGAGTGGTTCTGGCATCACCTCGGGTTTTGAGGATGATGCCATGGGGTTGGGGAATAAGTTGAAGAATTGAAGTAGCTGGAAGAAAGGACCGGAGAATCGCGGCTACTCGCCGGATATCAGGACGTGGTTCGCTGAAGTTGGACAGTTAGTAAGTGCAGGTGGAGTCTTGATGTTGAGTGGTGGGGGTGGTTGGAGGCGGGATGGTTTGGCTCAGAAGAGGTGGAGGAGAGGGAGGAGTGGATTGTGGGAGAGCAAATGAAGATGGCATGGATTGGGGTCTAGATTGTCTTGCGGGTTGGAAGTAGTTGGGGATATTTGAAGGGAGATTAAATTGGAAAGGAGGAAAGGAGGAAGGAGAAACAGAAGCCTGTGAGGTAGGGAAGTTGGGGGTGGACATTATGGGTGATTGATAAGAGGTGAAGGGAATAGTGGAGATGGGCTGGGTGGGGGCAGCAATGGTGGCATATGTGGTAGTAGGGCTGGGGTCTGCGGAAAGAGTGACCGTGCAGGAGGTGAGAGGGGGGTAAGAGACGGAGTCAACTGGAGTCAACTGGAGGTGGGTTTGGGAGCAATGATGTCGTCGGATAATTACCGCACACGATGTCAAACGGTGTGGTGAGTGTCGGTGCGGTGGTCCTCTTCTTGGAGCGGCTGCGGCGGGTTGTGGCGTTGTTGGAGTCCGTGTCACTCTCGGAGTCGGACTCTCCGGCTGGGCGGATGTCCTGTCCTAGGAGTGGCTCGGCAGTGGTTGTTTCCCTGGCGGCTTCTCTCTCCCGGTTCCTCTTCTTACGGTCCCGTCGTTTCCGGCTGGGAGAGCTACTAGCGCTCTTCCCGGCGCCGGTGGGAACCGGAGTTCCCGGCATGGTGTAGGTTGAAGTCTGGCGAAGTTTAGGTTGATGCGACTATTCGAAGGTGAAGGAAGATGTGGCGTTTCGTAAATGTAGTGAGATAGTGACTTTTTAGGGTCTTGATTAGTCACTAAAAGTCCAGTTGGTAGTACTGTAAAATGGTTAGTCAGATGTCACGTTGTAGTATAGTTGGAAAATATGTGCTCATGAGGTAATGCGGTCTAGTAGTAATTTCTTAGTGTTTTATTTTTAACACTAGACAATTGTTGGCAACAATGATCAATAATAACAATTAGAATCGTTTGCTTTCAGCGTAACGCACACTTGCGGCCGTTAGCACAACTATTCAATATATTGAATTGAGGAAGAAGCCAAATCTTTATTATACAATATTTGTCCCCGCGGACACACGAGAGATAAACGTTTAGTGATAAATTATGCAAAAATTAATAAAGTTAGGTTCCTTTCAAATAGCTTATCTGATAAAAATAAATTTTATTCATCAAAAAACATAATCATTTTGTCACTAAACGGCGATCTGTGGATGCAATTTGATATTATACAGCTCCTTCGCTGCCCGAGTGTCACTACACTGAGCTGACGGCGTACCATGGTTTCTCGACACAGCGAGCAGCACCGACAGGCTACGAACACAATCGAAGCTTCCCGAAACAATACACGACCTAACGTCTAGCTTCTCCCATCTGTGCGGCCCTCAACGTAATAATAATAATAATAATAATAATAATAATAATAATAATAATAATAATAATAATAATAATAATAATCATGATTGCCGGCCCCGTGGTGTTGGGGTAGCGTGCCTGCCTCTCGCCCGGAGGCCCCGGGTTCGATCCCCGGCTCCGTCAGGGATTTTAAAACTGACGTGAGGGTTGGAACGGGGTGCACTCAGCCTCGTGAGGACAATTGAGTAGCTGTCTGACAGTGAGACAGCGCCCCGATCACGAATACCAAGATTAACGGCCGAGGGGACCCGACGCGCTGATCACGCGTCACCCCAATATCTGCAGGCCAAATGGCTGGGCAGCGGTCGCTTGGTCGGCCTTAGCCCGTCATGGGCTGGATAGTGCCAGGGGTTGACTTGTTGAATAATCATGATCGGTTGCGGTCGTGGGCATTCAGGTCGCTTCGTTACCCCCGCTGGGCCGTCTCGAAGCGCTGATTTGGCTTCTTCATACAATTAGATGCACGAAAGGGTCCAAAGGGTGTAAAGAAATACTTATCATTGACTCAGTGGTTTCTAACCAGGCCTTTACCAATAACAGAAATTTATTCACGGCATATATTGACTACAAGAAGGCCTATGATTCCGTGCCCCATGATCGGTTGATCCATATTTTGTCAGTGTATAAGATTGATCCTCAGATTATATATTTCTTGGAACACGCCATGACAACGTGGCGTACAGTGATGAGCCTTAGTACTACAAATTGCAGTATTGCAACAAGTATGATCCCAATCCACAAGGGAATATTCCAAGGAGACTCCTTGAGCCCATTATGGTTCTGTCTTGCGATGAACCCACTATCAAACCAACTTAATTCAACAAAATATGGATTCAGTATCAAGAAGAACTCCAGGGAGCTTGCAAAGCTCAACCATCTCCTGTATATGGATGACCTAAAGCTATATGCTGCCACCAGAGCACAACTAGAGTTTCTGTTGAAGATAGTGGAAACCTTTTCACAGGATGTGAAAATGGAATTCGGGCTGGAGAAATGTAAGACGCTGAACATTATGAAAGGCAAGCTGCAGGAAGGTGTATATGAAACAGCTCAGGGCCAGCAGATTGCAACAATGCTCACTAGCGAGACCTACAAGTATCTGGGAATGAAGCAAGCCAGACACATAGAACACTCAGTAGTGAAACAAGATCTGACGAAGGAATTTGTCAGAAGAATTAAGCTTGTTTCTAACACCAGCCTCAACAGTAAAAACTTGGTTAAGGCAATCAACGCTTATGCTGTCCCTATTCTTAGTTACTCGTTTGGGGTCATCAAGTGGAGTAAAACTGACATTGCAAGCTTAGAACAGAAAATTAGAACATCACTGACCAAGTCACGAAAACACCATCCCAGGACATCTGTGGAACGAGTCATGTTACCGAGACATATGGGTGGGAGAGGAATTGTTGATATAAACAACCAAGTAGCTCGACAGATCTATGAGCTAAGAAAATACTTTTGTTCTGTATCGAACCATTCGATGCTGCACAGGGCTGTCACAGAAGCAGATGATTTAACTCCACTACTTTTAAGTCAGCAAGAGACTCAAATTCAGGTGCGCAGTGATTTGGATAGATTCAATGCCTGGTTGTCCAAGCCACTACACGGAAGACATCCCAATGAAGTCATCCAAACTCACGTCGACAAGCTAGTGTCGAACTTTTGGTTGATTTCTGGGCAGATGTTTCCTGAAACAGAAGGCTTTATGATGGCTATTCAGGACCAGGTTGTCCCCACGAGGAACTACCTAAAGTTCATAATCAAGGATGCATCTGTGCAAGATGACCATTGCAGATACGGTTGCCCAACATCTGAGACTGTTCAGCATATTATATCAGGTTGTCGCTATTTTGCAGGGACAGAATATAGGAAGAGACATGATTTTGTTGCCAAGATAGTCCATCAAGAATTGGCTATACAACTTCAACTGCTGAGCCAAGAGAAAGTGCCATACTACAAATATGCTCCTGAAAGTGTACTGGAAAATGACAGCTTTACGTTGTACTGAGATCGTACTGTATTGACAGACCAATCAGCTGTGCACAACAGACCTGATCTAGTTCTTGTTGACAAATGCATGAAGCACACCACCTTCATAGATGTGGCGATCCCAAACAGTGGCAACATACTAACAAAGCATGTTGAAAAGCTGTCAAAATACACAGAGCTTTCAGAACTGATAAGGAAGCAATGGCACATGGCACAAGTCAGGACAGTTCCTATTATTACCTCCAGCACTGGCGTGATTCCCAACAACTTAAAGGAATCGCTCACGGCGTTGAAATTAGACCCAGGCCTTTTCAAACTGATGCAGAAAACAGTCATACTTTCTACGTGTCGCGTAGTAAGGCTGTTCTTGGGCAATCAGGCCTGAAGCAATGAGGGGAATATGAAGCTACTACTCAATGCAGTCACCAAGAATTTGCTCCTTGTGATATGTACGGTATCTGGGATTGTAAATGTTTTCTTTCCAGCAAATGCTGAGAATGTGTAAGCGCATGCGCAAAATAAATAAATAATAATAATAATAATAATAATACATTTATTAAATACTTATAATATGTGATATGTCTCACGATTGTGTCGGCAAATTCATTACAGATTTTCTGAGAGACATATTCGTTATTTAAAACATAGGAGATTGTATTTCAATACCCGAGTGCATGCTAAAGAGATGATATTGTTTTAAATTTATTATTATTATAATTACATTTTTGACTTTTTTAAATATACACATTCTCTACAAAGTAAAAAACAGAGTCCCTGATTGTTGGATGTAACAGGTAATCTCGAGAACCTCTGGATGGATTTTGATGCGGTTTTCATCATTCTGTAAAGGATTTCTCGAGGAAGGTTTCTGTACAAAAACATTCATTTACGACCAAAGGATGCCGAGCAATAACGATTTCAACGAATCAAGTCGGAAGAAAAAACTGATTTCGTGCGCCTTTTAAGCTCACGCTGGGTAAACCCTTAAACATATCTATAGGCTATACTATGAGAGTAAGAATTGTTCAGCATGAAAACTTCTACAAAAACGTCCGCGACAGCATATCTCTATCTTTAAATACATCGCCCTAGATACTTGTTTTTACGTTCTCATTTCTTCCAACAATCTCCATTCAGTGGAAATTTAAATTACTAGCTACGGAGCGAGCTTACGGCTAGCGAGCGAGCCTATCACCCCAGCTTCGGCAGGCATGAAACTGTCGAGTCGCGTCGAATTACGACTTCACAGAAGAGTAAATGTGATTGGAGTTTCGCTGTTCACCTCGGCGTTTCTGTATTGCGTCTGGAACCTGCCGTCCGTGCGCCTTTTAAGCTTACGCCGGGTAAACCGTTAAAGATACCGGGCGAAGCCGGGCCGGGTTGCTAGTTTTTATATCTTATATATAAAAGTGAAAGTCTGTATGTATGTGGGTATGTATGTGGGTCTGTTCCGTATACAAATCTACACCGTTACACCAATCTCAACAACCAAATTTTGCATACACATAGTTTAGGACCCAGAAGGAACCGCTGGCTACATGAATTTTCGATAGTCTTTATCATTCTTCTGATTTCGGCCCTTTTGCACTTAAGCACAGGCTAATCAAATCATAAAATATACTCATGAAGGAATGGCAAGGAAGATAGTTTCCATGGCAACATAGCTCAAGTCCAGACACGGCCGTCTGGAGGCCAGTTGCGCTCTGCACTACCGGTATAGAAAATGAGAATCTTCACTTGAAATCCCATTAGTTACTCACCTACTCACACAGCACTGTCAACCGAGTTTAGCATAACAAAGACATGACACTATCTTCTACTATATATTTGTCAAATACCACTCACTCACTCACTCACTCACTCACTCATTCATTCATCACGAAATCTCATAAACCACCGAACGGATTGAAATGAAATTTGGTATGCAGCTTCCTCAAGGGCCGCAAATGCCCACTAAGAGAGGATTTTTGTATATTCAGGTTCTAAAGGGGTGTTAAAGGGGTAGACCTCCATTTCATTGAATAGCAATATCTCCCGATTGGTTTCATTGGGGGATGTGATACTCGGCACATAAACTCATCATTAAAAATAAGAAGACACGAGTCTGATGGTTTTTCGATGTGGCGTATATTATGAGGTGAAAGGGGTGAAAAGTGGGGATTGAAAGATTCCTAACGGAGCGTGTATCTCTTAAACGACATAGGCGAGGAGTTTGAAACTCAGCGGAAAAAATCAGCATAAAAAATAAGTAAATATGTGTTTGACCGTTTATTCATAAATCCAATTTAAGGAGCCCATGGGGAGGGGTGACATTCTGGGGGGGGGGGGGGGACAGGAAAAAAAGTGTCCTAACTGATTGACTGATTGACTCACTCATCAAACTCCGGGGAGAAAACTGTTTTAAAGTAAGTAAATAGCTGTTCGACAGTTTTTTTTTCATAAATCAAATTTAAGGGGTTCATGGGGAGGGGTGAAATTCTGAAAAAAGAAAATTGAAAGGAAATGTCCCGACACACTCACTCTATCACTCACTCCTCATCATCGCCCAGCCACAATTATTGAAGTTAGAAACATGACAGTTTGGGGGATATGTTCATTGTATGTCAAAACCGTCTACTAAGGGAGGATTTTGGATATTCAGGTTCTAAAGGGGTCTTAAGGGGGTTAAACCTGCATTTCATTGAATAACAATATCTCCCGATTGGTTTCATTGAGGGATGTGATACACGGCATATAAACGCATCATTAAAAAGTAAGAAGACACGTTTCTGAGGGTTTTTCGATGTGGTGTATATTATGAGGTGAAAGGGGTGAAAAGTAGGGATTGAAAGATTCCTAACGGAGCGTGTATCTATTAAACGACATAGGCGAGGAGTTTGAAACTCAGCGGAAAAAAATCAGCATAAAAAATAAGTATATATGTGTTTGACCGTTTTTTCATAAATCCAATTTAAGGGACCCATGGGGAGGGGTGAAATTGTGGGGGAGGGGGGGAACAGGAAAGAAAGTGTCCTGTTTGACTGACTGACTCACTCATCAAACTCAGGGGGAAAACTGCTTTAAAGTAAGTAAGTAAGTAAATAGCTATTCGACAGTTCTTTATCAATCAAATTGAAGGGGTTCATCGGGAGGGGTGAAATTCTGAAGAAAAACAAATGAAAGAAAATGTCCTGACTCATTCACTCACTCATCATCGCCCAGCCAAAAATATTGAAGTTGGAAACATGGCATTTTGGGGATATGTTCGTTGTATGTCAAAACCGTACACTAAGGGAGGATTTTTGGATATTCAGGCTTTAAAGGGGTCTTTAGGGGCTTAAACCTGCATTTCATTGAATAACAATATCTCACGAGTGGTTTCATTTGTGGATGTGATACTCGGCATATAAACTAATCATTAAAAATAAGCAGACATTTGTCTAAGGGTTTTTCGATGTGGTGTATTATTATGAGGTGAAAGGGGTGAATAGTGAGGGTTGAAGGATTCCTAACGGAGTGTGTAGGCCTATCTCTTAATCGACATAGGCGAGAAATTTGAAACTCAGCAAAAAAAAAACAGCTAAATAAATAAGTATATCGGTGTTCGACCGTTTTTTCATAAATTAATTTAAGGGGCCCATGGGGAGGGGTGATATTCTGGTAAAAATAATTGAAAGAAAATGTCCTGTCTGACTCACTCACTCATCACGCCCAGCGAAAACTATAAAAGTTGGAAAAATGAAATTTTGGGAATATGTTCGCTGTATGTCGAAAACGTCAACTAAGGAATGTTTTTTGTTTATTCGGGTTTTAAGGAGATGTTAAGGGGGTAAGCGTGCATTTCATTGAATAACGATATCTCATGAGTTGTTTCTTTGGGGATGTGATATTCGGTATATAAACTAATCATTAAAAATAATCAGACATATATCTAAGGGTTTATCGATATGGTGTATTATGAGATGAAAGGGATGAAAATCGGGGGTTGAGGGATTCAAAACGGAGCGTGTATCTCTGAAACGACACAGGCGAGAAGATTGAAATTCGGCGGGAAAAAACAGCTTAAAATACAAATAAATGGGTGTTCGACCGTTTGTTCATAAATCAAATTTAAGGGGCCCTTGGAGAGGGGTGAAATTCTAGGGGGAAAAGAACAGGAAAGAAAGTGTCCTAACTGATTGACTCACTTACTCACTCATCAAACTCAGGGGGAAAACAGCTTTAAATAAGTAATTAGGTGTTCGACCGTTTGTTTCACAAATCCATTTTAAGGGGTTCATGGAGAGGGGTGAAATTATCAAAAATAAATGAAAGAAAATGTCCTGACTGACTCACTCACTCATCATCGCCCAGCCAAAATTATTGAAGTTAGAAACTTGAAATTTTGGGGATATGTTCGTTGTATGTCGAAAACGTCCACTAAGGAAAGAGTTTTGGATATTCTGGTTCTAAAGTGGTGTTAAGGGTTTAAACGTGCATTTCATTGAATAACAATATCTCACGAGTGGTTTCATTTGGGGATGTGATACTTGGCATATATACTAATCATTAAAAATAACCTGACACATGTCTAATGGTTTTTCGATGTAGTGTATATTATGAGGTGAAAGGGATGAAAAGTGGGGGGTTGAAAGATTCCTAACGGAGCGTGTATTTCTTAAACGACATAGGCGAGGAGTTTGAAACTCTGGGGAAATCAATCAGCTTAAAAATAAATAAATAAATAAAAAATAGATGTTCGACCGTTTTTTCATAAATGCAATTTAAGGGGCCTATGGGGAGGGGTGAAATAATGGAAGAAAAACGTCCACTAAGGAAGGATTTTTGTATGTTCACTCTCATCGACCAACAGAAACTATTAAAGTTAGAAGAATGATATTTTGGGGATATGTTTGTTGTGTGTCGAAAACGTCTACTAAGGAGGGATTTTTCGATATTCAGGTTCTAAAGGGGTGTTAACGGGGTTAAACCAGCATTTCATTGAATAACAATACGACACGACTATGACGCGAGCGAAGCGAGGCTAAAAATGAGATGGTGTGTGTCTGTGTATTACTCAATCACGCAAGTACCACTGGTCCGATTTACATGAATTTTACATGGAAGTAGCTGATTTACCTGGTTAACATATAGATTACTTTTGATTTGAATACTTTGCACTATTTAAAGATGGCGACCATTGTAGTGACGTCACTACACCCTTTGGTTTCAAACTTTCATATTTCCATTTCAAATAAAAAGAGAACGCTAAGAAATTGCAGACTTTTGATGGCATATACGAGGTTTAAAATTACATTTTCTATCCGAAAGGTATCTCCAACGGTTAGCGAGTAAAACCTAAATTTGTGCTATAAAACAAGGTCAACGCCGAGCGGTGTAGTTGGACAAAATGTTCCATCCTTAATCTCCCTCTGCGCAGCACTTCACCTATTCCCTGTTTTAACTGTCACCTTCACATTTTCATTTATTTATGACGCGTAGCGAAGCACGGGTACTTCAGCTAGTATAAGATAAGAGGATAGGGATTGATGAACGATACCATGGCAACACCATATCTCGAGGTCCTATTCCGCTTGCATTCTGTCTCTGTAAGAGATACTATTTGCATGAAGGAATACCAGACTGTTAAATAGATATACGTTAGTGTCAGAACTTCCGTAAGAACAGTGTCACCACCTGTATAAAAAAGACCCTATAAGCATTCTGTCGGCAAAACAGAAAAAATCAAATCAAGTATGCATAGAATCAAGGAAAATAACATTTTCTCCGCTCATACTGAAAAATAACGAATCCTCGCCAATGCTGTAAGTCCCCATCCTCGTGACGACGCCCTTAAATAAAATTATGAAGCTTGTGGGGCATGGAAATTCACTATTTGTGCCAAAGGGCCTAAATGAAGGGAATGGAGAGGGCTGTCCGAATTTTCAAGTAGATAGTGTTACTCGTCTTGTTCCAAATGGTAAGTACGTAAAATTCGGTTTAGATCGGTGAAACGGTGTAGATTTGAGCCAAGAAAAACGGTGTAGATTTGTGCCAAAGGACCTAAATAAAAGGAATGGAGAGGGCTATCTAAAATTATTGTTGCCAAAAACCTTCCTTGGGGTGTGCACTACAACCCTACAAAATGTCAATGAAATCGGTTAAACGGTGTCTCAGACCATCAACTTCGGACAGATATACATATCCATTTTAGCCTATTTTCAATTTAAAAAAAAAAGGCTCATGAGATCACCTTCTGTCCGCGCGTGTGTGTGTGTGTGTGCCCCTAATAACTTCTAAACGGCTGGAGCGATTTCAATGAAACTCGGTAAGTTCATAGCACTATTCCGGACGACCCCGACCGTGCCCTTCAAATTTTGTTACGTCTCACCAATCCAACATGGCGGCTGTGCGAAATATTTCACCAGCATTCAATATCTCCGAACTATTCCCGATATCACCCTGGAATTTTTTACGGTGATAAAGGGAACTACTAGAAGTTCACCAATGTGACTTTTGAAAAACTGGTAACTACAAAAATAACATGGCGGTCACACGAATTTGCGACTTTAAATAGACGTTTATCGCGATTTAACCAACCAAACGCAATAAAACTTGGTACAGTATATGTTTATACACATTGTAATTCATCGACATCCAACTTCGTTCAATTGTTTAAATAACCACAAGATGGCGGATATGCGAAATATTTCACTGGCATTCTATATCTCTGAAACTATTAGCGATATCACCCTGAGATTTTTTACGGAGATAAAGTGCACTACTGGAAGTTCATCTATAAGACTTTCAAAAACCGGTTTACTACAAATCGAACATGACGGCCAAGCAAATTTGAAAATTTTAAATAGACCTTTCTCGCGATTTAATGTTCCAAACGCAATGAAATCTGGTACAGGAAATGTATATACACATTGTAATACAATGGCATCTAATTTAGTTCAATTGTTTATATAACCTCAAGATGGCGACTGTGCGAATTTTAAAATTAAGTTTTTATTTCTTGTGTCGTAATCATGCGATCGAGGTGAAAGTTTGAATAATGAACCTACGCAATAGTTTTCCTTTGATGGCACATGACTCTATGGCCTATACATTTAACAATCCAACATGGCGACCATCCGAAATATTTAGACGGCTCTGAATATCTACGAATCTTCTTCTTCTTCCTTCGATTTTGGCCTACTGTGGACCACGAAAAACAACTGATTTGTTGGTTAGTCTTTTTTTCTTCTCCCAAAATTTCTTCATCCTTTCGCTGTGGTTCCTCCTCCTCTCATCTGACCAGGTGTTTTTGGCCCTTTTACATTGCTTTTCCTGGAACCCCTTGAATTTATCAATCTTAGCTCGAAACACATCTCTATTCCAAATGTCTTCTGGATTTATCCCCACTTCCTCCATGTCTTTTCTCGTTTCCTCTATCCATAATGTAGTTGCCTTGATCTTGGTGATGTAGTTAAAGATTCTCTTCGTTAGTCGACTCTCGCTGATTCTCATGAGGTGTCCATAAAACTTCAATCTCCTCTTACGGATGGTGTCTGTGATTTTCTCTGCCTGTCTGTAGAGATCTTCATTTCTCCTCTTCCTCCATGTACCATCTTTTTGTTTTTCAGGTCCTAGGATCTTTCTCAAGATTTTCCTTTCCTTCTTCTCTAAATCCTTGATTTCCCCCTTCTTATTCAATATCAAGCATTCTGAGCTATAGAGTCCCTCTGGCTTGACAACCGTGCTATAGTGTCTTATCTTTGCCCTGTAGGATATAGTTCTCTTGTTGTATCTATTTTGTACTAATTTATAGGCTAGCTCCATCTTTCTAGCTCTTCCTCTATTTGCTTCTTTATCAAGTCCATTCGGCTGGATCCATTCTCCAAGATATTTAAATTTATCAGCTCTCTTGATTTTCCCATATCTTGTTTCCAGATGCTTTTCTTTATTGTGTTTGTACTCCATGTACTCTGTTTTTTCGTATGAGATCCTGAGTCCAGTCTTCTCAGCTATTTCATGTAATTTTTCAAGCATTATTCGAGCTTCGTCTTTTCCTTTGGCTAGCAATGCCATGTCATCAGCAAATGCTAAGCAATCCACCTTTACACCTTGCTTTTTTGTTCCTAAACAGATTCCTTCTATACCTTCTTCTTTTATTGCTTTCCTCCATACTCTCATTATTTTTTCCAGGAAAATGTTAAACAAAATTGGTGATAGACCGTCTCCTTGTCTGACTCCTGTCTTAATCTCAAAAGCCTCTGAGGTTTCTCCTTGAAATTTTACTTTGGAGACGGTTTCTGTTAGTGTCTGTTTTATAATTGCCCGCGTTTTGCCATCTATTCCAAATTCCTCCAAAATATTGAAGAGTGTCTGCCGGTCGATGGAATCATATGCGTTTTTGAAATCAATGAACACAACTACGGTATTTTTGCTTCGTAGAGCTCTTACTCTCAGAATACTTTTCAGACCAAAGATCTGTTCCACACAGGATCTTCCCTTTCTAAAGCCCCCTTGATATTCACCTATTTGATGATCCACCTGTTCTTCTACGATGTTTAGCAACGCCTTGGAAAGTACTTTGTAAGCAATAGATAGTAGCGAAACTCCCCGGTAGTTGTTTGGGTCAGTCCGATCTCCCTTCTTATGGAGCGGATGTATAAGTGCGCCTTTCCAGTCTTTGGGTATTTGTTCATTTTCCCAAATATCACAGATTAGACGGTGTAAGTTCTCCGCTAGCTTATCTCCTCCAATTTTCCACATTTCAGCTACTATACCATCTTCTCCTGGTGCTTTGTCGTTTTTGAGTTCTTTAATGATTTTCTGTATTTCTATGAGGCTTGGTGGTTTAGACTGTGGATTCATCTTTGGTGGCTTCTCGAACTTCAGTTTTTCCAGTGGTTCCTTGCAGTTTAGCAGGCTTTCGAAATACTTGGCCAACAGGTGGCAATTTTCGTTGTTACTCAATGCGAGTGTACCATCCTTCCTTTTAAAACATAGACTTGGAGGTTGGTATTGTTGTAATTCTTCCTTAAAAGTTCTGTAGAACTTTCTGGTGTTATTTTTCTTGAAGTCTTCTTCTATACTTTCTAACCGGTCTTTATCATATTGTCTCTTTTCTCCTCTGATGATTATAGCAATTAAACTGAATTTTTTATGTTCATAGGGGTTATAAACTTAAGTTCAGCTATAGGACTTTAAATAACCTGGTGATCACAAATCCAACATGGCGGCGACGCGAAGTATAAATATTCACATGGACGTTTCTCGCAATTGAACCATCCGAGTGCAGTGAAACTTGGTACAGTAAATCCCTATACAAATGCTCATCCACTGGCATCTAATTTATTTCAATTGTTTCCATAACCATAAGATGGCAGCTGTGCGAAATTTTAAAATCTCCTTGTTTCTTCTTGTGTCCTAATCATGCGATTGCAATTTGAATGCTACACGTACACAATAAACTTCATGTAACAGTACATAACTCTAGGATCTACATATATAAAAACCAACATGGCGACCATCCGAAATATTTAGTCGGTTCTCAATATCTACGAATCTATTACAACAATCAAACTGAAATTTTTATGTTGATAGTGGCAATCAACATAAGTAGGATATATGAAAATTGGCTGTATAGTTCTTCACGGAACTACTTGTTATATATACGATTTTCGATACCCGCCACGAGGGTTAACATTTTTCATTGAATATTTTCTACGACTTTTGCAAATAATAGACTACATTTATTTAATTTTTGACTGGTTTCCTCATTTCTATTCGCTTGGTTAACTTTAATTTATACTCTGAACTAGGACTCATCCCACTTTCCTGAATTATTTACCCTGTACCCCCTGACACTGGAATCTCGTTCCCTAGGGCCATGTTAAGTAAGGTATTCTAGTCTGTTAACGGTTGCACTGCCAAAACATCAGCAAAAGGTATCCGCAAGAAACAACATTCTTCGCAAGTTGACGGGTACTAATTGGGGAACCCAGCCACAAACCCTTAGAACATCAGCTTTAGCTCTGTGCTACTCTGCGGGCGAATATGCCAGTCCAGTGTGGTATAAATCAGCACACACTAAACAAGTTGACACTGCACTCAACGAAAGCTGCAGTATCATTACTGGTTGCTTGAAGCCTACTCCAGTTGAGAAAGTCCACTGCTTAGCTGGTATTGCTCCTGGGGAGATACGCATGGAGGTAGCAGCGAACAAGGAAATATTTAAGGCATCCACATCACAAACACACCCACTATTTGGATATTGCCCTGCCCGAACTCGCCTTAAATCTAGGAAAAGCTTCCTTCGGACAACAGTCAGCCTTAAAGGCAATGCTGACACTGCTAGGGCAAGAATGTGGAAGGAAAGAACTGGTCATTTGTCCGGCTGGATGACCCCAAAAGAAAGCCTTCCTCCGGGCCATATGGAAGGTTGGGCAACATGGAAGGCGCTCAAGAGACTGCGGACTGGAGTTGGAAGAACCAAGATGAACCTGCAGAAATGGGGTTTTTCGAGTGACTCTCTCCTCTGTGATTGTGGGGAACTACAGACAATCCAACCAGTGCCCACTATGTCCAGCAACATGCACAATGGAAGACTTAACACTTGTCAACCCGAATGCTATTGACGTCGCCCGTTAATGGACAAAGAACATTTAATTTGGTTGCGGGCTACCTGGCAGTCAGATGTTTGTGTGTTGTTCACAGACTTGTATGTTTATGTCCTCACTTAATATTAGATTTAGAATAGTTTGTGTCTTTATTAATTATCATTATTATTTTTTATTTGAATTTGATTCTCACTGTTTACCATTTGTGACATATATTTGTGATTGGCGCTCCTGATACGAGTAAAGAAAAGCTCGTGAACAAAGCGCACATAGGAATGAGCTACAACATCGCCACGCCGTCCTGGATAGACGGGCACAGGCTGTTTCTGTGAATGGCTTAGTTACGAGAGACTGGGAAAAATGCACAGGAGAAACTTGGTTGCAAGATTTTGTCTCTTTAGTAATTTCCTCTGATCATCTTCAGGTCCAGTGCTAACATCAGCGCCATTGGTTCGAGAGGAGTCCGATGGTGATGCTTTTGGAATTTTTAATGTAAATTTCATGTAAAATAATAATAATATATTGAGATATATTGGTTATCAGGCCCATGTGTTTGTGTGAATACGACTGGTTGCGTGGCGCAGCGGTAACGTTGTCGCTTTCTGGACCCATGGTTGCAGGATCGAAACCTGGTGCAGTCAGCTGGCATTTGAGGGTGCACAAATGCGAGAGAGCCTTGTCAGTAGATTTACTGGCACTTTAAAGATCCCCTTCGGGGCAAAATTCCGGCACCCCGGCGTCTCTCAAAGCCGTAGTAGTTAAAAGGGGCGTAAAACCAATAACATTATTATTGTGAGCATACAGGATTTGTCTAATAATAAAAAAGCATGCTCTTATTTTACTTGGTCCTTTATCTTGCGATCATAAACCATGACACTTCCTTTTCATAAGAAATCCAACGTTTTGTTTAGAAATATAATAATAATAATAATAATAATAATAATAATAATAATGTCGTATGGCCTCGGGTGCAAGCTTTGTAATTTGACGCCCAGAGGGTAGCTTGCATGTCGAATTTTGTTGTTCTTTGGAGCGCTATGAAAGCCAATGAGGTTAGATATCTTAAGCTCCATGATACTATAGCGCTATCTAGTAGAGAAAGGAGGAACTGATTTGTGTTGGCGGAAAATCCCGATATTAATTTTTCCATTATGAACACGGCCTACTGAATTCAAATCCTGGGTTCTTTACCATGCCAACAACGTAGGACATACGTGTCGTGATTTTTGTCGCCTTTCAAAAATCACTGACCATGGTCAGGAGCAAACCTGTAAGCTTGGGGTTGGTAGACCGACACGCTAACCACTCACCCACCGTGGCGAGCAGAAATATATATGATAACCTGTATATTATGGTAACTAGTACTGTAATGTTGAAAATGCAATTATTTTGTAAACTGGAAGAAGTTTCTCGGCACTTGAATAACATAAGACGTTATCACTCATTAAGTACCAGCATCGGGATTCGAATCTCGAAACTCCATCTACCCAGTTCAGTCGTGGGGCGTGCTTAACACTGCTAGCCTGCGCTAGTGGGGTTAGTACAGAATAAAAGTAGCAGACCACGCACTTTGCAAATAATGTACTGCTGTGCGTAGTATGTGAGGGATAAATAAAAGACCCAACTGTGATATTCTTTCTGTATTTCGTGCTGAGAAATGAGCACAACAGTCACTGCGCTCTGGCACGCAATATGCAGATTAAAGGAGCGAGACTCGGGCATTCATCATCACTGAAAGAATTTAGAATGTTTCATATTTCAGTGAAAACTTGAACAGTTTGAGTGTCATTCATTACTTATTCTGGGAATGATAGAGAGCACGCGCTTGAGTTTACTTCTTATTGTATGGTTGTTTCAACTTTACTAAAGCAATTCCACAAAATAATGAGATAAACCTGTCACAAAATTTTATGAATTAAAAAAAATACACCCACGGTTGAGGGTGTTTATAACGTACGAAAAAAAAGATACGAGCCTTACAATAGTCGCATATGATGTGTAATATATGACATGTTATCCTACTATGAAACTGAGATGAAATGTATGTGAAATCATCTGACATGTTATCCTACTCGTATACTACACAGCTTGGGCATTCTTAAAATGTTAATTTACGCTCCGTTTTCATACTGGTACTATGATGAATGTACAGATTGAATTGGAGATATGCTACTGTCACACTTGTTTGAACAAACATCACATATATTGTAAATTAAGAGGGTGAATGAAACCATAGTCTCTAGCCTATCTATAGACTACTAGAAATAATGTTCAATACAATCAAATTTCCCAACTCTTGCTTGGTGCAAAATATTGTAATTAAAATTAGATAAATCGTAATTGCATGTAGATTCTGTTAAAATGACGCATAATGTTATGATAGATATCGTTTAAATCGATAATCCGGTAGCAAAAATAATTGCCGGGACTGGGGTTCGAACCTCAGTCCTCATGAATCGCAGACCAAGATGCTATCCACGCAGCCATTACAACCACAGAAATTTAGAGTACAAGACAGTTACTCATTTTCACGTGCCGGAAGTAATTTTTATGATCCATTTATATTTTGCTTTTTTTCGATAATGTTCCTGCGTGGAATTGAGTTTTAAATTAGTTATGACTACTCCTATTTGACAGTAATGGGGATTCCTATAGTGGTCCGTGAAAGGCTACCTCAGTTCCCGTATAAAAACATCGATATATATTACATTGATCGCTGCTTTACAGCAATGTGGGTTAATATCTGAATAGCCATTGTGCAGAATCATAGTTACAATGTTCCATATTAAAGCATATCATCATTTAAATTTTGTGTTTCAATCAGTTGACACCAGAGTTCGCATGAGGGTTTACCGTTCAGTATGAAAGTTTTGAGCAAAGCTACTCGGGGAGTGGATGTCCATCACTTTTATCCAGAGATTGAAAAACAGACTCTTAATAAATCATAATATTTGTTTTCAGCAAATATGATATAATGAATAATTTTACACCAAAGAACGGCAACTTGAAGATAAATTATTGTAGAAATATCTGTAATGGTGCCACCAAACCTTGAAGGCAATGACATGTAGAACGGGTAAAGACCATACCTATCATTGTCTCAAATGCCTTGCTCCAAGGCCTTAAAGAACTGTGATAAACAATCCACATGGTATCACTGCCAGCTGGATCGCATCCCTCCTGGCTGCTAAAGCAGGAGGGATGCGATCCAGCTGGCAGTGCGTCTTACACACTTTCGTCCGATCCACTTCCGTCTCATTTTTCAAAATCACTCCCACAAAAAGATCCAGCAACCGAGTGGAAAGATGTTACACATCAATATATCGTCAAAACTTTTGAAAATATTTAGGAGCAAATATATTTCTCATTTAAAATTTCTGGTTAAAACGGAGAATTGCAAACATTTCAGAAGATCTTGCTGGAATTACTGATTTTCTTCCATTGCATGTAAAATTCGTAAGATTTTCCGAAATGTTGGGATACCTAGCAACACTGCCTGCGAGGTTAAGAATCTGGCCTGAAAACTATTATCATAATACAGCAATGTATCGTATAACAATATTGTGAAATAGGCACCACATCCAAAAGAAATAAACAATTATATTATGACAAAGACATACGTTAGTAGGAAGCTCCATAGTGTGAACCGCCCAAATCCTTGTCAAACAGGAAGTTGAAAATCCCATTTGATGTCAATAAGTACCAAATCCCGCGGCGGGACCAAATACAAGTCCAGATTTTGGTTAATATTTTCACTAGCCAAATTAAATTAGCTAGTGAAATTATTATTTTAAATAATTTTGGCATCATTTATATCCATACTCTATTGTAATTTATTTTCAATTTATTTTATTAGTAATCGATGTGTATAGACTATAAACTTAATTAGTTTTCTCCAAAATTCTGAGGATTGAAGTGAAATATTTGCTTTACACAAGGAATGATTTAGACCTTCAGTGCCAAAAAGTACCAAATCGATCCAATTTTACTGAATATTTCTTATGCTGCTAAAGATTAACGAGAAATACTCGGTATAATAATAATAATAATAATAATAATAATAATAATAATACATAATACGTTAAGGTGTATGTTTCACAAAACTCAAGCTCCTAAACCAGAGGAAGTTAGAAGGTGTGGTTTGTACCAAAACCTTCCAAATCGTTTCAACAGTACAGGAAAAATCTAGCATTTCTTGGAAAGTCAACGGAAATATATATTTGTTTATAAAGTGATTTTAAACAAATAAACAAGACGATAGCCCCTTGCAGAATCGTGTTGCTTAAAGCCCGCATAGCACTACGGCCAGGCGGATAGTCTGTACACATGGGACGCACACAACCCATTATGCGAGAGATCTCGCACGGGTCCGCTAGTAATAATAATATTAATAAAAGGAAAGAAAGTTTCATATCTCCAATATCAGCCAGAGTGTGTTCTTGAAAACAAGGAATGCAGTACAAGTTGTATTGGGACCGAACTATTCTGGCTCATCAATCGGTATCACACAACAGGCCGGATCTGGTGGTTGTCAGCAAGGAAATGAAGCAAACTACCTTGCTGATGTTGCGATTCCTAACAGCAAGAATCTACAGTCAAAACACAGAAAAGTTCAGCAAATATAGCGAGTTGGTCCGCCTTATCCAGCCTCCGTGGCTTAAGCGGCAGCACGCCGGCCTCTCACCGCTGGGTCCGTGGTTCAAATCCCAGTCACGCCATGTGAGATCTGTGCTGGACAAAACGGAGGCAGACAGATTTTTCTCCGGGTACTCCGGTTTTCCCTGTCAAAATTTCATTCCAGCAACACTCTCCACTATCATTTCATTTCATCTCTACCGACAGCAGTGGCTACGCTGGTTAAAGCGCAGTGTTAGGCTATGGGGCCAAGCTCTCTGCTGACTCGGTAGACGCGTGGGTTCTAGCCCCACCGTCGGCCGTCCTTGAAATGGTTTTCCGTGGTTTCCCCATTTTCAACACCAGGCAAATGCTGGGACGGTACCTTCTGACAGGCCACGGCCGCTTCCTTCCACATCCTTGCCCAGTTACATTCATCTTCATCCAGTCCATCTCTCATCCCGACGCGCAGGTCGCCCACGGGCGTCGACTAGAAAGACCTGCACTCGGCCTCTCAGCAGACCACACGGCAAAAAAAAATCTCATTCACTTAATCATTTCCTCAGAGGAGTGCGACAGGTTTCGGCAGCCGGCGCAGTTCATATCCTCGCCGCTAGATGGGGGCTTCATTCATTTCATCCCTGACCCGGTCGGTCGACTGGAAGCAGGCTGTGTATTTTCATTTCTTGGTCGGCCCTATCAAAAGGCAATGACATGTAGAACGGGTAAAGACCATACCTATCATTGTCTCAAATACCTTGTTCCAAGGCCTTAAAGAACTGGATCTGGATACTAAACTGTACAAACTAATGCAGAAGGCAGCAGTTCTCTCAACAACTCGAATCGTCCGGAAGTTCATGTGTAGCGACATTCCAGCTTAGAAGTTGCTGTTTCCGTTACTATACTTTGGTTCCCTGAAGCCCATATAGTTATGTTGTAATGTACCAGCAATGTGTTATATGTACTGTATAAAACAATACCCACTCACTTGCTCAGAAGGCTCCTATGGGACAGGAAGATCCGCGCCGATCTCACAAAATGACTCCACTGAACTCGGTTTTGGGCGATTTCTTGCCAGTTGTCAACATTCAGATGTCTACTAAGTTTGGCGATTACATTTCTTCAGGAACTTCGTGGTCTTCCTACTGGCCTTTTCCTTCTTGGTTCTTCTTTAAAGATTTGTAAGACCATCCTATCATCCATCTCCCATCCTTAGAACATAACCAGACCATTGAAGTCTTCTGGAGTTAATGATGTTGAGTATTGGTGCTTGCTGGGATAGTGAGTATCTTTATTTGATCTTTTTTCCAACTTGCAGATGCGGGGTCAAAAAATGGTCCAAAAAATTTCCTATACACTTTATTTTCGAAAACATGCAACTGTATAAAACAATAGTAATAATAATAATGCATTTTTCTACCTGAATTCAATAAAGGTGTTAAAATGAATTTTAAATCACAATTTCACACTATGAGCGGTTTTTTCTCTCTCATGTAAAACCTTACATTAGGATTTGGTACCTTTTGGAAATAAGATACTCAATATACACAGAAGTTAACAACAAAATATTCCACGATGTGCCACTGTTAGGAGTCAGCTGAAGACATGTGTTTGCTGATGATAATCTGTAATGGGAATCACACAAACGCTTTGCCCGGCGGGCCCGTGAGACCAGACCGCAGTGGGTGTGAGCACCCAAGTGCACTAGTTCCGGTTAACTAGCTAATTGAATGAGCCATTCATAGTGCAATGTACAGGAAATACCGCGCCCACCGCTAACATCTGCTAAATGCAATTAGATCGCAGTATGGAGGGTCACACTCCAATCAGAGAGGAGGTGGGTGTTTGCTCATTCGCTTAAATTCTCCAATAACTATTGCCTGGCACACGATACAATATTTGTCTTCCCAATGCCCTTTAATCTTCCCACAAACCCATATTTACCAATGGACAGACGCGTATTTACAAAAACGTTACCAAATTCAACCCCTCGCCTCATTTAGTCCACCCACACTCTTTTCATTTTGTGCGATATTTTTTACATACTACTAGTTACAGTACCCATCGTTGATGGATTCATGAAGTAAAGGAGGGCAGTTTATGAAGATAATTTCTAGGTCTTATCTCCGTCTCCGTAGAAAAGAAAGAAAAATTCTACGTAGAAAAAGACACACAAAATTCAATGTAGAACAAAAAGAAAAATCATACGTAGAAAAAAACATTACGAGCCTTATAGCAGTCGCATATGATGTGTAACATCTGACATAGAAGAAACCTCACGTGAAATTGTTGATACACCGGCATTTTATAGTATTATTGGCACAAATATTAATCTATTGTAAAAGGGAGTGTTTTACAGATATTGTAGTTTATAATACGGAACTCATTTTATTAGATGATTTGTAGCTTCCACCAGCACTAGCCTAAATAAAGAATACGATATGGATCAACTAGATTAATAGACGCGACACCGCTCATAACCTTAAATTCCTTATAAACAGGTCCTCTTGATTCACAGACCAACACGTAATTTCATATGGATTCTGTTAAAATGAGTCATATTGATATGATAAATATCGTTTAAAATGATAATCTGGTAGCAAAAATATCTACCCCGCCCAGGATTCGAACCCAAGATCTCTAGATTCACAGTCATACGAAATAACCCCACGGCTATTTCGACTACGCAAATATTGTGCACAAGATGGTGACTTATTTCCACGTTCCAATAATACTGCATTACGGAATTAAGATTCATTTATATTTTGCCTGTTTCGATAATGTTCCTGAGTGACATTGAGTTTAAAATGCCTTATGCCAATGTAATGCCGACTACTTACAATGTTTGATATTAAGGAATTTTACCATTTAAATACTGATACGAAGACTTCGAACATGTATGTCATTTGTTTAAATCACTTGACACCAGAGTTCGCATGTGCGTTTTCCGTTCAGTATGTCATATACATTCCACATGGCCGAGAGTGCGTCATGGTATCAATTTTCGACACCGCGCGCTGATTGGTTCTCTTACCAGTGCCAGCTGGATCGATCGATCGAGTTGGCAGTGCGTCTTATACTTCCGTTCGATCCACCACTGCTAGCTAGGGCACACTTCCATTCGATCGATCGAGCGGGCAGTGCATACTTCCGTTGTCCACCACTGCCAGCTAGTACACTTCCGTTTGATCGATCGAGCGGGCAGTGCATACTTCCGTTGTCCACCACTGTCAGCTAGTACACTTCCGTTTGATCGATCGAGTGGACAGTGCATACTTCCGTTTGATCCACCACTGCCAGCTCGATCGTTCCGATCCACTTCCGTCCCCAATTTTCAAAATCACTCCCACAAAACTATCCAGGAACCGAGCTGAAAGATGTTACACATCAAAAGAAACATTCTGCGGGAAATGAAAGAAATATCCTCCGTAGAAAAGGAACAAACATTCCCCGTAGAAAAGAAAAAAAAATCTACGTAGAAAGAAATCAAAACCTCCGTATAAAAAATGAAAAATTCTCCATATAACAAGGCAAAATCGTGCGTATAAATGAAAAAAACATTTTTCGTTCAAAAGAAACAAAAAATCTCCGTAGATATGGAAGAATTATTCTACGAAGAAAAAATATTCTGCGTAGGAAAAAGAGAAAAATCATCCGTAGAAAAAAGAAACACACTGTCTTGAAAGTAAACAAAAATCCTGCGTAGAAAAGAGAGAAAAATTCTCCATAGCAAAGAAAGCAAACTCTTCCGCAGAAAAGGAAGAACAATTTTCCGTAAAAGAAGGAAAAATTCACCGTAGAAAAGAAAGAAAAAATCTCAGTTGAAAAGAAAGAAAAATCTTCAGTTGAAAAGAAAGAAAAGTCCTCCATAGAAAATAAAGAAAAATTCTTCTTGGGAAAGAAAGAAAAATTCTCCGTGGAAAATAAAGAAAAATTCTCCTTAGGAAAGAAAGAAAAATCCTCCGTAGAAAAAAAGGAAAACTCCGTAGAAAATAAAGAAATATTCTCCGTAGAAAAGAAAGAAGAAACCTCCGAAGAAAAAGAACGACAAATCCTCCGTAAAAGTAAAAGGAAAATCTCCGTAGAAAAGAAAGAGAAATACTCCTTGCTTAGGAACTATCCCGGGAATTGCCTGAAGTAAAAGTGTGAAACCACGGATAATAATTTTTAGGACAGCTGAGATGGGAATCTAACACATCTCTGCTCAGTTCTGCCCCACGAGGCTGAATGTACCCCGTACCACCCCTCATACCAGAAACACAATTCCTGGTCGAGTCGGGAATCAAACCCGGACATCAGGGCTGACAGCCGAGAATGCTAGCCACTGCACCACAAGGTGGTCCCATCCGCGGGCACACGCTCTTATCGCTATCGCATCGTCGAAATGTTAAGTTGGTGATAGTGGTTTCAATAGAGATCCCCTGTCATCCCGCCTTTAGTTAGGTATCATTCGGACTTTTCCTGGAATGAATGTGTAAACCTTGAAAATTAACCGCTTTTAGAATGATTTAAATGGGAATCGAATCCACCTATGATCATATGCCCTCCAGAGGCTAAGGGCACCCGTTACAGCATTCAGGTTAGATTCAGATCTTTTGGAAGAGTCGGGAATCGAACTCAGAATATTTGAGATCAAGGTTCTAACGTTGAAGCGACTGAACGATGGAAGGCAGCATTCTTGTGGGAATGAAGAGACAGGCTGATCGATTTTTACGATCTTGTATTTTTATCACGTCCTGGCACTATGAGATTAAAACGATTTCGAAGGAAGAAGGGGAGACATTTTAAAGACTCCTTTTATCAGAGCATGGGAATTTAACTGAGAGAGGCTGTTATTCTTAATGTAACAGACCAATAAAACTTTTAAGTCACTTGCCAGGCCGTCAGTTAGGGAAGAAAAAGACTCTTTAATTTGTTTTTACCATCTGCAGTGCATAAATTCAGAAAATATTAACACGAAGTAAAATTATTTATTGTGTACCAGATGTTCTTTAAAATGTATTGAGATGTTGATATTGCTGCTTGTTTATCGCTAGTTTGTAATAAAATAAAGATGTTGAGTTTTTAAAGTATTTATTCATCCCAAATTATTCCATAATGTCGTCTTCTTCTCATTCTTAACTTAATTGCTATATAAGAAAACACCCTTTTTACGACTTCCAACTTTAAGGACACCACGTACTCTTACACGATGAAAAAGTCTATTTTGTGGCATCACTTTACTAAGTATTTTCTGGGTTTATGCTAAAGGTACAGCTATGATTCTTGTAACATATAAGAAGCGGTATATTCTGAGCTGTTTTTGACCTTGTAGTGCTACTTTGCTTCTATAGGATGTGTGAAATGAATACAAATTTGGACAGATACATTTTCAAAAAAATGTTGTATAAGTTGCTTCAGGTACACATTTCTCAGTTGTTTTTCAATCAAATACTCTCAAATTTTGTTCACATACGTGGAATGGATCATGGCAGATGAGTAACTACTTTGTTTCATTATTATTGGGACAGGATGCAAGAAAAAAATCCAAACTCATTCTTTTTAAATTTATTCAAATATATATATATATATCAATTTTTCTCTCCCCAATCCATGCCTACTATGTTTTGGAAGTGAAAATAGGTTAACGTTCAAGTACTCCATTAGGCAAGTTAATGTAAAAAATTTAGCCCTCTATCTTAAATGGTTTCCTAGTTATAGGTACCTAAATATAAAAAATGAGTATTAACGGAAAACAGCCGGCAAAGTTAATAGTGTATTATTCAGAGCAAGGGACGCTAATTTTAAAAAACGAATTTAAGGTAGTTGCAGACATCAAAACCCCAACAAACTATATATATTCGGATTCAGAAAAGAATGAAGAATTTTATGGCGCCAAAATCAAACTCTGGATTTTTTCATCATGCAAGAGTACGTGGTGTCCTTAACCATTCTGATGAAAACAGAAAATACTGTTATACTCTGGTTTACAAAATATAAACGGTGAAAGCTGTCATCCGCTTGAAGGGTGAGGTGAGGAGTGGAGACGAGAGGTATAACGGTCTCCATAGCAACAACGAACAGTGTTGCAAGGTATACCGACACAGCAGTGAGCACGTGGTATTACTCAGTGTTCTACTGTGCCTTGACTCGTCACGGTCATTAGACCGTCAGGCAGGGGAACTAACTTCCCCAGTATTTGTGTCTTCCTGCAAGCCACTTGGAACGTTATGAGTAGGGTTCGGATTTTTAGGTATTTTTTTTTAAATGTAAATACACATTTTAAGCATTTTTTGTATAAATACATAAATTCCTGCTTTTCACTTATTAGCACATAAAAAGACATACTATTTACATTCTTTTAAAACTTCAACGGGGAAGAACCTGTGAGCTATCTAATCTTCATGCAGAGCGTATGTCAGATTGCAACTGTGTTTTTCTTAACTTGTCGCCCCATGCCACTCACTATGGAAGCCGGGGATTTCCTTGTCCATAGCCATATTGCACCACGTGCTAGACCTACACCCCCTCCCCCAGCTACCTGGAACCAGTGTCACTCACATGCAGATCATTTCTGACACTGTGAAGTGTAAGGCAGTTCTACGATGACTAAAGTAAAAACAACTACAAGTTATCGTCTATAGCAGAATTTAAGATAATTTTACCTTCGATGGGGGCGTTCTGTTCTGACAACCATGTGGGAAAGCAATCAAGACTGAACAGCGATATCAAGTTACACACACCTCAAGGGCAAGAAACATATTGCCGCAGTTACGCACCTTCAGAAGAAGTGTATCGCGATAATCATCGGTCATTTGTGATGGACAACCTGAATATGTTTCTCGTTGTGTATTGTAATGCTTCAGCAGTCAGTGAGAAGTAACATAAATTGCATTCGTGAGTAGGCCTACTGCATATTGTTTATATTCACATTAATAAACAAATTATAATTAAATATTTTTACTTTTTGTCACATATTTCAGGTACTTTTAATAAATAAAAAATAAATATTTTCCCAATTTTTAGCACCTAAAAATCTGAGCCCTAGTTATGAGTCATGATCTGCCTCAGTGGCAACGCAGCATTTTCCCACGTGCTTGCTTTGACAGCTGTCAGTGATCATTATTGGTAGTTACAACTCAGTCTCTTCATCCCCAGAAGAATGTTGTCTTTCATCGTTTAGACCAGTGGTTCACAACCTTTGTCAGCTGACGCCCCCCTTTTCCGATACTGTAGTTAATCGCGCCCCCCTTCCCCCCCTCCTCACCACTCATCACTTCTATAACCTCTTCGATTGACGCGGAGGATATGGACCTAACCTAATAACTCTACAGTACATAATGGCATAGGCCTATCTATTGCATACTAACTACATTTTAGCACAATACAAAGAACACACTTTTACAACAAATCCTTAAATTAGTCAACAAATGTCAGTGAGAGGGTTGACACTGTTTTCTCTTCGTAAGATTCGGTATGTTTGGTTTGATATTTGACAGAGCACAGCGGAGATCACTTGCAATATCAAGCCGACAGCGCTGCTTTGTTTCTATGACACTCAGCGTTGAAAATCCTGACTCGCATAAATATGTCTTTTAAAATGTAAGTTCAAACTGTTCAAAGCTTCAAAGAAATCACAAAGATTTGCCAACGAGACGACAAAATTGGCATAATTTTTCTCCTTACAACACAGCAAATTCCTTATTTCATCTCCAACTTCGCGGCTCCGCAGAGATTTGTGCCAACAGATGACAATTACTAGTGCTTTTGAACGATTGACTTGGTGGGACATTCACTTGGAGAGATTCGAAAAATGTTTATTTTACAAAATTGTAATATTTGAGTTAAAAAAAACTTAATTCGGAAATCACTTCACGCCCCCCTTGGTAAAGCCCCACGCCCCCAGGTTGGGAACCCCTGGTTTAGACGCTTCGGTATTAAAACCCTAATCTCAAATATTCTAGGTTCTTTGAAATGGTTTTCCGTGGTTTCTCGTTTGCAACACCAGGAAAGTGGTGGTACGGTACCTTCTATAGGCCACGGTCGCTTCTTTCCACATCCATGTCCAATTTCATTCATCTTCATTCATTTAATCTCTCATTAACTCACCTCATGACGTCGACTTCAGGGAGGGCATCCGGCCGTAAAAAAAACTCCACATAGACTTTCATCGCATCTCATCCCCGACCTCGTTGAAAACGTTTTTCAGAACTAGTTATTATTCCTTAAGATATTAGTACCCTTTATAGGTCCTTGGGATACTATCTTCCCACCATGTATTTATAGAACGGTGTTAGGGAGAGAATCTTCCCACCCCTTTCATTTCAAGCAGTTCTACATGCATCCACATGGTAGATGCAGAGAAATATTGAAAACCCATTAATTTGATGTATACTGTCATCAGAAACCAAAGGTGGGAAGCATATATCCCAGTGGTCTGCACAGTGCACGTGCTTGCCAGTTCGGTTTTGTTGAGTGAAGGAAATGCATTGTTTTACAGAAGAAGGTGTTTTTATTGAAGATAAGAGATTTGTAAACGTTGGTATATAACTGAAATACAATGTTAATAATGGTTTTGGTCACTTGAGTAAATATATTTCAGCTAGAATGGAAATAATTATCCTGCTCAGGGTGTTTGCCATAGAATAGAAGATTTTTAAAATTAATTTTCTGGGTTATTAGTAAATACTATTTTGAAATTATTGAATTATATTCGAATAGACTAACTTTTAACATTCCAAAATCACTTTTATAATTTTTGTGCAGTTTTCGGCAAAGATGTTATAGGTCACTGACCTTTTGTTGCGTGGGAGTAACGTTTGTTAAAAAAATAAAGAGCGTGATGGGTGTTTTTATATATATTATATCCTGTTAAATAAACCTCATTATTGAGTGATAAACAAAGCCTCCGTGGCTTAGGCGGAAGCACGCCGGCCTCTCACCGCTGGGCCCGTGGTTCAAATCCCGGTCACTCCATGTGAGATCTGTGCTGGACAAAACGGAGGCAGACAGGTTTTTCTCCGGGTACTCCGGTTTTCCCTGTCAAAATTTCATTCCAGCAACACTCTCCACTATCATTTCATTTCATTTGTCATTCATTTAATCATTGCCCCAGAGGAGTGCGTCAGGCCTCGGCAGCCGGCACAGTTGATATCCTCGCCGCTAGATGGGGGCTTCATTCATTCCATTCCTGACCCGGTCGGAGACTGGAAGCAGGCTGTGGATTTTCATTTCATTGAGTGATAAATACAGTATCATCATAATTTGGAGGTGGGAAATTATTACCCCTTTGCTCATTTAAGAAAACATACTGTCGGGTTTGGGCAGTGGGATAATAATTTCCCACCCTGTATTTCATGAAATAGAATCCACACCCATAAAATTGTTGCATATTCTTACTCATCTATCACCCCCAATTACAAAAGTGCAAACAAACAAAAAATATACCCCCAGTCTTTTGCCCTATAAAGTGTTAAAATAATTTTCCATTTCCATTGCTGTTTGAAGCGCTGATGATGACCCAAAATGGGATCGAAACATGTCCATAATTTTAAACATTATGCTCATTTGACTGATTTATGTCTATCGATTATAGTTGCTAACCAAGTCATATTGTTCACTTCATAAATATCGGGAGATAGGTGAGTTTCCCACCTTTTATGATCTCGGGGTACGTATTGCGACTCTGGTTACAAGGGCCATGAATTTGATACCCGGCTTTGACAAGTAATTTTATTCTGGTTTGTAAAAGCCATCCGTGCCACACAGATAGTCATTGCATTTCATCCCCGGCCCCGTCAGCTATAGTCGTCGCTTGATGTGCCCACGGTTGCTGAATTAGATGTCGGCACAGTCAGTTGGTATTTAGGGTGTTTAGGGAAGAATCAGCCGTTGCCTTACTGTAAGTTAGGTACCATACCGGCATTTGCCTTGAATAGAAGTGGGAAACCACGGAAAACCACTTCCAGGATGGCTGAGGTAGGATTCGAATCCACCTATTCTCAGTTTTGCCTTACGAGGCTCAGTGTACCCCGTTCCAGCCCTCAGACCAGAATTAAATTTCTGGGAACCGAAACCGGACCTCCTCGGTGTCAGCCAAGAATTCTAAAGCTCGCGTCAACCGGGATGGCGGCCGGCTCTCTGTGATTAGCGCAGAGAGAGACAGAGATACATGTCCACTGTTGCAACAAGTCCACGGCGGCTTCGGTGGCGTAATCGGTAGCATGCTGAGCTTCTATGCCCAAGATAGCGGGTTCAAACCCGGCCGAAGCCGTCGGATTTTTAAGAGCGTTAAAAATCCCTCAGTATGCCTTCCTTCGGAGGGAAAGTAAAGCCGGCGGTCCCATGTCATAGATTTATGGCATGTTAAAGAACCTTCCACTAATTGCACCTGTGTGAAGCTCAATTGGATAGGTTAAGAATGTAAACAACGCTCTTAGGTTTCTACGTTCGTTGCCAAGAGCCGACTGCGGTCGCGTCTAGTAGCTAAGTTCTGAACTTGGCCTAGTAGTCGTTGATGGTGGCGCTTGGCGGCAAAAGTATGAACTATTTGAAAAATTCTAAGTTGCAGTACTTAAATTAAAAAACAAATAACACACACTGATACAGTCATCACAATTAACACCGGTTATCAGACAGATTCTACACACACCCAGAGTACACGGGGCTACATGACCGAGTTGTCGTAGCCCCTAAACTTAAGAACCAACCAACCAACCAACAAGTCCACCAGGTCCGAGTCCCCACACCGCAAGCTGCTCACCGCCGCTTACCTCACCGAGCCCGTCTCTTTCACGCTGCTTAATACACTTGTCAAGTATTCGTGCACTTTGTAAACTATTTCTCGGGCTTGCCTATGCACAACTTGTAGTTTACTTCCCTCTGCTTCCATAGCACTCAAAATGTACACAATCGCTTCCGCTGGATCTTTAAATATTACAATAAAATCACTTCACAACACACTAGCTCAGATTTTCAAGAGAGACTGACTGTGATTGGTGCACAGTGGGTCAAAATTGAAATCTAGGAGGACAACATTTTTAATTTTCATAATAAAAAAAAAACAAAATTTATTACTTCTACAGCATTCTCATATAATTGCCGCTGACTATTCTGGGATATAAACGCATCTTAGTGTAAATCTGTCACCACTGTTCGAGCAGTCTGAATTGGAGGGTGAATGTAAGTGGCTGTGGTTTCATTGTCTTTGTGGTTAGTGTGATGCTTTAAGATGGAACATGCAACTGAAGGTATGATCTATGTAACGTGTTTCAGTTATTAATTGGCGTAATTGTTACGTAATTTTATCTATATTTGCACTATATAATATTTAACTATTATTTTTTAAATTATATTTTCACTTAAATTTTTAGTATTTCGCGTCACTCTGCGTCACTTTCTACTTAATGTTAAAATGTAGACAAAGTCTTGTAGTTTACGCCTGTTATAAGATTTTTTGCATCTTTTTGCAACTTACTTAGTTATTTTACGTTTTAGAAGATGCCGCGCAACCAGTTCTCACACGATTACAACTGTTTGAAGTTCTGGGTTCGACGATTATGTCAAAAGTGGTACTTTGTGACTTTGTTAAAAGTGAATTAGGGGTAGAAAATAGTTCTGAAGAGATAACTGAATGCTCTATCCAACTCCTAGTCATAGACAATTTCTTGCATGTGTAGACGTAGCTTACAAAAGATCTTAACTGATGTTTATTATGAAGTAAACAAATTATATACGTTGTTTTCACTCTAAATTCATGATTAAAACGTAAAAATAATTTTGTCCCCCTAGATTTCGATTTTGACCCACTGTGTGGTGGGATGGAAGTGAGGCTTGACGTAATGGTAGCGTTGTGTTCTGCGCACTGCCTTCCCGGCTGACTCGAGCTCTAGCCGTTACGCAAAGATGTGGACAGTAAATATACAAAAACACCTTGGAGAGAGACACATAAAAGTGAAACATGGGACTGTCAAAAGACTTGAGAAGTTTAACTATCTAGGTGAATGGATAGAACCCAATGGGCTGGATAAAGAAGAAATAGGGCAAGAGCTAGAAAATTGGATTTGGCTTATAGGTTAACCCAGAACAGATACAACAAACGAGCAATATCCTACAAGGCAAAACTCAGACACTATAGCACAGTAGTAAAGCCAGAGGGTCTGTACGCCTCGGAGTGCTTGACACTGAATAAAAAAAATGGGATCTTCAGGAAATGGAAGAAAAGGAGAGGAAAATTTGCGGAAAATTTTAGGACCACAGAAAACTGCTGACGGGACATGGAAGAACAGAAAGAATGATGACCTCTATAAACACACTGAAAAAATTACTCTCACAATGCGGAAGCGAAGGTTGAAATTCTACGGACATTTGATGAGAATGGACGAGAACCGACTGACTAAGAGGATATTCAAGTATATTACAGAGCTGAAGGCTACAACTAAGTGGGTAGAAGAGGTTAAAAGAGACGCCAAGGAAAGTGGACTCACAGTGGATGTGATCCACAACAGAAAAGAGTTTAGAAACCGAATTGACAACATCAAGATGTTCGAGGAGAAAACACCTAAAATTAGAGCCAAATTGGTAATATCCGAGGAGGAGCGAAAGATCAGAAGTGAACGAATGAAGAGGTTTTGGGAAGAGAAGAGGAGATTAACCAGAAAGCCTTAGGTTGCATGCGATCCACAGGCGGCCAAATTCGGAAGAAAAAAAAACGAACACGGCTCCTTCGCATTTGCGCATACTCAAATGCCAACTGGCTGTGCCAATATTCAATCCTACAACCTTGGGACCAGCAGGCGAGAACGTTACCGCTGCATCACGCAGCCAGTCTACAGCTGTAGTGTAAGTTATAAGATCATTGGCCGGCAGTAATAAAGAGTTCTAAATTCGTCCCATGGCCTACATTCTGTTTCGAAGCATAAATCATTGTGTTTTCTAGAACCACACCTTACGTTAACTGCTTCATCATGCAAACAGACACTTGGTATACGAGCTCATTCATTACCAGCGCCACAAGATAATTGGCAAGGTAACAGGTAGCCCGACATCTGACTTCTTATAACCTCGTCTCCCACACTCTGTTCATAACACTAATGGATCAGCCCGACCACACCCAATGTCTCAACCGATCGTTATAACACAAAAATAAGCTCTGGAGTTAAGCAAGTGACAGTTCAAACATCTCAATCACAATATTTATCCTCTATTAGCTTTCATTACCAGTCATCATTGTCCGGTATTATAGTCTACCGTAGGATCCCTCAAGGGGCTTTACAAACTAAGAAAAACCTGGCCGAATCGTCGGAATATTTAAGAGCGTTAAAAATTCCTCTGTATGGCTTCCTTCGGAGGGGAAGTAAAGCCGGCGGTTCCATGTCGTAGATTAAGGGCATGCAACCACTAACTAGTGAAGCAAAATTTGTAGGTTAGGTTGGATTAGTGCTCTTAAATTCCAACGTTCGTCACCAGGTGGTAGTTGCGATGTCATCTAGTAGTATCCAAGTTCACAGCTAGGTGTCGTTGACGGTAGCATTTGGTAGCGAAAGTAGGAACTACTTGAAATTATCGTCTGCAGTCCTTACTTGAATTAAAAACAGATAACACACACTAATACAGTAATCACAATTAACACTGGTTATCAGACAAATTCTACACACACCCAAAGTACACGGGGTTACATCACCGCGTTGTTGCAGCCCCTAAAAAAAAAGGAAGCCGGTAGTTTTACGCGAACGTTAATCGTGCGATCATGAGCCACGGGACCTCCATTTCAGGTGGGATCCGAACCACAGGACATGTCATTTCACATCTGAAATCTCACATGCATTGACCGGGAAACGAACCCGACAAAACAAGACATTACATTTCTATTTGAGACAGTTTTGCCTTTCAGCGTCCAATCTATTCTGCATTCACCGCCATGGTCCCCTATTATCAGTTAGCACTGCGGCCTGCTCTGCTGCCACATCTCTCACTTTGAAATCGTTCAACACTGAATCTAACCATCGCCTCCTAGGCCTACCTCTGCTTCTCTTACCATCTACTGCCGAACTCATTAACTTCTTAGATAATCTCTCCTCCCCCAATCTTTTCACATGACCCCACCATCTGAGTCGGCTCAAACCAACAACTTCATCTAGCGTGTCCATTTCTAACTTAACCTTCATCTGTTCATTACGAGTACCCTCCTGCCTTTGCTCCCAACTATTTGTCCCAGCAATTATTCCTGTTACCCTTATATCAGGTAGGCTACCCTGAATCAACCCAGCTCTAGCGTGCCACGGCGGGTGAGTGGTTATCTAGTCAGACTACCAACCCCAAGCTTGCAGGTTCGCTCTTGGCCGTGATAAGTGATTTTTGAAAGGCGAAAAAATGGCACGCATGTCATACGCTGTTGGCATGTTAAAGAACCTATTTGAATTTAGTAGGCCGAGTTCATAATGGCAAAATTATTCCGGGATTTTTCGCGGAAACAAAGTTCCTTATTTCTCTACTAGAAAGCTCTATGGTTTAATTTAATATCGTATGGCCTCGGGTGCCGGGTGCAAGCTTTGTAATTTCACACCCAGAGGGTAGCTTGCATGTCGAATTTCGTTGTTCCTTGAATCACTATGGAAGTCAATGAGGTTAGAAATCTAAGCTCCTTGAACACTATAGCGCTTCCTAGTAGAGAAATGAGGAACTTTGTGTTGGTGGAAACTCCCGATATTAATTTTGCCATTATGAACACGGCCTACTGAATTCAAATGGGTTCTTTGACATGCCAACATCGTATGACATGCGTGTCGTATTTTTGCCGCCTATCAAATATCATTTACGACGGCCAGGAGCGAACCTGCAATCTTGGGGTTAGTAGACCGACACGCTATCCACTCACCCACCGTGGCAAGCTAGCTCTATGGTGTCAAGGAGCTTATATATCTAACCTCCTTGACTTTCATAGTGCTCCCAGAAATGCCAAAATTTGACATGCAAGCTGCCCTCTGAGTGGCAAATAACAAAGCTTGCACCCGGCAACCGAGGCCATGCGATCTTTTTATTGTATAATACGCCAAGGTGTATGTTTCACAAAACTCAAGCTCCTAAACCAGGAGGAGTTAGAATGTGTAGTTTGAACCAAAATCTCCCAAATCGTCTCAATAGTAGCCTACAGGAAAAATCTTGTATTTCTTGAAAAATCATCGGAAACATATTTATTTGTTAATAAAGTTATTTTAAATAAAAAACAAGACGATAGCCCCTGGCAGAACTTTGTCGCCTACAGCCAGCTTAGCACTATGGCCGGGCGGGTAGTCTGTAGACATGGGGCGCACACAACCCATTATGCGAGAGATCTCGCACGAGTCCGCTAGTATTATATATTTTATTATAACCCAGCTCTCACTTCCATACAGCAAGGTCGGATTAGATACTGAGCTACATTAACTTGCTTCTGGCAAAATACGGAAACAACACTGAAGACATATGCAGATCAAAAGAAACACTATAAGATCATCATCAAATAAGCTAAGAAAGTATTTTTTAGAAAAGAAGGAGAAAATACTAATTGAGGAAATTGAACAGGATCCCTACAGAGCACTGAAACCCATACAACCAAAATTTCCTAAGGACATACAAATTGAAACATGGGAACAACACATTGGTCTCGTTTTGCAAGAAAAAGACACCAGACCAGATACTGACCCTCACATAAGTGCTTTCGATCCCACCACAGTAGAGGAACTTTCACTTGCAATAAAAAGCAGTAAAGATAGAAAGGCATGCGGGCTAGACTCGATTTATAATGAACATCTTAAAGAAGCCGCACCGATGCTCGTGGGAACGTGGACCGATCTTATGAACGAATGCATATAGAGGCATTGCATTGGAAGATACTCTCTTCAAACTTATGATGAAAATACTTACAACAATACTGACACAACTGATAGACGATAAAATTCCGGAAGAGCAGTTTGGCTTCCGCAAGCAGAGATCGTCACTGCAAGTGGTCAATTACTTGCTCGACATAATACAGGACACTTTATGGCTTCCAAAACAGAAAGTATATGCAGTCTTCATAGACTTCTCTAAGGCCTTCGACCGCATTAATAGAAGCATACTAGTAAAGAAACTCATAGAAATGATTGGTCTGGAGCACCACTACATCATCAGATTGATTAAGGATATTCGTCATAACAACCAGGTAGAAATAGATAACGGAATAACTATATCTAATCCTATCGATCAAACAATGGGAGTACTTCAGGGTGACCCTTTAAATCCTCTTCTATTTAATGTCGCGACTGCAGATGTGGTATGTCTCTTACGTTCCCAGAAAGTGAAAATCATCGTATATGCCGATGATATGACTCTGACCTCGTCGTCAAGAGAAGAGCTTTAAGACAGCTTGAATCAACTTGCAATATGGGCCCAAAACAACGATCTTGAAATAAACCTTCAGAAAACGGTAGCAATGATATTCAGAAAGGGCGGAAGAACTGCCAAAGATGACATTCTTTACCTCAGACATGAACCTTTGCTTCAAACCAGTCATTACACATATCTAGGAATTACTTTGCAAATACAAGGGAAATTATTTACACGTCACATCAAAGATAAAATGATCTGTGCTGTCAGATCAAAGAACGACATTAGTCATCTCAGGAATATGTCTTTGCAATCGGCACTGAGACTCTTTAAAGCAAAAATTACACCAATTGCAACGTATGGATTGGATATAATATGGGTTAATTTAAGCAAAAATAACCTGAAAGACTTAGAGAAAGTGAAAGCCTTATTCCTAAAACGACTGCTTTGTTTGTCAAAATATACCCCATCAAGACTGGCGTATGAACTAGCGGGGGAACGTTTCTTTATAGAAGAACTCTGACTGGTTCACCAACAACCATCCACAAGACAATACAACGATTTGCTGCAAGAACTACTTGCAAAAAAGAAGGAGATCTCAATTGGTTTCTACTCCACGACGGCCATGACGTCAATAGAATGGAAGGGCACTACCTATGAGTTGAGACACACAGTGACCCGATTCGCGGTGCACGGTTTTCACCACAGAATTTGTGAGACTGAGGTGTTCCATGTGCCCACACCAGAGTGCATTTGTAAATTGTGTAAAAAGTCATGCGATACTTACCACGCTCTCGTGTGTACTAAAAGGTTGTCATCACTTACATAATGTTGTAAATAATTAATGTAATGCACATTGTGCACACTTATCCGTAATAAAAATACTGTAGATCGCAACTGAGAACTCACTGCATTGGCTTTTCTGCACCATCCTGAGACAATACACAGCCCACCTGCTTCAAGTCAGTTCCTCACATCTGGCTGGCATTCTGTTTCTTGTGTTTCTTCCCCACCGACATAACCTTCGTCTCTGAAATGGTGATTTGCATACCATATTCCCTACATTTCTGTTTCTAACATGCTGGCCTATTAGCTTTCAACGCAGTCTGCCATTACAACGAGGTCATCAGCATAAACCAGGCTGCTTACCTGGTTTCCACCTAATTGAATCGCACCCTGCCAGTTTATGCCCTTCAGCAGATGCTCCGTATCTCCTCTACATTGTATGAAGCTAAGTTCCCGATTCTTGGATGTAACGGGTAATCTCGAGAACCATTGGATGGATTTTTATGCAGTTTTCACCATTCTGTAAAGGATTTCTGGAGGAAGGTTTTTGTAGAAACACATTCATTTATGACGAAAGGAAGCCGAGCAGTAAAGATTTCAGTGAATCGAATCGATAAAAAAAACCTGCCATCCGTGCGCCTTTTAAGCTTACGGTGGGTAAACCGTTAAAAATAGTCTATCTCTTATATACCCTTGGAAAATAGCATGTAGACAAGATTCGAGGTTTCGGGGTCGTAATGGATTCTTGTGAATGTGATTTAGAGATTTTATGCTATCAAAATAACTTTCAGGGTTCATAAGGTTAACTAATTATTACAAAGCCAAGAAAACAACAGGATCTACTCACAAATGAAATTTAATAACTGAATCAAACATAAAACACTTAACAATAAACCACCCTTAAATTAGTTCACTCGCACGTGAACAGATCTGACACTGACTAGTCTGACGTACCATGATAACACGGCATGACAGCTGTCAAACAAGCGTTGTGACTGCAATGTCACTTAAATCAAAGTAACAAAGGAAAACGGATCACAGGATCCAGAAATAACAACAAATAAAAATAGTACAAGAATTTAATATTTATGAGCGACACGCGTTTTAAGACTAGTTTAAGTAATGAGCACTTGGACGGGCGCTCGTTTTCGACCAAAACAGTCGGTTCGGGAACGAACTCCGTACTGCGACGACGAATTACGGAAATGTGGGAACAACAATTACATATTTAAATACACTACTGACATGCTCTAACCTTAGATTACCACAACCAAATACACGTGTGTATTATTTAAAATAAGGGCTGCGGAATTACCGTCTTATACCTCAAACACTAGGAAAGCATAACATGACATGAACAAGTTTGGCCGGTTGCCAAATTATATTTATAATGAATACAATGGCCTTGAAAATAAGAACCAACAACAACAAATACAAATTTTTAATTTCACGCTGGAAAATTTGGCGTTTAAACAATGAACAAATAAGTCGTAGTCATGATAAAAACCCTCGGATCGACAACATGGCAACTCCCCAAATTAAACCAAATAAAATAACCTTAACTCATTAGGCTTTAAGGCAAACATTTACGTGTCATAACAGAGCTGGAAACAGCCGGGTCTGTTATCGCATATCTGAGTAAGTGGCTGATTCCTTCCCCCAACGTAGTAATGTGTGCCACGCTAAATATAGATTCTGGCCCATAGCCAGCGTCCAGCGACCTTCTAATCGTCACCTGTTAAACGCGTAAATACAAAATATCACATTATCTCAAAACATCCTCTCAGGGATTTTCAAGAACACATCTCCAGTTCAAACATAGCCCCAAGGGTAACTAATTTGCCGGAATGATGTCGCAGTCAAGGACAGGCTTTACCTTACCTCATCATCACACTTACACCCAAAATACTTGGCACTCTCTCGAAGATCTCGTCGCAGCATATGAACCAGCACACCCTTCAGATAAATGACACATGACTTGTCCAAATGACAATAAAAGAATTAATAACTGGAATCAGAATTAGCCCGAGTTATAAAAGCAAATAAAACATTAAATTTCCCCCACGTCTAGTTTTAGTTTTACATTATCATGAATCCAGTCCATTTATCATTGTCGTTCCTAGGTTCTCATTCATGGCTACACTTTTTATTGATACGTTAATCATATGCGGCCATTTCGCTATAAGAATTACGTATACATAAAGACAACATTTAAGTTACAAAATACTGTACAACATAATTGTCACGCAATGCCAAAAAATACTACACGCATGTCAGTTAAGAAATCAAACCCTAAATTTAAATTAAACCACACAAATAAAATCTGTACAAAGTTCCACACATCTCTCGCGATTCCCCTCGTCCAAAATCAATAAATCAATTTTTTTAATACTCATCACTTAAACCGCTTTCCAGAGGCCTCCCGCCTCGTCATCTCCCTCCATTAGGCCTTTAGCCCATTACACTCATGGTGATGGAGGATGAAACTTGTTGCCTTCTTTCCATGGTCGACATCTTGCCGCTGTTAAAAACACAATTATATTAAAGTTTTAAAACTGTTCTATCTGCTTTATGAGTATTTTATTTCCTCATATAGTCCTATGCAGAATCGTAGACTTTCCCTATCTTATGGCTAATTGCCATCTCACAAATTATGAAATTATAACTTAGTTATCGACACACAACTAGAATTTTAAAACATAGTCCGTCATAAGGACGTCTTAAATTGACTGTCGAAGAATAATTAGGAGTGCCCCGGTTCATCTCAGACATTTGTTTATATACAGAAAGCCTAAGAGTTCCCATGGAGGGACAAACAGCTCCTCAATATTTTAAATAATGGGCCTATAATTATGTGTGACCTCTCAAAAATCTTGTAATTTCTCACAGGTCGCGAATTTGCCGCCGAACACGCAAACCGATCGCTAGATCTTTTTATAACTGATTGGCGCGCAAAAACACACTGATGCTATGTTCTGGCGTCCTATCCTCTCATTGGTCAGTTAAGTTAGCGTCGGAGTTCTGACCTTACAAATCCCGCCCTTATTTTGACGTCACGACACTTCTCCTCTCTCTCACTCCTTGCCTTGGACCAAGCATCGAGAGTCACGTACGCCTCAGCGTCATACCTGATTTTCTCAGAAGAATAAGAATAGCATTGGTTGTGAAACTGTCGGTAGCTTCCACCCAGCACGTAGCCCAACTTGCCAAGTCCAGTTTGCTTGCTACATCAATTTTACTCAAATATCCAGCATATCATGTATTTAGTATTTCCAGCAATTTTAATAATATGAAACATTATTATTGGACACAATGATAAGGGTTCACTATATACTATGAGTGTAGGAATTGTTCAGCATGAAAAGTTCTAAAAAAAAAAAAAGTCCGGGGCAGCATATCTCTATCTTTAATACAACGCCCACTATAAGCGTTTTTACGTGTTCATTTCTTCCAACAATCTCCATTAAGAAAACATTTAAATTGATAGCTTTGGAGCATGTTTACGAGCTAGCGCCGAAGCCGTCGGATTTTTTAAGTGCGTTAAAAATCCCTCAGTATGCTTTCCTTCGCAGGGGAAGTAAAGCCGGCGGTCCCATGTCATAGATTTTTGGCATGTTAAAGAACCTTCCACTAATTACCGGTACACCTGTGTGAAGCTAAATTGGATAGGTTTCTACGTTCGTTGCCAAGAGCCGACTTCAGTGGCGTCTAGTAGCTAAGTTCTGAACTTGGCCTAGTAGTCGTTGCCGGTGGCGCTTGGCGTCAAAAGTAGGAACTATTTGAAAAATCCTAAGTTGCAGTCTGTACTTAAATAAAAAAAACAGATAACACACACTAATACAGTCATCACAATTAACACCGGTTATCAGACAGATTCTACACACACCCTAAGTCTCGAGTGTTAAAAGCGTTTTATTTGTTTACGGGCAGAATGTTCAAATCAACATTCGATAACAGCGCAGATAATCAAAATATTATCATAAAACATTTATTTTGTGATCATTGGAATTCTAATTAGATGCATTAATCATACATTAATGTACATTACGGAAATTAAAACCTCAACGTTTCCAGATTCACAATTTGCTAATTGGCTAAGCTATTTATTTTGTCATTAATTCATTAGTGCTACTTTTATATAAACACACAAAAAATGATTCTGCTTTTCAAATATTTATATAATAATCTGTTTAGAATGGTCACTGCGTAAATGTTTAAGGGGAACATGCAGCTTACGGAGACAAAACAATAACGTTTTGAATATTATAACCCTGCCTATCATAGATTTTGTAAAACAATCATCATCCCTCCCTATATTATTCTGCTAAGGTCCCATTCCAGTTTTGTACCGAAAATAAGGTCCCATTAACACCAACCTACACATATGGGGTACCTACATGTTCAGCATAACCCAATGCGTAAGCGAAACGCACTCACTTACTCTTTAAATGCCTCACAATTGAATAAATACCTTAAAACATGTATATTTACAATGAAATAATGAAAGAATGCAACACGGTAACCATTGTAACAGAATCTCACAGGTCCATCTATTTCTGTAAGACACAATGCAATTGCAATTATTACATTACTGTGAAAGTTTCCAGACGGTTATAAGGTTATTACTGAACAAAATTAAGCTGTAAAATTCATCAATACATACAGTATAATGCGCTGAAGGGGGTCAAGGGGCACTCTTAGAATTTGTTCACGCAATTTTCACGTGTGAGTGTCTTACGAAAGGTCTTTTTCACCAGACTATAAAGGGTCTCCGAAAACCACATTTAAAGGCCCTTAAACTAACAGTGTCTGTGATATTCCCAGAAAACTAACTTCGCTCTGATATACCTATGAAGGAATGACAAACCCCTAACCACTGCACCAGTAGCTGAATTGATAAAGTCTGATTATTCATACCAAGGATAAATCAGTCATAGCATTCATGATTGAGATTTTGCTAAGTGTACTCTTTACAACTAGAATATTCGCGGGCGAAGCCGCGACGGGTAATGCTAGTAGGCTATATATTATTTCAGTAGTATAGATCCCTCTGCGGCGCTCACAAGCGACCGATCGTGACAAATGAGCATTCAAATGAAAGAGAATATACATTAGCAGTGACGAATTGCACTTTAATTTCATAGATATCTATAATTTATTTAAAAAATTACTTTTGAAAAAAAAGTACGAAGTGTGCGATTTGCAAATACTGTTGCTGTAACATGCTGTAATTATGAGTTGTCATCTAAAACCTCAGAAGAAATTCTGAGTGAATATCAGTGTGGTTTTAGACCCAACCGGAGTACAACGGATCAAATCTTTGTAATTAGGCAGATGATGGAAAAGTTTTATGAACATGATATTGACCTCCACATGCTCTTTATAGATTTTAAACAAGATTTCGATAGTGTATGTAGAGAAAGACTCTATGAATTACTAGGAGAAATGAGGATACCTGGAGAGATAATCCGGCTTATAAGGATGACACTAGATAACACATGGGCACGAGTGAAAAATGGAAATAAGCTGAGTAAACCCTTTACAATTAATATGGGTGTAAAACAAGGAGATGGATTGTCTGCAGTACTCTTTAACCTTGCACTACATAAAGCAATCAGAAAAGTGGACCAGGGAGACACTATTTTTAACAAATCAAGTCAGATCTGTGCTTATGCAGATAATGTAGTTTTTTTTTTGTCGTGTAGCCTCCTGAGAGGCCGAGTGCAGGTCTTTCTAGTCGACGCCCGTGGGCGACCTGCGCGTCGGGATGAGAGATGGAATGGATGAAGATGAATGAAACTGGGCAAGAATGTGGAAGGAAGCGGCCGTGGCCTGTCAGAAGGTACTGTCCCAGCATTTGACTGGTGTTGAAAATGGGAAACCACGGAAAACCATTTCAAGGACAGCCGACGGTGGGGCTCGAACCCACGCATCTACCGAGTCAGCAGAGAGCTTGGCCCCTTGACCTAACGGAGCGCTTTTAGCCCGCGTAGCCACTACTGTCGGTAGATAATGTAGTGATCATAGCAAGAGAGAAGCGTACACTGAAAAGAGTATATTTAGAATTAGAGAAAGAGGCTACAAATATTGGGTTATTAGTGAATGAGAGTAAAACTAAGAGCATGGTAATGTCCACATCTAACACAAGAAGAGCCCCGCATGATATTAAAATAGGTGATAAGACATTTGAGGGTGTGACACAATTTAAGTATCTAGGAGTACTTATTAACAACCAGTGTGATATGACAAACTGTATTAAAGATCGATTACAGGCTGGAAACAGAGCATACTATGCAAACATCAAGATGCTCAGGAATCAACTTATATCGCGAACAACCAAAATGAAGATATATAAGACAATGATAAGACCAGTAGTGACCTATGGCTCTGAAGCTTGGACATTAACTATGGATGATGAGAATACTGTGAAGTGTTTTGAAAGGAAAATACTGTGAAGAATATATGGCCCTGTTAGAGAGGAAGATGGATGGAGAATACGATATAACCATGAACTAAACGAATTGATTGGAAAACAAGATATCGTAAAGTTTATAAAGGCACAGAGAATCCAATGGTTGGGACATATAGAGTGGATGCCGGAGAGCCAGATGCCCAAGAGAATGTTGAAAGGGAGGCTATTCTCCAGGAGGAGGAAAGGACGTCCTAAGAAGAGATGGTTGGATGGTGTGACTGCAGACCTCGTCGCAATGGGAGTGAGAGGATGGAGGAGCAAGGCGATGGATAGACCAACATGGAGAGCAGTTGTCCAAGAGGCCAAAACCCACCCCGGGTTGTAGCGCCATGGAGTCAGTCAGTCAGTCAGTCATCTAAAACCTCTACACTATCAAGCGTTAATTCTTTTACAGGTTTTTCTTTTGCAGTCTAATTTCATAATTATAGATTTTTGTAAGAAGTGTGCGATTTGCAAATACTGTTGCTGTAATATGCTGCAATTATGAGTTGCCATCTAAAACCTTACAACTATCAACCCTTCTCCTTAAGTTTCTCATTAAAAACCTATTGGGGAAAGTGTGGCGTTGCGAGATTTCTCACACGGGTCCGCTAGTCATATATATTATCTCAATATTATAGATCCCCCCTGCGGCGTTCACAAGCGACCGATCGTGACAAATGAGCATTCAAATGAAAGAGAATAGATATAATCAGAGACGAATTGCACTCTAATTTCATAAATATCTATATTTCCTTAAAAAATGACTTTAAAATATACGAAGTGTGCGATTTTCAGATACTGTTGCTGTAGGAATACGCTCCATAATTCCTGTCCACTTCACATTTTGGCCGCTGTGATGCCTGTTTCATGTCATTTTAACATTCTGAGGTCTTTCTTTATCATTTTGCATGGATTTCAGAAAAAAGTAAATCAAAGAAATGAGTACTCAAATCGTATAATTTCATAAATATCGAATAACCGGTAAGTGTTATTATGATCCAATGTCAGTGATTGCCTTCTTAAGTTAGGGAACGTAGAACTTGGAATTCTAACTGAAATGTAAATAGTGTTCTATAATCATTTGGTTGAAATAAAAACATAACCTTTCTCCCTAAGTCTCTCATTATAAACCTATTGGGGAAAGTATTGTTTATAAACATGCGAGATTTCTAGCACTGGTCCAGTTGTTATATACATTTCCAAGGAATCACATACATTTTTCTATTGGAAGCACAGCATTATATTTTCAAAATTCAATCTTAACTATTTTTATCCATTTTTCAACGTTGGGTTCTTGCAAATGCTGGGATGGTTACTAACTTTAGCCCACGGCCGCCTTCTTTCCAATCTTATCCCCCAAAAAACAAATACACACACTAGTACAGCCATCACATGAACAGAGGTTATCACACATGTTCCACACACCCAAAAATAAACGGAGCTATAATATGACCGCGACGTTGCAGCCCCTAAAATAAGCAGCAGCAACAACAACGAATTAATCACATGTTTGTTAACGGTTTCCTCTCTTTCTTTTCTTACTATTAAAAAAGTATTTTCTAAAACGTTCAGTTGTTTCTTCTATCAACGGGGGTGCGCCAGCACTCTTCATCCTCCCTCTAGCTACGCCCTTGCAATACGGAAGAGGTCAAGTCATTCTGCAAATCTTATGTAGTTTGTAACATCGACTAGACTGATCACTAGGGTTCGGGAGTTTAAGACCTAAAGATGTACAAATTAGGCAAGCAAATAAGCCCTAAATCCAGCTAAATATGACCTAAGAACTACACACATCAAAAAAAGTTTTGCATCACCTCGGTTCCAAGAGTTCCGGAACCGTTAAATACAAAGGGAATAGAGATCAACACAAACAACATTTCAGCTCGTTTTATTGCTCATGAGACCCACACATTGCATGTTGTACCATCATACAGCTAGACTTTCAGCATTTGTGGTCCAGATTGCAGTACACACCACTACCTCTAATACCCAGTAGCACGTCCTCTTGCATTGATGCATGCCTGTATTCGCCGTGGCATACTATCCACAAGTTCATCAAGACACTGTTGGTCCAAATTGTCCCACTCTTCAACGACAATTCGGCGTAAATCTCTCAGAGTGGTTGGTGGGTCAAGACGTCCATAAACAGCCCTTTTCAACATATCCCAGGCATGTTCGATAGGGTTCATGTCTGGCGAACATGCTGGCCACTGTAGTCGAGCGATGTCGTTATCTTGAAGGAACGCATTCACAAGATGTGCACGATGAGGTCGAGAATTGTCGTCCATGAAGACAAATGCCTCTCCAATATTCTGCCGATATGGGTGCACTATGGGTCGGAGGATGTCATTCAGGTATCGTAAAGCCGTTTCGGAGCCTTCCATGACCACCAGTGGCGTACGTCGGCCCCACATAATGCCACCCCAAAACATCAGGGAACCACCACCTTGCTGCACTCGCTGGACAGTGTGTCTAAGACGTTCAGCCTGACCAGGGTGCCTCCAAACACGTCTCCGACGATTGTCTGGTTGAAGGCATATGCGACACTCATCGGTGAAGAGAACGTGATGCCAATTCTGTGGGGTCCATTCAGCATGTTGTTGGGCCCATCTGTACCGCGCTAGATGGTGTCGGGGTTGCAAAGCTGGACCTCGCCATGGACGTCGGGAGTGAAGTTGCGCATCATGCAGCCTATTGCGCACAGTTTGAGTTGAAACACGACGTCCTGTGGCTGAACGAAACGCATTATTCAACATGGTGGCATTGCTGTCAGGGTTCCTCCGAGCGGCAATCCGTAAGTAGCGGTCATCCACTACAGTAGTAGCTAGAGATGGGCAGCAGTCGACTGAAAACAGTCGAATTAGTCGATAGTTAAAACAATCGACTTATTCGACTGCTTTTAAAAAACAGTCGAATGAATTCAACGACTACTCACCGTATCATAAACAAGTCGTTTGCAAACGACTGATCCCAAAGCTATCGTTGGAAATCATTCGAATGAAACAAGTCGATGGCAAACGACTACTTCCAAGCGAATGAAATCATTCGAATAAAAGTAGTCGTTGTAAACGACTGATCCCAAAGCAATCGTTGGGAATCATTCGAATGAAACAAGTCGTTGGCAAACGACTACTTCCAAGCGAATGGAATCATTCGAATAAAAGTAGTCGTTGTAAACGACTGATCCCAAAGCAATCGTTGGAAATCATTCGAATGAAACAAGTCGTTGGCAAACGACTAATTCCAAGCGAATGGAATCATTCGAATTTAAGTAGTCGTTCTAATCAAACGACTTCTTCAGGATAACTTCATGCTACAATTCATTGTGCTGTATGTTTATTGTAGAGCTTTAATTAATAAGTTAAGTATACCTTTAGGGGCCTATAGTTTTATACAGTTCGTTGATTCTTTCAATGAAATAGCCTAAATCCAATTGTCCAAGTTATTGGACAATGCAATATTGTCATTCAATATTTAGGTTATGTTTGAACTCCAGACACCGGTTTTGTGGCACATCATCCCAGGCAAGCCGGTAAATACCCTTGCTGGGAGGCAAAGTAATGGATCATTTAGCCGTAATTTTGAATTAGAGTAAGGTTGTAGTATGCGTGGTCAGATTTAGACAATAGCCTACTCCATGAAGGGGTCATGGCTACGCCTTCTATGTTTGTTTAATGAATAGAGTAACTGAAATGAGGGATGTATACTGATTTTAAGATTTGTGGAATGAGTTTATGATTTTTTTAATAGAATTTAATGAAGTCTTCAGTAAAGTTGAAGGAGACATGATCGTGTTTAGACAATAGCCTACTCCATGAAGGGGTCATGACTATGCCTTCTATGTCTGTTTAAGGTGTAGTGTGGCTGAAATGAGGGAGGTTTACTGATTTTGGTGTTTGTGAAGTAGTCTTTTCGTTTATAATTTAGGTTTTTGTGAAGCTTGTTGCGGAGTTGTTTTATGGATTTTATTGCTCTGCAAATGAAGTATATTAGGGGGTTCTGGGTTTGGTTTAGTTGTAGTTTACAGGGTTATGGCAGAGAGTTGTTGTAGCAGGCCTAACAACTGTGTCAGAGCAGTGGCGTGCTGTGTGGGAGGGGGGAAGGGGTTAGTGGCAAAGACATGAGGGCAGGGATGGAAGAGTTGTAGCGTTGTCTGTGGTTAAACTGCCGTTGCCTTATGGCTGATTTTATGTAGTGACATCCATCATAAGATAGAGTGGTGATGTGAATCTCTACATCTATTGCAGCGGGTACTGTGAGGACAGCTTGACTGTACGCACAAATTGATTCTGGTCGTCAATTGTTTGGAGATGGGCAGCACCGCAGCAGTCGACTGAAAAATGTCAAATCCATCGACTTGTTTGACTGCTTTTAAAAAACAGTCGAATGAATTCAACGACTACTCACCGTAACATAAACAAGTCGTTTGCAAACGACATATCCCAATTGTGTTTTAACTTTTAACATGTAGAACGCGCTCGGATAGTTTTACGTTCTGGTCGTCAATTGTTTTAGCACATGGATAGCGCGCGCATTAAAAAAACTTAGTATTTATATTGTTGCCAACATCTCCACTGAAATTTCGCCCTCGTTGCTGTTCTAAAGTGTTCTATTTTCGTGTGTATTTACTGTAGGCCGTAATTTTCTTGTTCAAGTCGTGTTTCAGCTCTACGTTCTTAGTACTTCAGAGAAGATTAAATTAGTGAATACATAGCCTAACTCGTTTATGACTCTATGGACATATTTTACATTTACTATTTTTTGGCATTAAAATATGAAGTGTGATTATTTCAATGTTGGCTATGGAGTTGTTCCCGGTACTTAAGAACTCCCTCTCAGTAATAGTGATTTAATTTACTCTTACGTTAATTAAGTATTGGTCTATTACTTCACTTATCCACAGTACATAATGTGCCCTGTATCAATACCGGTATCGGGGAACATTTACTCACACATTTTGCATTAAATGAAATGTGCAACATTACAAATAATGGCTGCACTCTACACGACTTAAACCACCATTTCGAAGCACAGTAAAAATAAATAAATAACTTTGACCAATTGCATGTTGCCGAGCGTCGAGTAGTCCAAACTAACGTCTGCAAAAATAGGTGGGTTAAGGAGAAGTTTGATTTTCATCTGTTGGTACGGCTCAACTCAGCCGCTAACGGCTTGCAGTGCTTTGTATTTTATAGAAGCGACTCATTTCAGTCGAGTGAATACATGAAACAACACGCTTAGGAGCAATGCGAATTCAGGTAACCATTCGACTGAAAGTAGTCGACTATCTAGTCGATAGTTTCTTCTAATGAATGACTAGTCAGTCGATGGTTAAAAGTAGTCGATAGTCCCATCTCTAGTAGTAGCCCTTGGGCGGCCTGAGCGAGGCCTGTCATCGACAGTTCCTGTATCTCTGTACCTCCTCCATGTCCGAACAACATCGCTTTGGTTCACTCTGAGACGCCTGGAAACTTCCCTTGTTGAGAGCCCTTCTTGACACAAAGTAACAATGCGGACGCGATCGAACTGCGGTATTGACCTTCTAGGCATGGTAGAACTACAGACAACATGAGCAGCGTACCTTCGTCCTGGTGGAATGACTGGAACTGATCGGCTGTCGTACCCCCTCCGTCTAATAGGCCCTGCTCATGCATGGTTGTTTACATCTTTGAGCAGTTTTAGTGACATCTATGAACAGTCAAAGGGACTGTATCTTTGATACAATATACACAGTCAACGTCTATATGCCGGAGATCTGGGAACCGAGGTGATGCAAAACTTTTTTTGATGTGTGTATAAAATATGACCTAAAACTATGAAATATGACATGAATATTTGGGATAGGTAGATACAGTAAACGCCTTAAGAGCCAGAACAATTTTCCAGTGTATTGGACATGTGATATTTTAATTTTACAAGTGACTTTTTTAATGAACTATATGTATTTTATGCCCATAAGTGTTTATAATGTGTATATCTGGCTGATGAAGAACAACATTATTGATCGAAACATGTATTAGTACTAAACAGTGCTAATAATATTACAAATATTGAAAAGACGGAAATAAGAGTAAGTTATTTAGTGGAATTTAAATTCAATACGGACCATTATGGATAAAAACAATTTCCTTGCTTGCTAATTGCTTCTGGAGTGACATCCTGTTGAAAGGCGGAAGCACACTATCGTCATGTTCCGTGACGGCATGCGTATAGTGTCACAATCCAACTTGTCCAGAAAGATGTGCTAAAAGACATCCGTAGAGGAGCGCCTTCTCGGAATCAGATCTTCTAAACCTGCTGCGGATCTAGAGTTTGGCTTGGGGAGGGGGGTCAGAGAATCGAAATTGATAAGAAAAATGGTATCACCAAAAACGCAACCACAAAATAACCAAACGTACAAAACCAGACCAATTTTTTGCAAGCTACATGGATAGAAATTTGATGCGCCTAGCGCACCAAAAATATTCGTACAAATTGCAACGGCGTGTTTTGCGAGCTTCGAGAAAAGTATGAAGGAACGTTACAGTTTCGGCAAGTCGAGTTGGTACCGACAAAGGGAGAAAGTCACAGCTTAAATTGCCAACCAAGCTTGCAGTTTGGACGACGGCAAATTTTTTTGCTGCGAAAAAAAAGCCTATCCGTGCATTGCTGCACATTCATCGTGACATCACTATAAACATCGTTTCGGTAATCACAAGGTTTGCTAAACAAAATAGAAGAGTTGATTTTGTTATATAAATAATCGTTTTTATATAACAGGTATGGAAGCCTCCGTGGCTTAGGCGGCAGCACGCCGGCCTCTCACCGCTGAGTCCGTGGTTCAAATCCCAGTCACTCCTTGTGAGATCTGTGCTGGACAAAACAGAGGCAGACAGGTTTTTCTCCGGGTACTCCGGTTTTCCCTGTCAAAATTTCATTCCAGCAACACTCTCCACTATCATTTCATTTCATCTGTCATTCATTTAATCACTGCCCCCGAGGAGTGAGTCAGGCCTCGGCAGCCGGCACAGTTCATATCCTCGCCGCTAGATGGGGGCTTCATTCATTCCATTCCTGACCCGGTCGGAGACTGGAAGCAGGCTGTGGATTTTCATTCATATAACAGGTATGAAGTTGTAAAGATGTACAGTTGTAACAGAAAATAATAATTCCAGTAAAGATATTTCAGTATTGAATAAAATAAAAAAACTGTTTTTCAGTTAAAATTCGTTAAGTTTTATTTGTCTGGTTATTGTGTTTTCGATTTTTGAGTTTGCAAAAAAAATTTGGTCTCCGTTTGGGGGGGAGGGGTCATGACCATCGTGACCCCCCCCCCCCCCCCCCCCCTTGAATCCGCGCCTGCCTGCTATCTGCCTGTTCCGGGAAAAGAAGGAAAAATATATCTACTACACTATTTGTAAATCCTGTGTTTGAAACTCGACACGTACCTTGTTAACGACGCCTCAATTTAAACAAAAATGCTGAAATTATAACCAAATATGACCTTATATCACTAAAATTTGACCAAATATACCAAAACAATAAAAATGGCCGAAATAATCATTTATAGGCAACATCAAATTGCTTTAAACGTGGTCAGGGACCCGTCATTGGTAAAATGAGGTCAGGAAAAAATATGACTTTTCCTTAACATCCGAACCTTACTGATCACTAAATATAATGACCTTATTTCAGTGTACAGCAATTCATCAGTGATGTAATGAGAGTCTGGGTAATGTTAACTCCTGCCGTATAGGCTACCCACACAACAGTATCATCTTCACTGTAATGATCCCATCTCCTGCCATACACGACAACGGCGATCATATGCATTTCTTATAAGCTGCTCCATCCAATCAATGTTAAGGGCTTCTCTCCCAGTTTCTTAAAGTGAGATAGCTTCCTTACACGCGATGGTACAGTGTGAGTTTTATCAGTACAGACACATCGGGGAAGAATTCGAAGTCCTACACTAGCCAAGTTATGATGATGATCATACATTTTGGGTGGGTTATCCCACTATGAAATAAAATGGTATGAAATGAACGGATAATAATAAGAATTGCCCACTGCCGGAGACGAAAACGAAAATGGTTTGTATAAAACAGACCGTGAGCCCCATCAATTATGCCTTATTTGGATAAAAGGAGTTAAAACGAGGATGATAAAAAAAATTACGAGCCTTACAGTAGTCGCATACGATGTGTAACATCTGACATAGAAGAAACCTCGCGTGAAATTGTTGATACACCGGTATTTTATAGTATTATTGGCACAAATATTAATCTATTGTAAAAGGGAGTGTTTTACAGATATTGTAGTTTATAATACGGAACTCATTTTATTAGATGATTTGTAGCCTAAATAAAGAACACGATATGGATCAACTAGATTAATAGACGCGACACCGCTCAGCTGGATCGATCGATCGAGTTGGCAGTGCGCCTTATACTTCCGTTCGATCCACCACTGCCAGCTAGGGCACACTTCCATTCGATCGATCGAGCGGGCAGTGCATACTTCCGTTGTCCACCACTGCCAGCTAGTACACTTCCGTTTGATCGATCGAGCGGACAGTGCATACTTCCGTTGTCCACCACTGCCAGCTAGTACACTTCCGTTTGATCGATTGAGCGGGCAGTGCATACTTCCGTTTGATCCACCACTGCCAGCTCGATCGTTCCGATCCACTTCCCTCCACAATTTTCAAAATCACTCCCACAAAACTATCCAGCAACCGAGCGGAAAGATGTTACACATCAAAAACAATAAAACAAAATAAGGCACATTGAACAATAAAAATATATACGAACACACTAAAAACATAAATCATACTAAACCTAAACTAAAAGTTGTTTGGTTGGTTCCTCAGTTTCGGGGCTGCGACAACGCGGTCATGCAGCCTCGTGTACTTTGGGTGTGTGTAGAATCTGTCTGATAACCGGTGTTAATTGTGATGGATGGTTGAATTAGTGTGTGTTATCTGATTTTTAATTCAAGTAAGGACTGCAAACATTCGATTTTCAAGTAATTCCAATTTTTTCTTCCAAATGCCACCGTAAACGACCAACTAGTTCTGAACTTTGTTACCAGATGCCACGACAATCGGCACCTGGCGACGATCGTTGGAACCTAAGTGCGTTAGTCAAGGATAACCTATAATTTAGCTTCACACAGGTGTAATTACTGGAAGTTTTTTTTATCATGCCGTAAATCTAAGACATGGGACCGCCGGCTTTACTTCCCCTCCAAAGGAAGGCATACTGAGGGATTTTTAACGCTCTTAAAAAATCCGACGACTTCGGCCGGATTTGAACTCACGACTTAGGGCATAGAAGCTCAGCTTGCCACCAACTACGCCACCGAATAAACTAAAAGTCTTAAACTACATAATAACTTTAAAAAGTAGCCACTCTCTCTCATGAACCGGATGACTAGGTCAGCTTACGCCCCGTCATCACGTGGAAGGGTGTTTGGCAGTTTGACTGTTCTTCGCAGATCGGCCAGGTCCATACACTCCAAGAGAGAGTGTGCCACGGTAAGGTGGGTGGCGCTAGTGGGAGTGCATAGCAATCCCATGGCCGATCCGGAGTCGACAGAGTACCACAGCTTCCTTCCGACCACAGTAGATCGATAGGATGATTTCCGCTCCTTCGTTGTCTCCTTGATGACTCTCGGTCTGTTGGGCAGAGCGCGACGCGCACCACTTGCTCCCAATGCAACATGGCCAAGTTGTGAAATTGGAGGCAAGACTAGTTATTAGGTATTCACGTAAATATTAATTTCAGTGATGCAGTTATGAATAAGGTTATTTTCAAAACTGATAAATCAATATTTATTACACTAACAAGACTCAGAAATTTTTCTAGGTTTGTGCCATGTCTTGTGTGGGGTTTCGCCTGGAACACCAAGCTGGCTCATCAGCGGGTGATTGGTGTCCCCACCCGGACCCCCACAGGAGTAGCGAACTGCGCACTACCTCCCTTTTCATGAAGCGCACCTGCGCCTCTTTATTGCGAGAATCAAAAGCTTAAGCAGCCATAACGTCCCTACGAAGGCTTCCAAAAAGATGGTATATTGGCTTCACAGCACACACAAAGAAAAATTGCTGAGTTTTAATTCACTGGCCGTGAAAGTTAATATACCAACACAAACAAGACATTACCGTGTGCCTCGATCAAGTTAGGTTGCGCTCCACGACTGTAAATACAGAGATCTGGGGTTGGAATCCCATGATCGATTGACAGTGGTCACATGAATGCGGTATTTCCCATGGTCTTTTCATATACTCACTTCAGGGAAATAACAGATGACTATTTTATTTGAAATTCCTGGATACATATCCCAATCTTAGTGCATAATAATTACATCTTCACACACGACTATAGTCACCACAATACCACTTATCAACAGACTTAATATCATATGCGAGTATCCGAAGCTGATGACCAAATATGTCCCAAGGGTATAAACTACTTATAATATATTACTAGAAGACCCGTGCTGCTCCGCAGCATTCACTTCAACAATCCTACAGCACTTCTGTCCATATGACATTTGCATGTATTCATGCTAGTGACCTGAACAGACATTTACGGTAGCGTCGCTTTTGGGTAAATGATGAAGTAGACTTATGAGATCAAATGTGTGGGTGTCTGCCTGTCCTCTGTGCGTGTGTCCTACTATTTACTGAACATCTTGTTAGATGCTAAAATTGCTATTTTTGAAAAGCGTGAAATATTTTCCAGCGTGGGACTAATTCTGAATTTTCTCCATCGACGTGAGGGTATTCACCGTTACCAATTTGTATGAAGAAGTTTGCAAAGTCACGTTGATCTGTATCCGCTCGCATATTTTTGTTGAGTTTAAAAATTTTGAAAAATGGCCACAAAGGAGAGAACCTTGCTATCATTTGGACTGATGCTGCTTTAGATGCGTGAGGCACAACAGGCAATACCTGCCTAAAATCTCCACCTAAGATGATAATTTTTCCTCCGAAAGGCACGTCGTTATTCATGATGTCCTTGAGCAACCGATTTACACACATCAACGCGTGCTTATTAGCCATAGAAGCTTCATCCCAGATGATAATTTTTGCTGAACGAATATAAAATGTTTCCTTGCTGTTAACTTTTATTCCTGATACAGAACTTTCATATAAAAGTAGAGGTAACTTGAACTGGCTGTGTACAGTGCGCCCCTGAGGTAGTAACATTGCTGCAATACCAGTCAATGCAACAGAAACTACATTTAACCCCAAATTTGCGCAACTGTGAATCAAGCATTGGTAAAGAAATGTTTTCCCGGTGCCCCCTGGACCGTCAATGAAATATGCATTACTCGTCTTTTCATTGCTGTTTTGTACTAACCCCAAAATTTCTGTAATTATAGGCGTTTGGTTTCCATTTGCTTGGTTTATCATCCGACTTAATTGATCCTCATTAAGTTTTGGATAATTCATTGGTAAATTTGTCTGAGGGAAATTATCAATAATAGCTGGCAATTCGATAGAAGTAATGGGAAGACCATGGAACTTTAATGTATTAGAAATATGTATAAGAGTGAACTAATATGCAATGTTAGGTTCGTGAAACTGCAGATAATCTTCTGATAATGAATTCTTGAAAATGTCCCATAACTATCTTACATTTGAAGGGGTCTGCACAACCTCGCTCCTTAGCTGTTTCTTTAAAAGTAGAATAGACAACTGCTTTGTATGTTCGTAGATCCTGGAAGCTGGTAGCACCTATGACACGAAGCAATAATAGCCGTAAATAATACCTTTCTGTTTCTGTAGGCGAAACATTATACATTCTGCCTATGGTTTTTGAAACATTTTTTTCTTTTTTGCCACTGGCAGTTGCTCTTATTCCAGACGTAATGTACTGGTGTTTCAGGATATATATACGGACTTTTGGCTTGCGAATCTTGATTTAACTTGAACCACGCTTGTAATTCCGTGTTGCGCAACTGTGATTGAAGTAAAATATCAGGAGCGTTATTATTTTTAAAATAGATATTTTGCAAGTTTGGCAAGTGAACTGGTAATCGCACGATAGAATGTGACTGTTCATGCATGTGAAATGAAAATATCCTGAATGCGGCTTCTGTTGGACCAACATATCTAGCATTTAGGTGAGAAGTAATTTCACCGTAGTTCACCGTTTCGCCTTCAGGACATAGTTTAACAATGCAGCTGTCATCGAGATCTGGTATTTCCGCTGACACCACACTGTCAATGTCAGAAATTTCTCGAAACTTACAATCTTCCGTTAATGTTAAGAGTAAATGAATGTGCGGGAGACCTCGTTTTTGAAATTCCATTGTATATAGATATGCTTTTACAGAAAATTTCCTTAACATTAATCAATCGTAGCAATTCCTTTACTTTGCAATGGAAAACTCTCACTTCAATATCAGGCCTATTATTAGCTGTTTCCCAGAGATGAATGCTGTTAAGTATTTCTGGCCAGCCCGCATTATAGGTGAACGTAATGAATAAATCTGACTTCCTCACTATCGCCATCGTTTCCTGATAATTTTGCAATATATTCCTTGGGCTACCTGTAAACGAAGATGGCAAAACTACAATACGACCGACTCTGAGATTTCCATTTACTGCTCGTACATACAAGGCGTCTGCTAGACCGGCATATGTATCAACTCGTAACTTCGTATGTTGATGGAGTATATATTTTAACCGGTCACCTTCCATACGACAGTAGTAATCCACGAATAAATATCCATTTTGCAAACTTGAGCAGCGACAACTAACTCATCATGACCTCCATGAACACCATTCATAGACATATATATTTTGTAATCATCGCTCGTATTGATATCAGTTTCGTACATATCGCTGTTGCCAACAATAAAGGAAGAATAATTATTTCACTTGTCTGTAACATGTTTTACAATTCGCTTTCTAACCTGTGTAAATAAACTCTGATTGTTGTACTCACAATATGCCAATGACCTGAACAGACAATTACCGTCACCTTTAATCTTTATAACATTTGTAATTGAGTGTCGCCTCTCATTCATCATAATATGATTCATTGTATTGATTGAGCACACAACCTATAAGGGCGAATGATGAAACGAAAAGAAGACAGTTTGTAGCTGTTGAGACCAAAGACTATATAACAGAAAGATCGGATACACAATATAAAATGGCGGTTCGAACATTATCGGTATCGGCATCTTCGTGAAATTAGTTGTCTTTCGTACACAGTATTTGTTGTCATTCAAACAGATGTTGACATGACAATGTCATTAGCAAAATGACTGCTGATTGTGCATGAGCATTTCAGTCTCAAAGTAATCCATTCATTGAGAAGTTTTAATAAAATTATGTGGACAGAATCCCCTTCTACTTATTGTATGGATACATGCGACATTAGCGCCCGAGTGGAACAGGTAGAAGTTAACGATATCATGTATGGATACTTGCGACATTAGCGCCGAGTGGAGCAAGTAGAAGTTAACGATATCATGACCTAATTAGGGAACTCTCTGTTAATACCAAGTTAGATTTATTATTGGCGCGGCGTTGAATATCATGATACAGTGTTAGTCATTGTCGCCTAGCGACAATATGTCCGTCAAGCCATTCGATATTCTATTTTCGTGAGACCTTGAAGGAAGTAATATTCGCAATTATTTTAATACTCGAATGATATAATCAAGTAAGGTGGATATCAATCGACGGTGCTTCACGGGCATTACATTTTAAGACAACAAACGTCGTCGTAGCGCAAATACTTCCCGAGATATTTCAGTTTTAGTAAAAGGTGAAATTTTTTGAAAACTATTTTAATATATAAGATTAATATAATTATTATTCAGGTGCCAAGACGGTACCTTCTAATGGTCCAGCAACGCTACCATACAACTCATAATTTAATTCCATTCATCTACAATAATTTCATTAACTCTTGTGATGTGGTTGGTATCAGGAAAGGCATCCGGCCGCATGAAAATCCCTCCACAATTTAAAAATGAACCATATCATCACGATATTATTATTATTATTATTATCCCCGTTATTGTAGAAACTGACATAATAATAATAATAATAATAATGAACTGGAAAAAAAAGAAAGAAAGAAAGAAAGAAAGAAAGAAAGAAAGAAAGAAAACTCTTGAGGAAGATCTTAGGACCCGAAAATAGAAATGATGGTACATGGCGGAAGAGGCGAAACAAAGATCTTTACGGACAAGCAGAAAAAATCACAGATACCATACGGAAGAGAAGATTGAAGTTCTATGGACACCTTACGAGAATGAGCGATAGTCGACTAACGAAGAAGATCTTTAATTACATCACCAAGATAAAAGCGACTACAAAATGGGTAGATAAGAAAGGCTATGGAAGATGTTGGGGTCAGTCCAAATGAGATCTGGAATAGAGAGGTGTTTCGAAGTACGATTGATGCATTCAAGGGGTTCCAGGAAAAGCAAAGAAGAAGAGCCAAGAACATCTGGTCGGAAGAAAGGAAGAGAATCCACAGTGAAAGGATGAAGAGTTTCTGGGAGCAGAAAAAAGGACTAATCAGCAAGTCAATTGTTTCCCGTGTTCAAAGTAAGCCAAAATCGAACAAAGAATAATAATAATAATGATAATACTAATAATAATAATAATAATAATAATAACGTATGGCCTCAGGTGCCAGGTGTTAGCTTTGTTAATTGACGCCCAGAGGGCAGGTTACATGCCAATTGTTTTGCTCCTTGGAGCGCTATGAAAGTCAAGGAGGTTAGAGATATCCAAGCTCCAAGCTCCTCGACACTATAGCACTTTCTAGTAGAGAGAGGTGGACCTTCTTGTGTTGGTGGAAAATCCCGAGATTAATTTTGGCATTATGAACACTGCCTACTGAATTCAAATTGGTTCTTTAACATGCCAACAACATATGACATGCGTACCGTGATTTTTTCCGCCTTTCAAAAATCACTTACCACGCCAGGAGCAAACCTGCAAGCTTGGGGTTGGTAGTCCGACGCGATAACCACTCACCCACCGTGGCAAGCTATAATAATGATAATAATTATAACAAGTGACCATGGCCTTAAGTTACGAACCACCCCAACATTTACCCAGAATTGAGAGGAGAAACCATGGAAAACCCCTTTTTGTATCACTTATCCGTTTTTCCTTCCATGAGGCTCAGTGAACTTCGTTACAATCTTCAGACAATGATTAAATTTCTTGGTAACGCTGCGAATTGAACCCTCAGGTGTGAAATTCTAGAATGCTAGCCACTTCACGACGTGTCATAGTTTATTCTTTGTTTCTATCTCCTCATTCTTACGCTCAGTCTCTCCCTGCGTTATTATTATTACCCTACTTTCGATTTTTGCAAAAAAATGAAAGTAGACTTATGAGATCAACACAGGGCGAAAAAAAGTGTGTCTGTGTGTGTGTGTATGTGTGTGTGTGTGAGTCTGTGAGAGTGTGTGTACTCTGAATGACTGTCCCCCCTATCAATTCGAACACGGTGAACGTGAATTGAACGAAATTTGGTACAAAGGTAGCAATGGCAAAGGACACCTCAGTGTCATGTTATATATCGCCGCCATCTTGACGCAAACGTAATGGCGGCCACACAAATGTTCAAAGCTTAAATCAAATTACGACTAACCTAATCATCCGATCTCTACCAAATTTTGTAAAAGCATACCATTATAGGGGGAGCATCTTTTGACCAAACTAATACGTCATCAGCCTAATAGTTTGTGGATGGCGGCCATCTTTGTATGAAAATCGATTCCCCCTATTAATTCGAACACGGTGAAACCGAATGGAACGCAATTTGGTACAGAGGTAGTACTAGTAAAGGGCACCTCAGTGTCATGTTTTATATCGCCGCCATATTGACGGAAACGTGATGGCGGCCACACAAATGTTCAAAGCTTAAATCAAATTACGACTAACATAATCATCCGATCTCTTCCAAATTTTGCAACAACATACCTTTATGGAGGGAGAATCATTTGACCAATCTAATAGGTCATTAGCCTAATAGTTTGCGGATGGCGGCCATATTTGTGTGAAAATCGATTCTCCCTATTAATTCACATACGGTGAAACCGAATGGATGGAAATTTGGTACAGAGGTAGCACTAGCAAAGGGCACCTCAGTGTCATGTTTTATATCACCGCCATCTTGATGGAAACGTAATCGCGGCCACCCAAATGTTAAAAGCTAAAATGTAATTACGACCAACCTAATAATCTAGTCTCTACCAAATTTTGCAACAACATATTTTTATGTGGGAAGCATATTCTGACCAAACTGCAAGATCATCAGCGCAATAGTTTGCAGATGGTGGCCAGTATTTGTGCAAATCGATTCCCCCTATCAATTCAAGCACGGTGGAACCGAATTGAACGAAATTTGGTACAGAGGTAGCACTAGCAAAGGGCACGTCAGTGTCATGTTTCATATTGCCGCCATCTTGACGGAAACGGGATGACGGCCACCCAAATGTTAAAAGCTTAACTCAAATTACGACCATACTAATAATTTGATATCTACCAGATTTTGCAACAACATGCCTTTTTGTGGAAAGCAGCTTATGACTGACTACAAGGTCATCTGCCCAATAGTTTGCAAATAGCGGCCATGTATGTGTGCAAATCCATTCCCCATATCAATTCAAACACGGTGAAACCGAATTGAATGAAATTTTTTACAGAGGTATCCCTAGCAAAGGGCACCTCATATTCATGTTTAATATCCGTATAACACGTTGTATTTCAACAAGCTACTACAACCAACATTCAATTATACTCCTTGAAAAGGACAAATAGTTATAACTATACCCATGCATTTAGGAGAAAGTTGGCTATATGTTCTTTATTGAACATCTTATTATTTTTCATTTGAGATTTTCTTCCCTTCAGTCTAATCTTCAAGCCTCTGTTTGCGAACGAGTCGTATCCATGATCTAAACACTGAATATAGCCAACACCTACCACGTCTACCTATGCTTCTCTTAACTTTTATAGACCCAAGTTAAATAACCTTCTAGGTAATCTCTTAATATCTCCTCCACCATTCTCATAACATGACCTCATCATCCGAGTTGGCTCATACGAACAGCTTCATCTAAAGTGTTAATTTATTTATTGCTTCATTACGAGTACTCCTATGCCATTGCTCACCATCTATTTATCCCAGCAATCAATTGTGCAACCCTCATATCAGTTACCTCCAGCTTATGTATGAAATATCCTGAATCCATCCAGTTCTCAATCCTATACAGCAACGTTGGTCGAATACTAAGCTAGGCGACATAGAAAGAGTTTCGTCTCTACAGAGATGCGCACATTATTAGAATCGAATAAATAATTTAAATACGTCAATTTTTTTTATTCAATATAATTTTATCGACCATCTTCTGGCATATTTTGTATCCCTACTTAGTAATGTTTTCTCACTTATCGACTTACACCATTTACCATAAGAAATTGTGTCTGGAAACTTTTAGAATTGGGGATTCCAAGGGATACCTGAGCTTGGCCCGTTTTCAATTTTCATTGACTTTAGAATATACCCTGTAAGTTAGGTGATTTCAATTCATAGTTCATGAATCTTTGATTAGTATAAGAGTGGAACATCTGTAAAATGACTCCAAAACCCTCAGCTCTAAATTCATATGAAAATTAAAGTCAAGTAATCAAAACAAAACGTGTGGTATTTTGAGGTAGCAAAACTCCTCTGTTAGTGGAAATTTTAAACAATCATTTTACTTTGAGTTTCTAAAAAGAAAATATAAAAAGCGGCTTCGGTGGCGTAGTCGGTAGCATGCTGAACTGCTGTGCCCAAGATAGCAGATTCAAACCCGGCCGAAGTCGTCGGATTTTTTAGGAGCGTTAAAAGTCCTTCAGTATGCCTTCCTTCGGAGGGGAAGTAAAGCCGGCGGTCCCGTGTCATAGATTTATGGCATGTAAAAGATCCTTTCACAGACTAAACTTGTGTAAAGCAAAATTTGTTAGGTTAGATTTCGTCAGAACGCTCCATCAAAGTTCCAACGTTCACCACTAGGTATCATTGATATCTGGTGGCGAAAGTTGGAACTACTTGAAATTGAACGGAACTTGTAGCTCACCCTTTAGGGTGTCCGCTGGAAGCAGCTACAGACTCAGGCGAGCCGAACATGTCCTCGGACACTCCCGGCATAAAAGCCATACGATAAATAAATAAATTAAGACTCTTAGTTAAACATTGGAAGTAATTTCACCGCCTTGCAAACTTATTTAGTGCATTAAGCCACAAAGTATATATGTCATTTTGGAAAACTGGCGTTGACTCTAATAAATTGCAGGGGGGAGACCCAGCTTAACAGAGGAAAATAAGGCCAATATTCATTCGATTGTTAAATATGCTACACATATTGTTGATAAATGCTGCACATATCCCAGTATTGGTATGCTTCCTGGAAACAAGAAGCAACTTCAATAATGTAAAAATTCTAATTATAACATTTTAAAAAATTCAAAATTTCCCGCCTTTTTAACAATGTATCACCGTTTCCCTTCTAAATTCCAAGTTTATAAGAATTTTCGTACTTTTCCTTTTTAAAGTGTGTATCAAACCTCAACCTACAATATGAACCTCAATCACTAACATACACTGTGATTTAGATATTTTTATAGAGTTTTTATTCTAAGCACCTGAATAAGTTAAAATAAAATGAATAAAACTCTTTAAAAATATCTAAATCACAGTGTATGTTAATGATTGAGGTTCATTTTGTAGGTTGAGGTTTGATACACACTTTAAAAAAGGAAAAGTAAGAACATTCTTATAAACTTGGAATTTATAAGGGAAAGAGTGAAACATTGTTTAAAAGGAGGGAAATTTTGAAACTTTTATTTTAAAATGTTATAACATAGTACATTATGCAACGAGCCTATAATGGCTATAATTAAGACACGAGTATCTTTATAAAACGAGCGTATGCGAGTTTTATAATTTCCATACGAGTGTCTTAGTTAACATTATAGGCGAGTTGCATACGACTGTTCATGTTCGACGATAATTATAACTTTATTATAAGTTTTAACATAAATATTCATAAATATCTGTTGAGATTGTCACTAGAATTTTGTGATCGGGTGCTGCGCTGAGTATAGGATATCTCTGATTTCCAAGCTCTCTGACCGACCGACGCATGCGCTCTGAGTGCTTCAATGCCATATGTGCAGATTGAGCACCAGTATTCAGTAGAAATGTCACCGAATGCGTTTGTAAACAACGCACTGTGTAGAAATTGGATTTGGAGATATTAAGGTACAGTGCTATTTCTTGTCTCATATTCCCCAGTTTATTTACGCAAACATATGGACGGTGCACTTTCAGTAATGTTTACAGACATGTTGGATTTTGAGCGCATGCGCGAAGGTATCCTTATATAATTGGTCAAACAACTGTTTCTTGAGCTGTGATTGGTGGGAGAAACTGTTTCATAATGAAAAATAGTGTTACAATGACCATCATTATGATACAGTTTTCAGACATATAATAGTCAGGGTCGAACTTAAAGAATTTTTACATTATTGAAGTTGCTTATGGGTGCCAGGAAGCACACCAATACTGGGATATGTGCAGCATTTGTCAACAATATGTGTAGCATATTTAACAATCGAATGAATATTGGCCTTTTTTTCCTCTGTTAAGCTGGGTCTCCCCCCCCTTAAGACTCTTAGTTAAACATTGGAAGTAATTTCACCGCCTTGCAAACTTATTTAGTGCATTAAGCCACAAAGTGTATATGTCATTTTGGAAAACTGGCGTCGACTCTAATAAATTGCACACCTCTGTACATAAGTTCATTGTTGCAGAATACAGAAGATAGTAACTGAGAACACACTGGATTGACATTTTTGCACGTTGACTATCTCTCTCACTATACAGTACTATACAATTCTGAAAGAATACACAGTCCAAGTACTTAAAATACTTCTTGATGTGTAACATCTTTCCTCTCGGTTGCTGGATATATTTTGTTTGTGGGAGTGATTTTTGAAAAGGGACGGAAATGTGTAACAGGAAACCGGGGAAGCACGCGCTATTTTATTTGACCAATGAGCGCGCGCGGTGGCGGAGAGATGGCTGTGAGATGGTGCCAACCCATTTTGCATGAGGTGACGCCCCCACTTTTCCTATAGCCCCCTTAATTCAACCAAAGGATCCAAAACTAATAGGTCATCCATCGGCTTTATAATATCTCGCGAAACAATAATGCTAGGGACTTGTATGAGGTGTCCTAGGACTCGGAGTGACACCTCCCGTTTTCCTATAGCCCCCTTAAATTAACCAAAGGACCCAAAACTAATAGGTCATCGGCTTTTTAATATCTCGCTAACCAATAATTCTAGGGACTTGTATGAGGTGTCCTAGGAGTCGGGGAGACGCCCCCGCCCTTTTCTATCCCCCTCTTAATTTGACCAAAGGACCCAAAACTCAAGGGTCATCGGCTTTTTAATATTTCGTGAATATATAATGCTAGGGACTTGTATGAGGTGTTGTAGGACTAGGACGCCTCTTTTTTTTTTCTTTTCATGATTTTGTGATTTACAGAGATGGGTAAATCCAGAGCAGAATATATGCAAAATTATCGACAAAAGAAACGTGAGAAAAATTAAAAACTGGAGGAATACAGCCGAAAAAAATTGACTTCACATATATTTCATCTCAATTTCATAGTAGGAAAACATGTCAGATGCTACACATCATACACTATGCGACTACTGTAAGGCTCGTTTTTTATTTGTAATGCAGATCCATATGTGATCAAAAGAAGTGACGCGTTTTGGGAAAACAACTCATTCCGGTTTCAAGGTTACAAAGATACCGAAGGAGTGAGTTAACAATGGCATGTAGCCTCCATATATAAAGTTATAAAGTTCCTTCAACGGAATCGAACGGGACTCGCATTTTTTTCGTTATAGACAGGTTTCCGCTTAACAGAGGTAGGTCTATGCTAAAATAATGAAACCACGAACATGCATAATTATAATGGACATACTAAGACAAAATAAAATGGTGTACATACCTTATTGTGTGTACAGTTAATGTGTCTAAAATTATGTTTTGCCCCATGTTTTGCTGCAAGGTAGCAAACGGAGGTTAAATTTCTCTATCCACAGAAGTAACGCGTGTGGATTGAGAAATGAATGCCGCAAAGCAGACTTGAGACTTGAAGAGTAGGTTAACTGTGCGTTTTACCGTTCTATAAAAGCTCTTGTGACCCTCGGAGAACATTGCGTTGTCGTGCTTTATCTAGCGGAACACTCGTCAGCACGGAAACTCACCCCCGCCGCTCGCCTGTTTCACGCCAGACTTAACTTTCGCAAACAGACTACTTACTTTTCTAAAGATAACTTTCCTTACCAATTTCATGCTGGCTGTTGGAAATCTGACTCTAGATATGTGGAAAGTTTTCTGACAATCCATTTCACAGTTACATACAACACTATTATTATCATCTCGACTTCTAGCTCCTCAAAAGATATCTCTCCTCATGTCAGACGAAAAGTTTTCGTGTCTCTCTTTCCTTATGAAAAGGAAAGTGTCGAAGTTGTAACGGCAGAAGACTTCACTGGTCTGGAATTGGATCGACAAGGCGGTGGCACGTGCGTTCTGACAATTCCATTTACATAATCGGTTTTATCAACGTTAGAGTATTGGAAATCTGTTTACCTTTTGGAAGGAAGCCTTCGGCTCCAGCTGCTCTGTGCGTGTGTACGGTGGGTTGCACAGTGTCTCCCCTGCAACAAAAAAATATATCAGCACGTCGAAGTTCGAGTCGTAGCAATGCTAAATAATATTCACTTCCGTCACACATTCTAAATCAAAAGTTCCCATACGTCCGTCACTGCAGAGCGATTTGGAGCCCATTTAAGTAATAATAATTTAATTTAGTTCAATTTATTTATTAAATACTATTTATATTACTTTAATGTGATATGTTTCACGAATCTGACGGGAAAACCAGTACACATTTTCTGTGAGACATATGAATTATTATTTACAACATAATACAGATTATATTTCAATACAAGAAAATTTAAATACCTAGGGGAATGGATTACCCCTAATAATTCAGAAATAGCAGCCATTGAGAGCAGATGTAACAAATTGGAAGGTGCCTTTCAAACCTGCAAAAACATTTACAAAAGTAAAAGCTTGTCCCGGAATGTCAAACTTTGTCATTATAACACAGTAATTAGACCGTCAGCAATGTATGCCGTAGAATGCTTACAGATGACAAACAAAGGCCCATTGAGAAAATTAGAAATTAAGGATCGGAAAATTCTAAGGAAAATATTAGAACCTGTTAATGATAATGGTACTTACAGAAGAATACATAACAATGAATTATTTGAACATATAGAAGATTTGGTGAGTGTGATGAGAAAAAGGAGAATGTCTTTCTTTGGACATATGGAATGGATGGAGCATCATCGACTTTCATATCGAATACACTCATCCATCTCTAAAAAAAATCCTATTGTAAATGGTCAATGCAAGTTAAAAAGGAACTAACAGAAGCTCGAATCAATCAGGCTCTGGTTTGGGATAGGAACCTGTTCATAAAGGCGGTTAAATCAACCAGTAATCTACACCCTTTAACATCTGTGATGCCTCGCCCTCACTGCAAGTGGACGGAAGATAGGAGAGCTGAACATTCGTCAAGAATGAAGATCTACTGGCAGACAAGAAAACAAGCATTACAGTGATCATATGAGTGAAGAACATCGTGGTCCATTGATGGCCGAAACGACTAAATAAAAGCCAAGAGTGAACGCAAAAAATACTTTATTGGTAATAATGGTAATGATAATGTTAATGGTAATGGTGATAATGAGAAAAAATTATGTAAATAATTAAAGACACAATAGGTTACACTATAGTAGTTACATTAATAAATGTATGTTATGAGTTAATGTTTAGTTAGGTAATAGTTTTTAATGCTACGTATAGCTAGTTGTTTGCTGTTCATGTTCGATAATCCAGGTGGTAGTTCATTAAGTAGTGATGGTATAATATAATTTAGTCTCTTGAAACCATAGCTATTTATACATAAAGGTTTTACATATTTAGTACTTGTTATGGCTCTTGTTTGTATGTTGTGAGAGACCTTATGTTTGAATCTTGGATCATGGTAGTAGAGATTCAGTACAGTAATTTGAAACAACTCTTTAATATTAAAATAAGGGATACCAGTGAAGTATTTAAAGAACCTGTTTTGGCTATCTTGAAGATTATTAATTAAAGTTGGGTTTAGATTTCCCCAGGCTGATATAGCATATCTTAATTTGCTTTCAATCAGAGCATTATAAATGGTTTAGTAAGTATCGTTATCTATATTGAATCGGAGATTGTAGAAGGTGTAAAGGTTTGCTCTTAGGTTTTTATCATCTTTACTGTGTGTGTGTTAATTTTGAAGTGTTCATCAAGGGTAATTCCTAGGTATTTTTGTGACGAAGTACGATTTATAAAGGTGTTACATTTGCAATCTGCAAGGATTTTTTCGTGTATGCATGATATGCTGAAGTGTGTCAGTTTGTATTATTCTTGTGTGAAGTGATCAACTCTGATGTGCATGATTTTAGATTTGGTTGTATTTGTATACACATTATTGTAATAATAATAATAATAATAATAATAATAATATAATAATAATAATAATAATATAATAAAATTAATAATAATAATAATAATAATAATAATAATAATAATAATAATAATAATGGGGTCAGACTAGGTTGTAAGAATAAAAACTTGACAATCGACTGTTTAGCTTTCGCAGATGATGTTGCAATTTTCTCTCATTCTCTTGACACGGCCACACAACAAATCAATCAATTACGGGTGGAAGCGGCAAAGGCAGGTCTTCAGATTTCGTTTCAGAAAACACAGTTTATAACGAACATCAAGTCAGAACCCAGAGAACTTATGGTGATTGGAGGGCAAATAACACAGGTAGAGAAATTAAATTACCTGGGTGAATGGATTGAGCCCATCATTCGTGAAAAGGAAGCTTTCGTGGCACGGATTAACAAAATGGAAATCGCTTACCACTTAACCAGAGACATTTACAAAACACGATCAATGTCCTTCAAGGCCAAACTGAGGCACTACGTTACCGTTATTCGCCCAGAGGCGTTACATGCATCAGAATGCCTGGCTATGAATAAGAAAGACCTGGCAGAACAACTCGAAACCAAAGAGAGGAAGATTCTGAGAAAGATCTTGGGCCCGGTCAAGAAACGAGGAGAGTATAGAAGACGACACAACGATGAACTTTATCTACATGTGGAGAAAATAACGGACACCATTCGCAAAAGAAGACTCTCCTTTTATGGCCATTTAACACGAATGAACTCTGGAAGATTGTCCAATCGAATCTGTGCCTACTTTGTGGAAAAGAAAATCAAAGGGATCTGGTTTACAGAGGTGGAAAAAGACCTACAAAAACTGGGGATGTCACATGAGGACATCTTGGAACGTGATTCTTTGAAGAAGAAACTTGGGGAGATACAGAGTTTTGAGCCAAAACCTATATTGAAAACCGGCAAGAAGTGGACTGAAGAACGGAAGGAAGCTCACCGAAGAAGAATGCGCGAATACTGGGCCAATGTGAAAGAAAGAGGGAAAAGGCAGTTGAAATAACGTGGTCCATAGACGACGGAAACTATTTTAAAACAAGAAGTTCTGTGAAGAACTAAAGAGCCTACTATTCTTAAAATTAAGATTCATGCCAAGGATTAATCTACAGTATATAAACCTATCTAGAATAATGACGAAATTAAGTTGGTAATATCGAAATGTCAAATCAGTTCGAAATATACCTGGTATAATGTAGCCTAAAAGAGCACTACAGTTGGCAGCCCTGGTGACTGAATATATTCTTAGTTCCATCTCTTAAGGTACAGAATTCAAAATTTGGTTGAAGTCCAATGGACGCTACATGCAGTTAGACATTGGATTTATCAGCACGCGTAAAAGCATGTTGGCAACAATGTCATGCGTGTGCTGGTTAGAAATAATCGGAAATATTATGATATCTTGTTGTGCAAATTTTCGATGAAATCTATTTGTTAGTATAGAAGTTACATGTATATCAAAATTGGACCTTTCAGCAGGCATAGAATCATGTTGGCAGCACTGACTTATATTAATTACTCCAAATTAATCTAGAATGTCAGGTGCAACGTGTACAAAGTATAGAGCTGTTGGCTTGCATACTTTCTTATATATTGATATTAGGGTAACAAAAATAGAGACAGCATTTATTAACAGTTGGCAGCCATGGTTGCTCTTAAGAATACTTACATTCATATCTGTTATATTACACATAGCGCATACGAAATTTGGTTGAAATCCAACTGATAGTATAGAAGTTACATGTATTAAAAAATTGGTCCTATCAGCAGGCTTAGAATCATGTTGGTAGAACTGAAGTATATAAGTTACTCCAAATTGATCTTAAATGTCAGGTACTATACGTGTGCGTAGTTTAAAACTGTCGGCTTGCATACTTTCTGATATATTGTTATTTGGATAAAAACATAGAGAGAGCAATTATTAACAGTTGGCAGCCCTGGTGGCTTTTAAGAATACACTCAGTCATATCTGTTTATATACACATATTACATACAAAATTTGGTTTAAATCCAATTAATAGTGTTGAAGTTATATGCATTTAAAAATTGGACTTATCAGAAGGCTTAACATTATTTTGGCAACACTGTCATGTATGGCCTCCAGGAAATTAAACTGAAATCGTATTATCTACATGTGTGTCAATTTTGGAATAGCTCCCACGCACACCTTCCAAGATATCCTACATGGAGCTCAAATTTCTAATGCATTTTTCAGCATGGTAGCACTGACATCATTTTCAAATATGGGCTCGAGATATTCCGGTATACATCTTTACTCACACTAAATTTGGTTTCGATTGCTGTAGCCTTTTAGGAGTTGATAGGGGGGGGGGGGGACACACACACACACACTCACAGCCAGACAGACAGACAGACAGACAGAAGGACAGACAGACAGACAGACAGACAAACATTTTCCCGGATCGATCTCATAAGTCTACTTTTTCCTCATTTTTGCAAAATGTGAAAAGTAGGCTAATAATAATAATAATAATAATAACACTAAAAATACTAACTTGAAATTCAAGAGAGGCAGATAATGAGGAAGATGTTGGGACCAGTCAAGGAAGGGAGTGAATACAAAAGATGACCCAACCAGGACCTCTGAAAAGATTACAGACGTGGCCAGGAAGAGACATTTAGCATTTTATGGACACGTCTCCAAGATGCATCCCACCAGGCTGTCCAACCAGCTACTCACATACTGGCAAAGAAGGAAGACCAAGTCACCTTGGCCGATAGTGGACAAAGATCTGCTGGAGTTGGGAGTTACAGAAAAAGACATAAAATACCGAACGTCGCTCAGGAGTAAACTAAAGTAAATGGACAAAGGAGAGAAAGGAACAATTCATCCAGAGGATGTGTAACTACTGGGCAAACATCAAGACCCACTTCAAACACAATAGTTTAACCCTTAGAACTCACGTGATGGGAGAGTCCCGACAACGAAAATATCTCTCATAGATCCTTTGTTGGGTCACATCCGACAACGATTTGTTCCGGCTAAAACTTTGTCTGGAGCTTGGCGCTCTATGGAAGTGAAACTTGGACTATTGGTGCAGCAGAAAAGAGGAGAATTGAAGCGTTTGAAATGTGGTGTTACAGGAGAATGATGAAGATCAGATGGGTAGATCGGGTTACAAACGAAGAGGTATTAAGACGAGTGGGAGAGGATAGATATTTCTGGCGACTGCCAATGAAGAGAAGAGATAGGTTGGTAGGACACATACTAAGACACCCAGGAATAGCAAGCTTAGTTATGGAAGGAAGGGTCAAGGACAAGAACTGTAGGGGTAGACCAAGGCGTCTGCTAATGAAGAGAAGAGAAAGGTTGGTAGGACACATACTAAGACACCCAGGAATAGCAAGCTTAGTTATGGAAGGAAGGGTCGAGGACAAAATCTGTAGGGGTAGACCAAGGCGACTGCTAATGAAGAGAAGAGATAGGTTGGTAGGACACATACTAAGACACCCAGTAATAGCAAGCTTAGTTATGGGAGGAAGGGTCGAGGACAAGAAACTGTAGGGGTAGACCAAGGTTAGAGTATGTTAAACAGATTGCCTCGGATGTAGGGTGTGGTAGCTATGTAGAGATGAAACGATTAGCTCAGGACAGGGAGGAATGGAGTGCTGCATCAAACCAGTCAAAAGACTGAAGACTCAAACAACAACAACAACAACACTCCATTGTTTCAGTACACTCGACAAAATACTAGCAATAGGGGAGAGGGGGGCATGTTGTTAACAGGGGCACGTTGTTACATGTTAGTTTTAAAATCATCCGTGTGGCTGAAGCGCGTAACGATCAGCTACTAAAGCGTGGGGTGCCTGTCTGCAGATGCTGTGAAAACAAGGAAACCATTGTGTGTATTTGAAGAGTGTTTTGAAGGTTTAAGTGATTTTTGAAGTGAAAAGAAAAAATAAATATTCGACTTTGAAGTCATCTGTCTTCTTCTGTGTTGAAGGTAAGTACTTGCATGTCTCTGAGACAGTAGTTTGATATCTTACGAAATAAATGCTTGAGAGAGTAGTTAGCTAGGCTACTCCCCGCCGAAGTATTGACCTTGAATACAAAATGTCGGCCGGTGGGGCAAGTTGTTACAGTAAGCTGTGGGCTTGTTGTTACACTGTAACAACATGCCCCATGGTATCGTAATATTATTTAATTGCTAATTATTAAGGCCCGGATTGTTGTGTGTTTAAATATTTTTTATTAACTAAATATTTTCTATTTATTTACACATTTTTGCCGTTTTTATAAATAAATACATATTTTGGTGTATTTATTCATAAGTACATATTTCCTATATTTGGTGGTATGTTGTACTCCTTAGATGATTGCTGCCCACATTTTCGACTCTTGGCAATTCCAGAAATTGGCTTATCTATTTCTAGAATGCACCCTTGTCTCTGTATTGTATTTCAAACAGGAATTCCCAGGTCATTAAGTATAGCAGGGGGACTGGAGTCAACAGTCTCATTAAGCCTCCAATAGTCCTTACCTTGAAAGGAAATTTTACTTGAAATTACAGTGGTCTGCAAAACTCGTAAATATTGACAGATTGCTATGAAAGTTCCTGATGTGACCTTTTTTTCTGCTCTTTAGAATGAAATTCGAAAACAGCACATACATGATTTCGTACCGCGCATCTGCAACAGTAAGACGGACTCGGAAACTGAGGCGAGCACCGGCCTGTTAAGCGGGAACATTTTTTGTACTGTAGACAGGATTATGGATTATTCAAGCAGCTGGACGTTTCAACTATATTTCGAGGAACTGGGGGACACAAATTTGATACAAATTTAAGAACATGTTTTGGAAATTTAATCACATATTTTTCACTTTTAAGCACGTAAATAAATACATATTTCTGAAGAGTTAAGCACATGAATATCCGGCCCTACTATAAACGTATTAACGTATTCGCTAGTTGATTATTAATACCGGTATCATTATTATTTATCTATACCGACAGTGATAGCTACGCTTGCTAACGCGCAGCGCTAAACCAAGCTCTCTGCTAATTTGGTAGACGTGGGTTCGAGCCCCACCCTCTGCCGACCTTGAAATGGTTTTCCGTGGTTTCCCATTTTCAACTCCAGGAAAATGCTGGGACGGTACTTTCTGACAGGTCACGGCCGCTTCCTTCCACATCCTTGCCCATTTTCATTTATCTTCATTCATTTCATATTTCATTTACTCGTCCCATGAGGTTGGCGTCAGGAAGGGCATTTGGCCGTAAAAACCAGAATTGTGAAATGTGGTAAATGTATTTCAAGGTTGACTGTTATATTATTTCGAGTTAAAAATACAAGATTGTAGTTACAACTATGTCGCATTTTATTATTGAGTGTAACAACTTACCCATGACATATAACAACTAGCCCCGTTGTGGGGCATGTTGTTACAATTTACCACATTAGCAAGAAAAATTATATATACCGAAAATATTTTTACGCCAGTCTTCACATTTTTCATATATAAAGCCAAATACTGATACTTCATTGTCACTGCCATAACAGGCTAATAGCTTCCAGGAGAAGAGTTTAAAAAAATAGAATTTGAAAATTGTAACAACATGCCCCCCTCTCCCCTACTACCCTTCTCCCACCTTCAGGCGACACTGTTAACTACCGTTACGTTATATTCTCTTTGGAAACAAACCTTATGGAGAGGTATTTGAAGGCCATGCTAGTTTAAAATCAGCTGTTGCGTAGAAGCATGGCTACGTCAGACGATCGCGAGAAACATAAGCGATGAAAGTGATGTTGACTCGACTGTGCAGTTTGCAATAACCGTAAAGTGAAGGGAGGACAACAAGAGACGATGTTTTCCTGCAATTCATGCACACGAATGCCTGAATTACATCGCGGCGAGTGCTTTGAGAAGTTCTACACTCAGCGTAATTACGGTTATAACCTGAGTAGAAAACACACAACATTGTCGCTGAATATTATCTTATATCTCATTGTTGTAATTAATGATATCGTCTTATATTACATTCTGCTATTAAAATTCACATAATAATAATAATAATAATAATAATAATAATAATAATAATATATAAATACTTTTTTTTTACGAGGGAAGTGGAAAAATCTTGCATAAGACCTTGAGAAGGGTCCGCACTCCTCAAGAGTGTGGGATTCTTACCCACTAAAAAACCACACCCTGTCCTCTTGACAAAACCCATCCCGGGACCTCTTTCGTATTACTTCAGGATGGAGCCATTTTGTTTGCTTCACAAGCACCATCTTACTTCTCCATTCATAGTCCGCGGATCGCAGACTTAATCAACTAAATCGAGCAAGTCCCCATCCGACTTCTTCTGACGAAGGACCACCTCAACAAAGAAAGCGACAGTATCCCAGCTGAGCTCGTTCCTCAGGATAATGCCAACTATATTGTCCGGCGTTATTGGACCAACCTCAGCTTCAAGTCGTTGTTTTTCCGCTGCCCAACGATCGCAGACGAAGAACGTATGATATACGTCATCTCGTTCGTTCTCGCAGTAAATACAAACTGGACTCCTTACTTTGGCCATACGATGAAGGTAACACCGAAAGTAGCCATGACCTGTCAACATCTGAGTCAGAAAGTAATTAGTTTCTCCGTGTTTCCTACTCGTCCACTCGACCAGACTCGGTATCAGCCGAGCTGTCCATCTTCCTCTGCGATCGTTATTCCACCTCTGCTGCCAAAGCTCCATCTTGCGTGCTACGGCTTCCTTCCGGGCTAGAGCCTTGCCCAGTTCTACTCATCGGAAGTATACGTCTGTACGTTCTTGCGCGAGTAAGTCTATTGGCGCAACACCTGAGACAACCAGAACTGCAGGTTCCGAAACTGTACGGTAAGCACACGCCACCCTCAGAGCCCCTCTCCTCTGAATTGCAGCTAGGCGTTTCCTATACTTCTCTATCCTCAGCGCATCAGACCAAATCTCAGCTCCATACAGGAGAATAGACTGCGCTGTGGACAACAGTAGTCGACGCTTGCTTTGTCTAGGACCATGCACATTAGCCATGAGTCTACTAATGGCAGCTGTCACTACTTCCGCCTTGTCTGCTGCCTTCCGTATATGAGACCAGTATGTCAGTTTCGTGTCAAGAGTAAATCCTAAGTACTTCGCAGTGGCTCCAGTTCGAACGACCACCTCTCCAACTTTCGTGGGAATTATAGTGTCCATTCTCCTCCTAGTTAACATTACTATTTCAGTTTTCGCCATAGCTAAATTCAGATCATGAGCGTTCATTCAACCACTCACCCGTCGCATTACCCGATTGAGTTTCCACTGAGCCAGAACCGCATCTCGGGCTACGATCACCGCTGCAATATAATCAGCGTACTGTCCCCGTTTACCTGGATAGTAAGCTGTCAGATATCCGCCCCCTCAATCGGATTGCCAATTATCAATTGCACCGGCACAGCTACATCAAGATTTAACATTGTAAGGTCTCTCTGTACCTTAGACACATCAAATTTAACATCATCAACATTTTTATGAACATTAGATACATCTGTGCGGATGTCACTTACAGTATTTTCAATTCCTAGGGTATTAATCTGTAAACGCGACATATTATCCTCCAAATTAGCAGCGCTAGTTTGGATACCCTTCAAACTTTCACCCATACTAGCTTTCAAATTACTAGCATTCTCCTCCATTCTTGCATTTAAATTAGCAGACAAATTACTAGCATTCTCCTCCATTCTTGCATTCAAATTAGCAGACAAATTACTAACATTCTCCTCCATTCTTGCAGACAAATTACTATTATTCTCCTTCATGCTTTCATTCAGCATCTGCTTCATACTGCGATTCATGTTAGCAGACATCTCCTCTAACATCTTCTTCAAACTTTCATCTGCCATTACAATATTATTCAAAAATGGATTGCTGTAGGGACATACATCACAAGAGCAAAATAACAACATTTGAGCAACACTTTTCAGCATATATAATTTTGATCAATTTTCTGTCTTAAATCTAACTTATAACTACCTTATAATTAACCTTCGAAGATACTTCATGTTGAAACAAACTCACGCACATGTTCAAATTTCTCTGACTCATTTTAAAATATCCTAACACAAATAATTTACATTTACAATCCAAATAATTTAATTTATCTTTAATATGACTAAAATGTCATAAGCCGGTCAAATGAAATAAGATTCCAGATTATAGGCGATTTTTCTAAGTTTCCAGCCTATTTAACCTTTCTCAAGTTGTATAAGATCTGATCTTTTCTGAGTGTAATTTTCCTAACACAATACAACATTTAATTCCTATATAATCACACTCTTAAATACTACAATTGGCCTAGACATCTAACAAAGAATCAACCTCTTTATTTGAGTCTAATCGAACCCTACGTTTTAGGTTTGCCACTCTTTCTGGCGTTCAACCTGGTAATCCAGTTATGTCGAATCGAGCCCCACGTTGGGCGCCAATCTTTCTGTCCCCGTTTACCTGGATAGTAGGCTGTCAGATATCCGCCCCCTCAATCGGATTGCCAATTATCAATTGCACCGGCACAGTTACATCAATGAAAATGGCACTGACAGATACTATCGAGATAAGAGCACAGAAGTACACAGGAAATCATTGTGGAACACACCAAAATAGACGGGGGTTCATACTTACCGTTACTTACCTCTTAATTATCTCGGGGTTTGAGTTGACAACAGGATCACTAAAAGTCTGTTCACACAATAACCTCCACCATGACATTTAAAAATGAGCCAGAACGAAGACGAGAACTTTGAACTGTACAAAAGCTTTATTTCTAATAAAGGGAATGATTTTACTAACACAACAAAATAAACGTGGCTATCAGTAGCCCAAGTCAATCTGACTACGTCCTCAGTAGGACTTGCAAAATTATCATACAACATGATATAAAACATTTTAGCTCCCAAGAGCTCCAAATAACGTAATATTCATAACACTATTGGATTGGAAAAGGACGTAAGGGTGTGACATATATAGAGCATTTGGTTTCCTTTTAATAAACACGGCAATGGTATTTATAGTCGCAAGGCCGGAGTGTGGACGACCTCACTCTCTGTGAACCAGATGTTGGCCCAGCTGCGAGCTACCTTCCAACCTGTTGCATCCTGGTCAAATGCACTCCCTTCTCACGTGCTATGTTACGTAACATACAGCTTGCTCTCTCAAACTTTTAAATGTCTACAAGACAACTCACATTATATTTACGCAAATCTTTCAAGTACTTTGCTCACATCCTATTGGATCATTATGTTAATTCCTTAAACTTGTTAAGTTCAATCCAAATGTTTAATTAGCTCTTAAATGTTTATAACAAAATCACATAAATTATTTATAACAATTAGAAATTGTTTATAATATTTGTCAAAGACAATAAAAATATTATAAGCACGTCTTTAACATCACTCTCGTTTTACATTATTTTCAAAAATATTTACAGCAATTATTTACAATATTAACATTTAAATTGTTTAAATTATTAATTTAATAGAAGCCTCCGTGGCTTAGGCGGCAGCGCGCCGGCCTCTCACCGCTGGGTCCGTGGTTCAAATCCCGGGCACTCCATGTGAGATCTGTGCTGGACAAAACGGAGGCAGACAGGTTTTTCTCCGGGTACTCCGGTTTTCCCTGTCAAAATTTCATTCCAGCAACACTCTCCACTATCATTTCATTTCATCTGTCATTCGTTTAATCATTGCCCCAGAGGAGTGCGTCAGGCCTCGGCAGCCGGCACAGTCCATATCCTCGCCGCTAGATGGGGGCTTCATTCATTCCATCCCTGACCCGGTCGGAGACTGGAAGCAGGTTGTGGATTTTCATTTTCATTAATTTAATAAATACATTGACCACAGGTTCATTCGGTTGATAATTTTCATAATCGTGTTTAATATAATCGACCAATGAAGGTTAGTTATACATGTTAATGTCACAATCTGGTTTAATAAAGGTCTTAATAATGATTTGTGACGGCAACCTTCATTCAAAATCTTATCTCAAATTCTCTCAAAACTTCTAACAGTAAATCACTTGATTAATTTTCAACGAACTATGACAATCTTACTCCAGCGGAAAATCCTTCGCTAACAAGTTAATGCACAAACTGCATTAAAAAAAATATGCCCAAAATCATCATATATTAATCTATATGGCATTCAACTTCCACATAACTTACAAAACTTCCACAAATAATTCTTTAACATTTATTCCTGTGGGAACTTCCTTCATATTCAAGGGCATTATACCTCAGCGACTTTCAACACGCGCTGCACTAGCGATTATACATTCATAGTTCCACTTAAAAATTTTTATAATCATTAATTGTTTCAAAACTGTTTTTCTATAACCTTCGTGGATTTCATTCATGAACCGAAATGAAGTCAAGACTTGCCAATCACAAACAAATTTAATAGTGAATACGCTTATATACGCCTGTCTGGTCTATCAAAATTTAAGATTAACATCTTAAAAGAAATTGTAGTATGAAAATACTATCTTCAAATAAAGTGCGACTAAAATGCAAAGTAGTCGAATAGAATCCAATTAGACTGGGGAATGCAAACATCGTTCTATAAATCTCTAATTGAGAAAAACTTCTAACAAAAGTACTTGACTTTAATGCATTCAATAATTCAATATTAAAGTTACTCTTTCACAAAAGTGTCTATAATGCAATGTTCATTCATAACTGACGATAAATGTCTGTGTTGCAATCAATCCAAATAACGACTAGTATTTCCAAGATCGTCGACAATGTAAGAGATTTTAACGCTCTAAAATCAATTAAATGTTCTTCCTTCTTGATGATGACAGAAAATTGTTCAAAGTAATTAAACTGGGGTAGAATTACTTTAATAAAATGACACGCTGTCTGAATTTAAATCTGCCATAAAAATCATTAACTTACAGTCAAGTCGTGACTACAAAAATATTAATTACTGAAAAATCTAAATATCAGTCTCAACTGATTCAAAATCATTAACTATGCCCATGACATAACAATGTCTTAATAAATCGTCGAAAAATGCAAAACTCATCAAGGTGTACTGAGAATAAGAATCTCAACAAGAAAATAGGGCAAAAAAATGAGGATAAAAATATGGGAAAAATGGTTGCTCAAACATCATTAGTAAACTCAAATACAATAAACGTTCACGACTACCTTATCTGCCGATTGACGTTCCAGAGGAAAATTCCCCAAAGAAGACTGCTGATGGATCCATTTCACCACGTTACAGTTGAGCTCCATCCTCGAAATAGGAAATAGCACCCTCAGAGAATCGAACTGCTTCCTTCTCCGGAAATCGCTCTGCTCCTCGAAGACGAATAGACATCCTTCCGGCAATAATCTTCTTTGTGAGTCGGGTCCACCCTGACCTCTCTTGAAAAATTCCCTGAAGTTCCAGTAGACAATCGCCATGAAGTTTTGTAGAAATTTCCGAAGAAATTATTCATATTCAGACTATGAAATTGTTTCTATGGCTGTTCGATGGTATTCAGCCTTTAATTACGAAACATGGGTGTAGATGGTATTCACCGCATGTTCGCTTGTGTGGAATAGCAATTAGCGAAGTTCCATGTCGCTATCTTACTCCGTTGAAGTATGTCCCAATTGCAATAAGCCCTTAGCCTTCCATCTGCCCTTCGGTTGTAGTGTCAGAAGAACAAACTGCCGTATTTAATTGCTCCATTATACTGTATCGTTCTGTAACCAAGCAATCTGAAGTCTTTCTATTCCACTCGCAGCGTCAGCCGTTGCGTTGATTCTGGCTATACACAAGTGCTTCTCTTGTGTCGAGATAATCACTTTTCTCAGTCGTATAAAACTGCTAATATCTTTCGAACTAATCGGTCGAAATTGTTCAGCTTTTCTCGATTACTGCATGTAGCACTGCACAATACAATTAGCTTATCGGTGACCGCTAACTGTTCGAAGCTAAACTTGTAGAAGCTTTCTAAGGTCCGTTTCAACTTCACCTAGTTTGACTTGGATCTCGTTAATATAGTGGCCTCGCCACGCGTTATAAAGACGATTCTTTTCACTGCTGTTCACTTCGACGTCTCACTATAATGAATGTATAAGAAAAGAACTTTCACAATAGACTTCGATGATCTGAGAATGAGATCTCAGAATGATCAGAGAACGAAAAGAGGCTCCTCTCTTCTGCGCAAGCCCTTTTATTAACTTCACGAGGGGCGTTACCATCCCTTCCAAAGCGTGATACTGCGTCATCGCTAAAACTTCCAACTTCGTTAATACATGACGGATTTTCAAAATTCAAAAACTGAAAATAAATTTCACCAAAATTCCAAATCAATGCTTTTACTGCAAATGGATTTCCACAATTCTGCATTCCAAAAGTAATAAAAATACCATAGTTTTAGCAATCTCCGTCTTCCTTTAAACTATCGTTGATTGGTTCATGCCTCTCCTCCAATAGCATAGTTTCTTCCTCAGCAGAATTCCTCGTTTCCTGCGACTGCGTCGTAAATCTTGGAACATTCTCGACTAAATGCTGACGTCACTGAGAATCTCAGCTCAAGTAGCCTGCTGGCATAACATTTACGTCATCCGTGCTTACGTCATGACTACCCACGTCATCACTATGACAGCCATAACTCTCCTTATAATTTCAAATATAGCCACCGTGGTCTCTACATAATTCAATTACGGGGGCAGTACCCAACAAGGAATGTATCTTCGGGCATTTCCATGCGCAGTAAGCCGTCGTACAACATGTTCCACAAATCCGGGCGCAGGATAGATCCTTGCGCTGCTCCTGTCGTGACATTTCTCCTCCTCTGTCCGTCTGCAGTGTCATATAACAGGGTACGGTCCTTCAAATAATCTTTCATTATACGCAGGAGATATGCAGGCAACTGGAAGGTGAATTGAAGAGCTTCAACCATATCTATCCACCTAGCTGAGTTGAAGGCGTTCTTCACATCCAATAATAATAATAATAATAATAATAATAATAATAATAATAATAATAATAATAATAATAATAATAATAATAATAATAATAACATCGTTTGGCCTCCGGTGCCGGGTGCAAGCTTTGTTTATTGACGCCCAGAGGGCAACTTGCATGTCGAATTTTATCGCTCCTTGAAGCGCTATGAAAGTCAAGGAGGTTAGATATCTAAGCTCCTTGACACTATAGCACTTTCTAGTAGAGAAATGAGGAACTTTGATTTGGCGGAAAATCCCGGGATTAAATTTTGCCATTATGAACACGGCCTACTGAATTCAAATGGGTTCTTTAACATGCCAACATCGTATGACATGTGTATTGTGATTTTTGTCGCCTTTAAAAATCACTTGCCACGGACAGGAACGAACCTGAAAGCTTGTGGTTGGCAGTCCGACACGATAACCACTCACCCACTGTGGCAAGAATCATTCATAACCTTGAAGATGCTAGTAATTATAGGTATACATATTCGGTAAAAAAAATCAAAGTAATTGGTGCAAAATTACGGCAGTTATCGTGTCCACAAGAAACTGATATACATATATATATATATATATATACTGCTCAAAAAAATTAAAGCACCACTTTTTTCAAAGACCACCAAATTTTGAAAAGTTGACCTAAAAGCTCGAAATCTCAGTATGACGTTTGTCCTGACGCCTACCAAGCATATGCTTCAGCACAACTCCCCAACTTGAGTAGTTTCGGGGTAGCATCCCGAAAACCAGCCCATTTTCGAAAACCGCAAATTGAAGTTTGCGAAAAACGCTGCAGGACTTGTCGCAGGTTGCCATAGCAGTCGAAAATGAATGAGTCTTGCTCTTAAAGGTTCCATAAACACGTAGAAATCGTTACGTTTGACGTTTGGGCATTTTCAACCCCCTTTATCATCCCCTAAACATGGACTACCATTGGGGGCGTCTGAGAAGGTACCGGGTGTGTTTAACCATCTAAAAACCTGCACACCGTCCTCAGTTGCTGATTGCAGTAAGTTCTTAAGGCCTCCGGCAATGTCCACACCCCCTAACACCCTCAACTGGCATGGGACCAAACCACCCCCTCTCGATTCACCCCTAAGGAAGGTTTTAATCGAGATGTTTATCAGTGCTGTGAATGCGGGGGTCTTCCCCTACCGTTTCAAAAAAGGAGCTGTGCCTTTGTCACCACCCCTTCCCCTGCAACCCCCGTTTGTATGATTTTTCGAATCAGGCCCTTTTTAAGGGCTGAAACGAGGTCTTAATCGCTGAAAGGGCTGTAAAGGTCCTTAGAAGTAGTAGTGACACGAAATCAACCCCTTCCGATCGATGATTGACATTCCGTCCCCCAAATTCGAAATGTTTGCACCCCCAACCCTCCCTGTCGGGACGCGTAACGCGTCATGGCAGAGTTTTCAGAGTTGGATGGAAATGAAGCTTATGGCCTGCAATGGAGCCCAAAACAGCAGGTTGGATAGAAATTCATCGGTAGGTTGGGAAACGGGACCAAAATTTTTCTAAAAAGTGTACGGCCTACAGTAAGTACGCCCATGCATAGGCAACCCACATCACGTCCGTGCGTGTGGGTTGCCTATGATCAGCAATAGGTTACAAAGATAGGCAATGAGAGAAAAATGACGTGATGTGGGTTGCCTATGCATTGGTGTACTTACTAGAGGCTGTTAACTTTTTTGAAAAATTTTGGTCCCGTTTCCCACCCTAACGATGAATTTCCATCCAACCTGCTGTTTTGGGCTCCATGTCAGGCTATAAGCTTCATTTCCATCCAACTCTGAAAACTCTGCCATGACGCGTTACGCGTCCAGACAGGGAGGGTTGGGGGTGCAACAATTTCGAATTTCGGGGACGGGATGTCAATCATCGATCGGAAGGGGTTGATTTCGTGTCACCACTACTTCTAAGGACCTTTACAGCCCTTTCAGCGATTAAGACCTCGTTTCAGCCCTTAAAAAGGGCCTAATTCGAAAAATCATACAAACAGGGGTTGCAGGGGAAGGGGTGGTGACAAAGGCACAGCTCCTTTTTTGAAACGGTAGGGGAAGACCCCCGCATTCACAGCACTGATAAACATCTCGATTAAAACCTTCCTTAGGGGTGAATCGTGAGGGGGTGGTTTGGTCCCATGCCAGTTGAGGGTGTTAGGGGGTGTGGACATTGCCGGAGGCCTTAAGAACTTACTGCAATCAGCAACTGAGGACGGTGTGCAGGTTTTCAGATGGTTAAACACACCCGGTACCTTCTCAGACGCCCCCAATGGTAGTCAATGTTTAGGGGATGATGAAGGGGGTTGAAAATGCCCAAACGTCAAATGTAACGATTTCTACGTGTTTGTGGAACCTTTAAGAGCAAGACTCATTCATTTTCGACTGCTTTGGCAACCTGCGACAAGTCCTGCAGCGTTTTTCGCAAACTTCAATTTGCGGTTTTCGAAAATGGGCTGGTTTTCGGGGTGCTACCCCGAAACTACTCAAGTTGGGGAGTTGTGCTGAAGCATATGATTGGTAGGCGTCAGGAAAAACGTCATACTGAGATTTCGAGCTTGTAGGTCAACTTTTCAAAATTTGGTGGCCTTTGGAAAAAGTGGTGCTTCAATTTTTTTGAGCAGTATATATATATATATATATATATACATAAATTATATATAAACTTTTGAACTGACGGTGGTTTTGGGGTCTGGGGGATGTGAAACGCGAAGATATGTCGAAATTTTCCGGAAGTCGAAACATGGGACCCATTGCAATAGTGAGCTTTCTAATGAATTCTACCTAATAATCGATTTATATAAGAGGTATGAAGTTATAAATATGTACAGTTGTAACAAAACATAATAATTCCAATAAAGATATTTCAGTATTGAATTAAAAAAAACTGTTTTTTTTTCAGTTAAAATTCCTTGAGTTTTATTTGTCTGGTTATTGTGTTTTCATTTTTTGATCTTGCAAAAATATTTGGTCTCCGTTTGGGGGAGGGGTCATGACCCTCGTGACCCCCCCCCCCCTTGAATCCGCGCCTGAACACATCAGGTTTTTCTACGAATCGAGAATGAAAAATTCAATGTTAATGACAAAAAATACACTTTTTTTTACAAATGTTAATACAGTTTTGATTGAAATACTGGTTGTATTACTTGGAAATGCACAATGTTGATTCACTAGAATGCTATTTAATCAATAATAATGTTTTCGTTTGCCTTCCAGTGATCTTATCTGGGAAATTATCTTATGAGCTCCTGTAGAGTCTTCTCTTTGAAGCATCCAGCAGTAATCCGCTATCATTGATATACTCCATCGTCCTTGGTACCGTCGTTCTATCTAATAATAATAATAATAATAATAATAATAATAATAATAATAATAATAATAATAATAATAATAATAATAATAATAATGATAATAATAATAATAATAATAATAATAATAATAATAAAGACGTAGAGAAACAAGGACGGAAACTATTGAGGAAAATCCTTGGTCCAGTCTGCTCAGAAGGAATCTGGATGAAACGGAAATCTCAGGAGCTTTATCAGCATGCTTGAAAGATCACCGACACATTCAGGAAAAGGCGATTGAAATTCGTATATTCCTGTTGCTGACCTAACAAAGTACCGATTACTGTACGATCTCCACAGACCATCCACTGATGTCTGTTATATGGTATTTTATCCAAGAGAAGCTTCGTGTTATCATAATTCTCTTTTAAGTTAACCGAGTGAGCTATTGGAATTGAAGCCAACTGGTTGCCATTGTTCAGTAACACAACTTTCATACTTCTCATACTAGAGTCAATAAATAAGCTCCAATCGTTTGGGTCATACGTGGCAGCACCTACCTTGTTTATTAGGTCTGGAATTTTGTTGCAATAAACCAGTCTCTCTTCATGACTAAAGTACTGCGCAAGATCTTTTTCTCTATTTCTGTAGAAAGTCACTGAAGTACCATCAGCAAGAATATTTTGTTCTTTTAACCTGGAACTTAGAAGTTCAGCTGCATCATTGGGGATGCTCAAATCTCTTATTAAGTCATTCAACATGGATTGTGTGAAGAGTACTTGTACCGTTAAGTCACTGTCAGATGTTCCAGATATTTCACTACTTGAAGAATCAGACACTTCGGTATTGTCTTTAGGAGGTGTGGGAACTGGAATATCAGGGCCATGGGGCACTGGTCTCCTAGCAGATTCAATGCTGGGGTATGTTATGCCTTTTTTATTCTTAGCATTGAAACCTTTGAGCTTACAAGTGCAAAAGTAGTAGTCACTGCTGGGGTTTCTTGGTTCACGCCAAACCATCGGTATACCAAAACTAAGTGCTTCTTTCTTCCCTTTTGTCCAATTTATCAAATCTTCAACACAAATGCTGCACACTTTATGAGGTGCCCATGACTTGGTTTGATCTCCTTACTTTATTCCAAAATAAGCTTTATAAGCTTTAGCGACAAATGATGTTACGTTTTGTCCCGGCTTTTTCACTACAAAACTACCACAAATGTAACAAAACACATTTGGATTGTTCAAACACTGTCGCCTTTCCATACTCACAGAATCTCAAAACTAAGACTAAAAGAAAAAAAAAAAAGTTTGTGATATAAGCAAACGAGTATAATATTTGGCATCAGGACATGCATATTACTTCAAAATGACTCGAAAATTCAAAACAGCAAAATCACTGTAGACCTGGCCCGTATGACGTCAACTCGATTTCACTTTTCTCCAAGAGAAAAGACAAAGGGAGCCTGGTTCAGTGAGATACAAAAAGATCTACATGAGCTTGGGATCCCATGTGAAGATATCCAGGAGCGTGACCAGTTAAAGAGAATTGTGAGAATAAAACATCGGAGTTCCCAACCTAAGTTTGGGGCAGATGACCTCGTAGTTCCGCCCCTTGAAACCTCAATAACTAACTAACTAACTAACCCAACCTAAGCCGACGTTGAAACCTCAAAAGGCGTGGACAAAAGGTAGAAAGGAACAACACCGTCCACGAATGAAGGAATACTGGGCTAATTTTAAAGCTAAAAGAAAACAGTTGAAATGACGTGGTCTTCAGTTGGCCGAAACGAAATAAGGAGAAGAAGAAGAACAAGAAGAATAAGAAGATTGACTGATTGATTTCCACGGCTACACTTGGAGCTTAAGAGCTCCTTTACAGTAGTGCTCTACATAAGAAGGAGATGATGAAGAAGATGGAGAAGAAGAAGAATACAGTAGACTAATATGACGATGATGATACTAACGTCCCTCTTATCTGCTGTGGCTTCACATACATTTGATAACAGGAATTATTTTGCTATGGAGGGGACCTTTACCGTACAAAAAATCTAACGAAATCAATTTATCACATTATAATCACCCTGCTGTTTCATCTAGGGGTTGAATATCGTGGTCAATTCAGCCCTGTTTAATTTGAGTATGTGTAGATTTCGTTCGATAACCTGTGTTATTGTGCAGTCAATAGTAGTGTGTGTTGGTAATTTAAGATAGGATTGGGAAAGGGACGGTTGTGGCTTTAAGGTACTCATCGACAGTACTGAAGACATTTCATTACAAGTTATCTTATTTTCTTGAAATTGATATCACTGATTCCAAGAATATAAATTAGTGGACTTTTGCCAAAAAGAAAAATTAAATAAATTTGGGGGGTCTGTTTCAAAGATTAATCACAAAAATAACGTGCATTTTTAGGACGCGATATCTTTGCTCTTTTTCAACTTAATTGAGTCATTGTTGTCGCAAATTGATCTGCTGTATGTTCAGAATGTTGTATAGCAGAATCATTTTTGTATCATCGATTGAGGCAAATATATTAGCTTTGTTTTACAATTTACGTTATTTTGATTGAATATATAATTAATTGTGGGGGAAGCAACCCCTAATTTCAATTTAACAGCATAATTCTGCTTTACAACATAGCTGCATTATTTGTCTATATTTTAGTTTTTAAATGAAACTAATATCTGCATTCTAAGTTGACATATTGACTGCCCAAATCACGACAAATATCGATAACAAGATGTTCAGCAAAGAACATATAGCCTACTTTCTCCTAAATGTATGGGTATATTTATAACTCTTTGTCCTCATCCCTAAAACCACCTCTACCACCATGCAGTGTTTGTTTTCTTTTATATTGATAATTAGCCAGTAAGTGTCAAAATCAATATTATATACTTTATGATGATTGAATAACAAAACTACTAACTTATTGTAATGCTTTCACGTCCGTTAATCTCTATATTAAGCCAGCCTGCAAAGTTAAGAATCTTTCGTTTTGGGTACCTACCCCTTTAAAAATCCGCGCCGATCACAGTAGGTTGGTGTTGCGACCTAGCAGTGAATTAATATTTATCTTGTACGCCTCTGTGTGTTCAACGAGCAGGCAGTTTAAAGTAGCCAGGAGGAAGGCGATCCAGCTGGCAGTGTTTAAAGGTAATCGGAGCGCGATCGTGGCTAATAGTTGAACTACCAGTATTACAAAATTGCCATACTTCAGGAGGCCAGGTATTTACACAGCGGTATGTTTGGAACAATATTACCCACATAACCCACAAGAGGACAGCACCGTACAGAGACATTAAGAAGGCTGTGGTTGATAACAACGTGTATCTAGTTCTTCTATTCTCCTTTTCCTAATGTCTTCTGTTTATGTGCAATGCTGGGACTGTGATTTTATTAATAAACGAGTGTATACATTAGCCTCCCCTTTGAGCTAAATGACATTTTATTCAGTATCTGTGGAAAGAGCTTGTGCACATCATTTATAAAAGAATTCTAGAAAATAAAAAGTTATCTGTAGCAGTATTCGATCCCCAATCAACTGCGTGACAGACTAACACGCTAGCCCAGAGCTAACCATATCCTTGACATCATGGCGATTTTAACTGATATATTAGATACAACCTGTTGGCAAATGATGACTTGAAATAAACTGTTTCTTCACTGCAGTACATCTTCATTATAGATCATTTCATACAAAGTTTATATTATTGTATCAGTAGGGTATATCACATGCAACATACTAAAACTACTGAAATATAAGACAGGCTCATGAGGACAGCTGCCATCTTGTCGTGTGGCAGATACGGCTCAGCTCTTTTAAGCCACTCATACAGAATAATATTATAATATTAAATTATAATAAATAACGGATCACGACATTCAGGATAGCTTAAACCACCCTAGGCTTGATAATCTGAATTGGTGGGTCTTAAGCCATTGATTATAATGGTTGCATAATTCACACGGCCACCATCCTGAAACGGCAAAGCCGATGACCTTGAAGTTTGGGTGAAAGACGCGTCCTATATAAAAGTATGTTGTCACCAAATTTGGTAGAGATCGGATGATTAGTTTAGCCGTAATTTGAGTTTACGTTTTGAACGTTTGAGTGGCCGCCATTCAGTTTTGGTAAAGATGGTGGCGATATAAAGTATGACACTGAGGTGCCCTTTGCTAGAGCTACCTCTGTACCAAATTTCGTTCAATTCGGTTTCACCGTGTTCGAATTGATAGGGGGGGGGGCAGACATTCAGAGTACACACACTCACACACACACACACACACACACACACACAGACTCTCACACACACATACACACACACAGACAGACACACAATTTTTCGCCCTCTGTTGATCTCATAAGTCTATTTTCATTTTTTGCAAAAATCGAAAGTAGGCTAAAAATAAGTGAGAGAAATCGTAACTTAAAGTTGAGGCACACAATTAGAGTAAAGAGTCTTACTTTTCAACTCCTAAAAACTGCCTTTTCTTTGGATTTTAGGTCAATCTTCTGCATTCTCCGACCCGAGAGTATCTCCTACATTGTTTTAGTTCTGGAGTAGACTGTTTCAAAGCCAGATTAATGTGTACTCTATCTGCTGCATCTATGCGTCAAAGCGACAGCTGCTGAAAAGCGTGCTCACCGATCATTAAAGTGAATATAAATGAGCTAAACAACAATAAAACTAGTATAAACTATATATTTCTGGAAACTAGAGAGCCTACTATCGAATAAGACAATTAAAAAAAGAAATCGATAATTTTCTTGAAAATGACTAATGGAATGAGTAAAAGTTACGAACCATTTTCCTGGAGTAGAAGTGGTAAACTACTTCTATTATAACTGACGTGGGGTCGAACTCATCTATTAGCCTACTTTCGATTTTTGCAAAAAATGAAAGTAGACTTATGAGATCAACACAGGGCGAAAAAAGTGTGTCTGTCTGTGTGTGTGTATGTGTGTGTGTGTGTGTGAGTCTGTGTGTGTGTTTGTGTGTGTATGAGTCTGTGTGTGTGTGTGTGTGTGTGTCTGTGTGTGTGTGAGTGTGTGTACTCTGAATGTCTGTCCCCCCCCTATCAATTCGAACACGGTGAATGCGAATTGAACGAAATTTGGTACAAAGGTAGCACTAGCAAAGGACACCTCAGTGTCATGTTTTATATCGCCGCCATCTTTACTAAAACTGAATGGCGGCCACTCAAACGTTCAAAACGTAAAATCAAATAATGACTAACCAAATCATCCGATCTCTACCAAATTTGGTAACAATATACCTTCGTATAGGATGCGTCTTGTGACCAAACTACAAGGTCGTGCGCCATACCATTTCAGGATGGCGGCCGTGCGAATTATGCAAACTTTATAATCCATATCATGGGACCCACCAGTTCCGATTATCGAGCCGAGAATCGTTTTAACTGTTCTAAAGGAAGAGGCACGTTCGAAATTAAAAGGTTATTTTGTTATACTTTAGTGCAGACGTGATTTTAAAAAGCTGAGCCGATTCAGTAATAAGACAAGATGGCAGCGGATATCTTGTGCCTGACTTATATTTCACTAATTTGAGTATTGCATGCAATATAGCGTACTGATACAAAATAAATAAACTTTGTATGAAATGCTTTATATATAAATAATATACTCCAGTGATGAAATCGTTTAGTATAAATCATTATTTGCTAACAAGTTCTATGTAAGTCATTTTATATAGAACGATATTCGTTGACACAATTAGCTCAGTGGTAGAGCGTTAGCCTATCGCTCAAATGCCTATGGTTCAAACCCGATCAGAGCTAGGTTTTTTGCTTGAAATGTTATATGTTTATTGTTTTGTAATGACTCAGATGTTTTAAAATTAAGCGTTATATTGTGCATATTATGGTGTAAAATATATATTTAATTAAAACATGATTCGCCAGCAGATTTACTCGAGACATCTAGCTGACAAAAAGGTAACAGATTTTATTGAAAAGTTTCTTCTTCTGGCCGCTAGAATGCACTCGCTCTGTTATGATTATATTGTTCGATATTTCACCACTAGATGTCACGACTAGTCTAGGTGGGGCTCCATTGATTACTATGCCATTGGCATTCTATGCGCATCGAATTTGAAGAATGACAAGATGATACTACGATACATTTTTACTTTTTATTTTAAAGGGTTTGTAACAGCCTATTGTGCGTTATTTGAAAATGTTAATTGAAGTAAAGAACAAAACGATTTCACATAGTATCTGAACTCTACCGTTGGTGCTAGTTCAGGATATTAATTAATACTTTTATTTCAGCCAAATAGCAATCGAAAATATCCACATAGTTGGAATACACACGTCTCTGTAGGGTCATGGAAAGATTTGTTAATTCAATTAGGGTTGTGAAAGTCACACGCAGCCAGACGTGTAAAGACATGCCTCAACTCAAAGTTGGATGTTGCCCGCGTCAGGCCGATTATGTAATAATAATAATAATAATAATAATAATAATAATAATAATAATAATAATAATAATAATAATAATGTTATTGGTTTTACGTCCCTTTTAACTACTGTTGCTTTTAGAGACGCCGGGGTGCCAGAATTTTGTCCCGAAGGGGATCTTTAACGTGCCAGTAAATCTACTAACACGGCTCCCTCGCATTTGTGCACACTCAAATGCCAGCTGACTGCGCCAGGATACGAACCTGAAACATACGGTCCAGCAAGCGAGAACGTTACCGCTGAGCCACGCCGCCAGTCCGGTCGATTATGTCTCCAGATCCATAACATTCTTTAGATACTTCTTATCTTTCTTTCTTCAATGATGGTAGCAGTTTTTATCTAGGTTGTGGCGTTTGGTAGAGGTAAATCGTTTCTAAGGTCTTCAACAAAGAATAGTTCTATTATACTCTTTGATAATAACAACGAGTTATAACTATACTCATACATTTAGGAGAAAGTAGGCTATATGTTCTTTACTGAACATCTTGTTCTCAGTTTATCTTCACGAGGCTGAGTGTACCCCGTTACAAATCTCAGACAAGAATTAAGTTTCATGGCCAAGCCTTTTCCGTGGTTTCCCCACTTTCAACACAATGCAAATGCTGGGACGGTATCTTGTGACAGGCCACGGCCACTTCTTTCCACATCCTTCCCAGTTTCATTCATCTTCATCCATTCCATCTCTCATCCAGGGCGCGCAGGTCGCCCATGGCGTCGATTAGAAAGACCTGCACTCAGCCTCTAAGGATGCCACAAGACAAAAAAGGAAACAAGTAGTTCCGTGAAGAACTAAATAGCCTATTTTCATATATCCTGCTAATATTAATTGCACCTATCAACATACAAATTGTCAGTTTGTTTGCTGTAATAGATTCGTAGATATTGAGAACCGTCTAAATATTTCGGATGTTCGCCATGTTGGATTTTAATACATGTAGGCCATAGAGTTTATGTACTATTAGATGATGATTATTGTGTACGTTCATTATGCAAATGTTGATTTCGATCGCATGATTAGAACATAAGAAATAATAACTTAATTTTCGAAATTCGCACATCCGCCATATAGAGGTTACGTAATCAATGGAACTAAATTATATACCAGTGCATTACAATGTGTACAAACATTTGCTGTACGAAGTTTCATTGCGTTTGGATCATTAAATCGCGAGAAAAGCCTATTTAAAACTTTAAACTTCGCTTGGCCGCCATGTTCGTTTTGTAGTTAATTGGTTTTTGAAAGTCTCATAGATGAACGTCCAGTAGTGTCCTTTATCTCCGTACGAAATTTCATGGTGATATCGGTAATAGTTTCAGAAAAATAGAATGCCGGTGAAATATTTCGCACAGCCCCAATGTTGAGGTTATGTAAACAATTGAACGAAGTTAGATGTCGGTGCATTACAATGTGTATAAACATATACTGTACCATGTTTTATTGCGTTTGGTTGGTTAAATCGCGAGAAACGTCTATTTAAAAGTCGCAACTTCGCTTGACCGCCATGTTGGTTTTGTAGTTACCAGGTGTTCAAAAATCACATAGATGAACGTCTAGTAGTTCCCTTTATCACCGTACAAAATTCCAGGGTGATATTTCGGAGATATTGAATACTGGTGAAATATTTCGCACAGCCGCCATGTTGGATTGGCGAGACGTAACATAATTTGAAGGGCACGGTCGGGGTCGCCCGGAATAGTGCTATGAACTTACCGAGTTTCATTGAAGTCGCTCCAGCCGTTTAGAAGTTATTAGGGGGACACAAAAATCGTCACACACACTCCACACAGACAGACACACGGACAAAAGGTGATCTCATAAGCTTATGTTTTTCATAGGCTAAAAATATCTGCGGAGCCGTTGGTGGTACAGTTGTTACGTTATCGCGTGCCTAGTCCCTACTGAATTACTGTGGATTGCATCGGTCTGGATATCGTTGCGCACGACATCTGTTGACGGAAGTTGTTGACCGATTGAAGAGTTACAACTAACAGTTTAACAATGAATGAATGAATGAATGAATTCAAAACTTGACATTATACCTGAAGTACTGTATAGTAGAAAACGACAAGTTCCACAGTCAAAATAAATAGTATACAGGCGTGAAACAAAGGAATGCAGCGTAGTAAGGATTGACGTAAGTTCTTGGCGGAAAATATATTTTGTGCGTTATCCTCTCGAAGGGCATTCTCGTTTTCGTGCGGTTGGAATATTTTATGAACGCAAGGCGGGTGGCCGAGCTCCCAGGGAGAGAGAGATGTGGGTTGGTGAGTGGGAGGGAATATTATCGCGGATTGAAGGGCTGCACGGTTCTGTTTTCCACTTACGTGCAAGGCATTATTAACTTGGAGAGATTTCTTGGCTCTCACTATTATCAGCAGCAAGAGGTGGGTTCTATTCCCATCTCAGCCATCCTAGAAGTGGTTTTCCGTGGTTTCCCACTTCTACTCCAGGCGAATGCCGGATGTTCCTAATTTAAGGCCACGAGTTTCTACTACGCAAATCATAGCCCATATTACAAAATAAATACACACACTACTAACGCCATTGAAATGACACAGGTTATCAGACAGATCTACATACACCCAAGTACGGTGTTACATGACCACGGATGTAGCAATTTCATAAATGAATTAACAACAACAGCCACTTGCGTATGCACATTTGCAACCTCCAGCAACAACATGCAGTATATTTTGAAAGGGTTTCAATTGCACATACCTCTTATTCATAGACATGGGAGGAATTGTCGAAACTATCTCATACCTGAAGTTTGGAAGGCATTTGTCAGTGTTGCCTGAAACAACTGTTGAATTATGCTTTTCAGTCAGTCAACACGATCTTTCCCCAATAAGATTGGGCGGGGTTACATTATATAATATAACACTGGTCTTGAATTATTCTTTACATGTTTTCATATTATTCAATGATAAATAAAGGGGTCTTATCAACGAATACTATTAATAAATGCAATTAATAATCTATTGTATATAATCCAAAATTGACTCATCACCGCAGGGCTCAAACCACTAGACCTAGAAAGCTGACATTTTGCATGTTGGTTGATCCGAGTATGTAGAGGCTCACTAAGAAACGGTTCTTGAAAATTCAATTCGTAAGTGACTTTTTTCGGCCCTTTGGTATTGACCATCCAAAATTTACTCATCGACGCAGGGCTCAAACCACTCGACCTAGAAAGCTGAAATTTTGCATGTTGGTTGATCCGAGTATGTAGAGGCCCACTAGGAAACGGTTTTTGAAAATTCAATTTGTAAGTGACTTTTCGTCCCTTTGGCACTGAGCAAGGACAGTCGGCACAAAGGTCGGATTTAGCTCATTTTAAGCCGCCAGATACGAGAAACAATACTCGGAGGTCCTGTAGGGACCCCGAAACACACTTTTTAAGTTCCTAAAATGAACGGTTTCGGAGATATTCGCAAATAACTGTGTTCCCTCTGAGAAACAGATCAACGTTACTATGGCAACCGCTGAAATTTCCCAGACCGGGGATAGTTTTCTGGCAATATCTCGAAAACCGTTCGTTTTAGGGCCTCAAAACACTGGGTTCGGTTCCCACTTCTTTGAAGTGGAAACCACGAACATTGCTCCTCGCATTGATACGCGCAAGAAGAGCTATATTCCATATTTCTACGAGCAAATCGACTTGGAAAGTCTCATCTTTATATATATAATTCTTCGACACGTGTGTATGTGACTGAACTCCTCCTAAACGACTGAATCGATGTTGATGGAATTTGGTATGTATATTAGGGTGGGTCCATGTATGGTTTAGATTCACAATCTGACCAGGTAGGTGGAACGAACACAATTTTAGAACCACAATTTACACACAATTTTAGAACCACAATATACAGTCAAAAACAGTCGTCATGGAAACCACTAGCCTTGGCCTTCGTGAAAGCTGATGTCTTTGGACGGTTTGTCTCTGCACGTTCGAGCCACCTGGTCGCAACCTGTGAAACTACATACACTCAGCCCGTGGCGAAAAGTTGTGTTTTATACCAAAGGTGGCAGTGATGTCGAATTCTACTGTTTGTCTCTGCACGTTAGAGCGTTTCAGAAGTCCCGTATGCGTTAATATACCATTCATCCGATTGCCATTAAACTTGGGTGATATGCTGAGTGAGCTCCAGGGAAGGTGTTTGGCTTAGTAAATCCATTTTAGAATAGATAGCGCACGAATAGATTCAACAAATGAGCGACGACGCGCGAAGCGTTTCAGAAAGGTCCCGTATGCGTTCAAATACCATTCGTCCGATAGCGATGAAACTTGGGTGAGATGTTGTGTACAATCCAGGGAAGGCTCCCGGCTTACTTTGATGAGTTGTTGTGTACACTTAAGTGAAGGCTTCTAACTTAGTAATCCATTTCACAGGAGGTTGCGCACGAGTAGATTCAACAAATGAGCGGCGACGTGCGAAGCGTTTCAACAAAGTCCCGTATGCGTTCAAATACCATTCGTCCGATAGCGATGAAACTTGGATGAGATGTTGTGTACACTTACGTGAGGGTTTCTAACTTAGTAAATCCATTTCACAATTGGTAGCTCACGAGTAGATTCAACAAATGGGCAACGACGCGCGAACTTTTAATCAAAGTCCCGTATGCGTTCATATACCATTCATGCGGTTGCCATGAAACTTGGGTGATATGTTGAGTGAGCTCCAGGGAAGGTGTTTGGCTTAGTAAATCCATTTTACAATAGATAGCACACGAATAGATTCAAGAAATGAGCGACGACGCGCGAAGCGTTTCAGAAAGGTCCCGTATGGGTTCAAATACCATTCGTCCGATAGCGATGAAACTTGGGTATGATGTTGTGTACAATCCAGGGAAGGCTCCTGGCTTAGTAAAACAATTTCACATTAGGTAGCGCACGACTAGATTCAACAAATGAGTGACGACGCGCGAAGCGTTTCAACAAAATCCCGTATAAGTTTATATTCCATTCATAGATTGAGATGAAACTTTGATGAGTTGTTGTGTACACTTAAGTGAAGGCTTCTAACTAAGTAATCCATTTCACAGGAGGTTGCGCATGAGTAGATTCAACAAATGAGCGGCGACGTGCGAAGCGTTTCAACAAAGTCCCGTGTGCGTTCAAATACCATTCGTCCGATAGCGATGAAACTTGGATGAGATGTTGTGTACACTTATGTGAGGGTTTCTAACTTAGTAAATCCATTTTACAATTGGTAGCTCACGAGTAGATTCAACAAATGGGCAACGACGCGCGAACTTTTAATCAAAGTCCCGTATGCGTTCATATACCATTCATGCGGTTGCCATGAAACTTGGGTGATATGTTGAGTGAGCTCCAGGGAAGGTGTTTGGTTTAGTAGTAGTAGTACTCTCATTCAGTCCAATTATCGCTAAGTGCGATAGAAAATGATTGAAGTCTGGTGCCCTAATGGGCTCCTTTCACTTCATTTATGATTGGCTAAGATGTTAGTTAGGTTTACTATATTTGGTTTGATTTTAACAATTATTTACTCCCTTGAGACATTACTGGATAATGTTTCTAGGGAGAATTTAGTCCTTTGGAGTTGACTGTCAAGTGATTTTATTTTGCTTTGATTTTATTTTTAAGTTAGATATTGAGAGCACTAAAACTTGTTTTTGTGCCTGAAGAGCTGTGGGTTCGAACTTGGGTTAGCGACTATGCTATTAACCGTCCGACCCGCAGCGGCACTAGTTGGTAATGCGCTCGGTTCGCTCTGTCATGGCCTGGCAGTGGTCGCTTCAGCGGTTAATAATAATTATAATGGGTGTAATTTTATAGATTGAATTTTAGTGTTTGGAAGAGCGAAAGACCTCTAGTTAGGTTTGGTTTTATAGAAGGTGAAATTTATAGTCCTGTAGTAGATCCATTTTACAATAGATAGCACACGAATAGATTCAAGAAATGAGCGACGACGCGCGAAGCGTTTCAGAAAGGTCCCGTATGGGTTCAAATACCATTCGTCCGATAGCGATGAAACTTGGGTAAGATGTTGTGTACAATCCAGGGAAGGCTCCTGGCTTAGTAAAACAATTTCACATTAGGTAGCGCACGACTAGATTCAACAAATGAGTGACGACGCGCGAAGCGTTTCAACAAAATCCCGTATAAGTTTATATTCCATTCATAGATTGAGATGAAACTTTGATGAGTTGTTGTGTACACTTAAGTGAAGGCTTCTAACTTAGTAATCCATTTCACAGGAGGTTGCGCATGAGTAGATTCAACAAATGAGCGGCGACGTGCGAAGCGTTTCAACAAAGTCCCGTGTGCGTTCAAATACCATTCGTCCGATAGCCATGAAACTTGGGTGAGATGTTGTGTACACTTACGTGAGGGTTTCTAACTTAGTAAATCCATTTTACAAAAGGTAGCTCACGAGTAGATTCAACAAATGAGCAACGACGCGCGAACTTTTAATCAAAGCCCCGTATGCGTTCATATACCATTCACCCGATTGCAATGAAACTTGGGTGAGATGTTGTGTACACTTACGTGAGGGTTTCTAACTTATTAAATCCTTTTCACAGGAGGTTTCGCACGAGTAGATTCAACAAATGAGCGACGACGCGCGAAGCGTTTCAGTAAGGTCCCGTATGCGTTCAAATACTATTCGTCCGAATACGATGAAACTTGGGTGAGGTGTTGTGTACAACCTACGGAAGGTTTTTGGCTTAATAAATGCATTTTACAATATGTAGCGCACGAGTAGAGTCAACAAATGTGTGACGGCACGCGAATCATTTCAACAAAGTACTGTATGCGTCCATATACCTTTTATCCGATTGCGATGAAACTTTGGTGAATTGTTGTGTACACTCCAGGAAATGTTTCTGTCTTAGTAAATCCAGTTTTTAATAAGTAGCGCACGAGTATATTCAACAAATGAGCGACGGCGCGCGAATCGTTTCCACAATGTCCCGTATGCGGTCATATATCATTCATCCGATTGCGATCAAAACTTGGTGAATCATTGAGTACACGCCAGAGAAGGTTTCAGGCTTAGTAAATCTATTTTACAATAGGTAGCGCATGAGTATATTCAACAAATGAGTGACGGCACGCGAATCGTTTAAAGAAAATCACTTATGCATTCAAATGTCATTCATCCGATTCCGATGAAACATTGATGAGTTGTTGTGTACACGCCAGGGAAGGTGTTCAACTTGGTAAATCCATTTTGCAATATTGGTAGTGCACGAGTAGATGTAACAAATGAATGACAACGCGCGAAGCGTTCCAACAAAATCCTGTATGCGTTCATATACTATTCATCGATTGCGATGAAACTTTGATGAGTTGTTGTGTACACTTACGTGAAGCTTTCTAACTTAGTAAATCCATTTCACTGTTGGTAGAGCACGAGTAGATTCAACAAATGAGTGACAGTGCACGAATCATTTAAACCAAATCCCGTAAGCGTTAAATGCCATTTATCCGCTTGCGATGAAACTTTGGAGAGTTGTTGTGCACGCTCCAACGAATGTTTCTAAATTAGTTAATTCAATTCACGATAGTTTAGAGCCAGTTAACAGATATTGAAAAAAATATTGTGTATCCAAAAGCACTTCAAGAAACAAAGTTACAACACTTTCTTTGATGGCAAGACAACGTCTGCCGGGTAAGCTTGTCTATTGTATATAATCCAAAATTGACTCATCACCGCAGGGCTCAAACCACTAGACCTAGAAAGCTGAAATTTTGCATGTTGGTTGATCCGAGTATGTAGAGGCTCACTAAGAAACGGTTCTTGAAAATTCAATTTGTAAGTGACTTTTTTCGACCCTTTGGCACTGAGCAAGGACAGTCGGTACAAAGGTCGGATTTAGCTCATTTTAAGCCGCCAGATACGAGAAATAATACTCGGAGGTCCTATAGGGACCCCGAAACACACTTTTTAAGTTCCTAAAATGAACGGTTTCGGAGATATTCCCAAATAACTGTGTTCCCTCTGAGAAACAGATCAACGTTACTATGGCAACCGCTGAAATTTCCCAGACCGGGGATAGTTTTCTGGCAATATCTCGAAAACCGTTCGCTTTAGGGCCTCAAAACGCTGGTTTCGGTTCCTACTTCTTTGAAGTGGAAACCACGAACATTGCTCCTCGCATTGATACGCGCAAGAAGAGCTATATTCCATATTTCTACGAGCAAATCGACTTGGAAAGTCTCATCTATTATATATAATCCAAAATTGACTCATCACCGCAGGGCTCAAACCACTAGACCTTGAAAGCTGAAATTATGCATGTTGGTTGATCCGAGTATGTAGAAGCTCACTAAGAAACGGTTCTTGAACATTCAATTCGTAAGTGACTTTTTTCGGCCCTTTGGCATTGACCATCCAAAATTTACTCATCGACGCAGGGCTCAAACCACTAGACCTAGAAATTTGAAATTTTGCATGCTGGTTGATCTGTGTATGTAGAGGCCCAGTAAGAAACGGTTTTTGAAAATTCAATTTGTAAGTGACTTTTTTCGGCCCTTTGGCACTGCGCAAGGACAGTCGGTACAAAGGTCGTATTTAGCTCATTATATGCCACCAGATACGAGAAACAATACTCGGAGGTCCTGTAGGGACCCCAAAACACACTTTTTAAGTTCCTAAAATTAACGGTTTCGGAGATATTCCCAAATAACTGTGTTCCCTCTGAGAAACAGATCAACGTTACTATGGCAACCGCTGAAATTTCCCAGACCGTGGATAGTTTTCTGGCAATATCTCGAAAACCGTTCGTTTTAGGACCTCAAAACGCTGGGTTCGGTTCCCACTTCTTTGAAGTGGAAACCACGAAAATTGCTCCTCGCATTGATACGCGCAAGAAGAGCTATATTCCATATTTCTACGAGCAAATCGACTTGGAAAGTCTCATCTATCTTATATATAAAAGTGAAAGTCTGTATGTATGTGGGTGGGTGGGTGAGTGGGTTGGTTCCGTATACAAATCTACACCTTTCCACCAATCTCAACCAAATTTTGCATACACATAGTTTAGGACCAAGAAGGAACCCCTGGCTACATGAATTTTCGATAGTCTTTCTCATTCTTCTGATTTCGGCCCTTTTGCACTCAAGCACAGGCTAATCAAATCATAAAATATACTCATGAAGGAATGGCAAGGCAGATAATTTCCATGGCAACATAGCTCAAGTAGAGACCCGGCCGTCTGGATGCCAGTTGCGCTCTGCACTACCGGTATAGAAAATGAGCATCTTTACTTGAAATCCCGTTAGTTACTCAACTACTCACACAGCACTGTCAACCGAGTTTAACATAACAAAGGCTTGACACTATCTTCTACTATATATTTGTCAAATACCACTCACTCACTCACTCATTCATTCATCACGAAATCTCAGAAACCACCGAACGGATTGGAATGAAATTTGGTATGCTGCTTCCCCAAGGCCCTCAAATGCCCACTAAGAGAGGATTTTTGTATATTCAGGTTCTAAAGGGGTGTTAAGGGGGTAGACCTGCATTTCATTGAATAGCAATATCTCCCGATTGGTTTCATTGGGGGATGAGATACTCGGCACATAAACTCATCATTAAAAATAAGAAGACACGAGTCTGAGGGTTTTTCGATGTGGCGTATATTATGAGGTGAAAGGGGTGAAAAGTGGGGATTGAAAGATTCCTAACGGTGCGTGTATCTCTTAAACGACATAGGCGAGGAGTTTGAAACTCAGCGGAAAAAAATCAGCATTAAAATTAAGTAAATATGTGTTTGACCGTTTATTCATAAATCCAATTTAAGGAGCCCTGGGGAGGGGTGACATTCTGGGGGGGGGGACAGGAAAGAACGTGTCCTAACTGATTATCTGACTGACTCACTCATCAAACTCAGGGGGAAAAACTGCTTTAAAGTAAGTAAATATCTGTTCGACAGTTTTTTTTTCATAAATCAAATTTAAGGAGTTCATGGGGAGGGGTGAAATTCTGAAAAAAGAAAATTGAAAGAAAATGTCCTGACTAACTCACTCACTCACTCACTCACTCACTCACTCACTCACTCACTCATCATCGCCCAGCCAAATTATTGAAGTTAGAAACATGACAGTTTGGGGATATGTTCATTGTATGTCAAAACCGTCTACTAAGGGAGAATTTTCGGATATTCAGGTTTTAAAGGGGTGTTAAGGGGGTTAAACCTGCATTTCATTGAATAACAATATCTCCCGATTGGTTTCATTGGGGGATGTGATACACGGCATATAAACTCATCATTAAAAAGTAAGAAGACACGTTTCTGAGGGTTTTTCGATGTGGTGTATATTATGAGGTGAAAGGGGTGAAAAGTAGGGGTTGAAAGATTCCTAACGGAGCGTGTATCTCTTAAACGACATAGGCGAGGAGTTTGAAACTCAGCGGAAAAAAATCAGCATAAAAATAAGTAAATATGTGTTTGACCGTTTATTCATAAATCCAATTTAAGGGGCCCATGGGGAGGGGTGACATTCTGGGGGGGGGGGGGGGGGCAGGAAAGAAAGTGTCCTAACTGATTGACTGACTGACTCACTCATCAAACTCAGGGGGAAAACTGCTTTAAAGTAAGTAAATAGCTATTCGACAGTTTTTTTGATCAATCAAATTGAAGGGGTTCATCGGGAGGTTTGAAATTCTGAAGAAAAACAAATGAAAGAAAATGTCCTGACTCATTCACTCACTCATCATCGCCCAGCCAAAAATATTGAAGTTGGAAACATGGCATTTTGGGGATATGTTCGTTGTATGTCAAAACCGTACACTAAGGGAGGATTTTTGGATATTCAGGCTCTAAAGGGGTCTTAAGGGGGTAAAACCTGCATTTCATTGAATAACAATATCTCACGAATGGTTTCATTTGTGGATGTGATACTCGGCATATAAACTAGTCATTAAAAATAAGCTGACATGAGTCTAAGGGTTTTTTGATGTGGTGTAATATTATGAGGTGAAAGGGGTGAAAATTGGGGGTTGATGGATTATTAACGGAGCGTGTATCTCTTAAACGACATAGGCGAGGAGTTTGAAATTCGGTGGGAGAAACAGCTTAAAATACAAGTAAATAGGTGTTCGACAGTTTTTTTCATAAATCCAATTTAAGGGGCCCTTGGAGAGGGGTGAAATTCTGGGGGGGAAAACAGGAAAGAAAGTGTCCTAACTGATTGACTCACTTACTCACTCATCAAACTCAGGGCGAAAACAGCTTTAAATAAATAAATAGGTGTTCTACCGTTTGTTTCAAAAATCCAATTTAAGGGGTCCATGGGGAGGGGTGAAATTATCAAAAATAAATGAAAGAAAATATCCTGACTCACTCACCCACTCAACATTGCCAAGCCAAAATTATTGAAGTTAGAAACATGAAATTTTGGGGATATGTTCGTTGTATGTCGAAAACGTCTTCTAAGGAAAGAGTTTTGAATATTCAGGTTCTAAATAGGTGTTAAGGGGGTAAACGAGCATTTCATTGAATAAAAATATCTCACGAGTGGTTTCATTTGGGGATGTGATACTTGGCATATATACTAATTATTAAAAATAAGCTGACACATGTCTAATGGTTTTTCGATGTAGTGTATATTATGAGGTGAAAGGAATGAAAAGTGGGGGTTGAAAGATTCTTAACGGAGCGTGTATCTCTTAAACGACATAGGCGAGAAGTTTGAAACTCGGAGGAAATCAATCAGCTTAAAAATAAATAAATAAATAAATAAATAAATAAATAAATAAATAAATAAATAAATAAATAAATAAATAAATAAATAAATAAATAAATAAATAAATAAATAAATAAATAAATAAATAAATAAATAAATAAATAAATAAATAAATAAATAAATAAATAAATAAATAAATAAATAAATAAATAAATAAATAAATAAATAAATAAATAAATAAATAAATAAATAAATAAATAAATAAATAAATAAATAAATAAATAAATAAATAAATAAATAAATTAATAAAAGAAATAGGTGTTCGACCGTTTTTTCATAAATCCAATTTAAGGGGCCTATGGGGAGGGGTGAAATTCTGGAAGAAAAACGTCCACTAAGGTAGGATTTTTGTATGTTCACTCTCATCGAGCAACCCAAACTATTAATGTTAGCAGAATGATATTTTGGGGATATGTTTGTTGTGTGTCGAAAACGTCAACTAAGGAGGGAGTTTTGGATATTCAGGTTCTAAAGGGGTGTTAACGAGGTTAAACCTGCATTTCATTGAATAACAATATGACACGACTATGACGCGGGTGATGCGAGGCTAAAAATGAGATGGTGTGTGTGTGTGTGTGTGTGTGTGTATTACTCAATCACGCAAGTACCACTGGTCCGATTTACATGAATTTTACATGGAAGTAGCTGATTTACCTGGTTAACATATAGGTTACTTTTGATTTCAATACTTTACAATATTTAAAGATGGCGACCATTTTAGTGACGTCACTACACCCTTTGGTTTAAAACTTTCATATTTCCATTTCAAATAAAAATAGAACTCGAAGAAATTGCAAACTTTGGATGGCATATACGAGGTTTAAAATTACATTTTCTATCCGAAAGGTACCTCCAACCGTTAGCGAGTAAAGCCTAAATTTGTGCTATAAAACACGGTCAACGCCGAGCGGTGTAGTTGGACAAAATGTTCCATCCTTAATCTCCCTCTGCGCAGCACCTCGCCTATCCCCTGTTTCAACTGTCACCTTCACATTTTATTTTATTTATGACGCGCGGCGAAGCACGGGTACTTCAGCTAGTAATAATATAATATAATATCGTATGGTCTCGGGTGCCGGGTGCAAGCTTTGTAATTTGACACCAAGAGGGTAGCTTGCATGTCGAATTTCGTTGTTCCTTGTATCACTATGGAAGTCACTGGTAAAGAAGGGGGAATTGCCATTGGATACTATGAATACATGCAATTTATACACTGGTAAATAAGGGGGAATTATCAGCGAACACTGTTAATAGGCCTACATGTAATTTATTCACTGGTAAATAAGGGGGAATTACCAATGGATACTATTGCTACATTACATTTATTCATTGGTAAATAGGCGAGGGGGGGGGGGATTATCAGCTAATACTATTTATACATGTATGTAAGGGGAAATTATTAGCAAACACTGTTGATACATGTAATTTATTCACTGATAGACAAGGGAGAATTACCAATGGATACTATTAATACATGCAATTTTTTCACTGGTAACTAAGGAAGGAATTATCAGGTAGTGCAATTTATACAGTCCGGCTCTGTGGCTAAATGGTTAGCGCGCTAGACTTTAGCCCAAAGTGCCTCGGGTTCGATTCCCGGCCGAGCCATCAGGTATTTTAATCTCCTGAAGTTAATTCCCGTGGCTCGGGGACTGGGTGTATTTGCCGTCTTCATCATCACTTCATCCTCATTACGGCGCGCAGGTCGCCCACGGGTGTCACTAGAAAGATCTGCACTAGGCCTCTCCGGAGGCCACACATCATTATTATTATTACAATTTATACATGTAAGTAAGGGGAAATTCTTAGCGAACACTGTTGATACATGTAATTTATTCACTGATAGATAAGGAAGGAATTATCAGCTATGAATATCTATGACATTAGTCATTATTCTAGGTTTCCCGTATTGATTATGATATATTATACCAATATCCACTTTACAATACAACAATTTTTTATACGATGTCCTTACACTCTAAGATACATGTTTCGGCTGTGTGAGCCTTCTTCAGTCAAAACATATTGATGATTCTCATAAGACAGTCTGTGTGTTGATCTTGTTAAAAAAAATAGTTTTACAATCTTCAAGGTTATTAAAATAGACAAAAATGCTTAAAGAATTTGACTATATGCCGAAATTCAGGTCATAGGCCCTTCGTCGTTAAAATCCCAGATCAAACACAGGGCCCCATTGAACAAGTATCTTGTAAAGAACGTGTATGCGAAATGCTTGTGGCTACAATTTATACATGCAAATAAGGGGGAATTATTAGCAAACACTGTTAATACGAAATTTATTCATTGGTAATAAGGCGGGAATTATCAGTAAATAATGTTAATACATATAATTTATTCATTGCTAAATAATGGGGGAAATATCAGCGAATACTGCTAATACGTGCAATTTATTCTGTGTTAAATAAGGGAAAAATTATCAGCGGATAATATTAATACATGTAATTTATTCACTGGTAAATGAGGGAAGAATTATCATCGTATAATGTTAATATATATAATTTATTCACTGGTAAATAAGGGGGGAATTATCAACGAATGATGCTAAAATATGTAATTTTTTTAAGGACCAGTGTTTTATATAGTGTAATCCCACCCAATCATATTGAGAATACAGCGTGTTGACCGACTGAAGAGTACAAATTGACAGTACCTCACCTTCCAATAGTTTATCTTTGAGTGCACCATTAAACAAGGAGTAAGTCAACCATCTTCCTCCTTTTAGAAAAGTGAAGTCAACATAAGTTCTAATTTCAAGCTTTTAAAATTGAAGTTCTTGGCATAACGAGTATGCTCGATAAGGTTGATGAAATATTAAGGGGGAGCAGAGGAATGAAAATGGATGTAGTTTGATTTAAAGTTTTAATGGCAATTTTCACTTAGCACATGGTGTGGTATAAGCCATCTAACAGCTTGTAGTAGGAGGGACGTTCGTAGCTCATCACGGAGCGTATCGGAATATTGGAAGAACGAGGAGGGAAGAGAGAAGCTGTCGATAAAACGCTCTCAGCTAGACCTTGATATTTATAGCATTTTCGCCCCCCTCGAGATGTGCACGCAGATGGCTAGTATTCCATACAATGGCTGAGGAATATTTACTGTTCACACAGGATTTACCAACAGTGTGGCAAAATTTATACGAGTTTGTCAGTGAAAGTAGAGGCTTCATTTCTCTTTCAAACCAAACTTAAGTTAAAATATAGTAATAGGGATTCATTTGTCAGTAGGAAACATACTCAATAATTATCTAGTAAAAGCAAAAAGAACTGCTACATGTTATAAAGCAAAAAAAAGACAATACCTAGGTCACATCATGCGAAACGAGAGGTACCAATTATTACAGCTAATTATTGAAGGAAAGATACAAGGAAAAAGATCCATTGGGAGACGCAGAAATTCAAGGTTGAAGGACATTAGAAGGTGGCTCCGGTGTACATCGGAGGAAGCATTTCATACTGCAATGTCAAGGTCAGAGCTGGCTACGTGGATCGCCAACCTTTGTTTTGTGACGGCGTCTTAAGGAGAAGAAGAATAGTAACTACCAGTATCAAAAACATCTCTACAGAATAGAAATTCTTTGACATCAAATATAGATTTCGGTATAAGGAATTCATTTTTGAAAGCCTTTGTCTGGAGCGTGGCGCTCTATGGAAGTGAAACTTCAACTGTTGGTACAGCAGAAAAGAGGAGAATAAAAGTGCCTGAAATGTGGTGTTACAGGAGAATTATGAGGATATATGAATCGTAGCCTATGGCCATAAGCTGGGCATTTTTTATTTTTGGAATGAACGCCCGAGGGATTCCAGCAAGTTCAATTTCAAGCGGTTCCAAATTTGGCTCCCAGATCACTAGCGGCAAACGCTGGAACTTAATAGAGCGTTCCAAACCAGCCAAATATATTCTACAAATTTTGCTACACAGCACTAATTGCAGTGGTAGGTTCTTTTACATGTCATAAATCTATGACATGGGCCCACCGGCTTTATTTCCCCTCCGAAAGAAGGCATACTGAAGGATTTTAACGCTCATAAAATATCCGGCGACTTCGGCCGGGTGTGAACCCACTATCTTGGGCATAGCAGTTCAGCATGCTACCGACTACGCCATCGAAGCCGGAGAATTATGAAGATCAGATGAGTAGAAATGAAGAGGTATTAAGTCGAGTGAGCGAGGAGAGATGTTTCTCGCGACTGCAAACTTAGTTATGGAAGGAAGGGTCGAGGACAAGAACTGTAGGGGTAGGTTAGAATATGTTCAGCAAATTGCCTCAGATGTATAGTGTGGTAGCTGTGTAAAGATGGAACGATTAGATCAGGACAGGGAGGCATCTACTGAAGAGCTGCATCAAACCAGTCAGAAGACCGAAGACTCAAGCAACAACAACAACATAATTTTACTCTCAACTGAATGTTGAGGTTAAGGTTTTCTTTCAGACCAACTAGTGGTGTAGCGGCCAGTATTCTTGGAGGTCCAAAGTCGAGTCCTAGCTCTGTTAAGAAATATAATTCTGGTCTGAGGGCAGGAAAGGGGTACACTCAGCCTCGTGAGGTGAAACTGAGAATAGGTGGGTTCGATTCCCATCTCAGCCATCCTGAAAGTGCTCAGAGTGCAAAATATGTTCCTCATACAAAATAAGACCATAACTCAGAATATACTAAGTATACAACCAATTTTTATAGGAACTTCGTTCTTATTTTGTTGCATACTACTGTAGATATTGGAACGTTTTCCTGGACACCCTCTATACATTAGCATATACATCACAAGAACACAGGCTATAAGACAGAATACATGTTTAATTTTTGATTCATTTATATTCATTTGGAACATCATGGACATGTAACCTCATATTATTATTATTATTATTATGATTATTATTATTAATTAATTAAATCGTTAAAAATATACAGTACACCATTTAAGAAATTCAAAAAGACTTACACATTTTATGAATTTCCTTACGATTCCTACTCAATGGTTTAAACTGCACATTTTCATTTATTAAATGATATTATTACAATATGATAAAGACAGGTCGAAATAGGATAACAAATTCATACAGAACAGAAAGTGTAACGTGTTTTTCGAGGGTATTTTACGCCACTGACATAAGTCAGTAGGAAGCCATTCAATGTTTATATACGCGGCAAATTGTTCAGCCGAGATATGTTTCATGTAACTTATTATTATTATTAAGGTATTTTTGGAGCGTTTTTTTTTATAAGATTATAAGTATACAGATAGGTTTTCGATGTTATAGAAAAACTATCAAGCGAATTATTATGAACAACATTATCGCGGAAAATTATATGATTACGGAATTTAACGGATTTTGTCAGTTAGAGTTTATTGTGAGAGAGATGAGTCATTGGGAATTCAGCTACAGGTATATTCTTGTCAGGAAGCCTGACGAAAGCCGTGGGGCACTTCCAGCTGGCTGTATCAAGAAAAGGCGAAATGGCCTGGACCGGAAATCGACATCGTCGCGCTGAGTATATTGACCCTTATGTCGGGAGTATCGCGTGGTGTCACAGCCAATCATAGGAGACCGGGCGACTTGGAGACGGCTCCAGAGAGGGGATGCGAGGAATGCATATATTGTTTGCGCGCCGAGAAGGGAGGACGATTATCATTGTAAAACTTGACCGATGTGGTGGCTCGTTTGGTTGGTTCCGGTGTGATCGGACCATAACTTTACATTTCTACGACAACCTCCACAACTGACGAAGAAGATGGCGACGTCCAGAAGGCTGTTGGAAGCTCTCTTAAAGAACATTAAGTACGAGGGAAATGCTACGGCAATTTCCAATGGTAAGCGCGAATGACTCAGAACAACATAATCTCTCGCTTCATTGTTTCATATTCAGAATTTCAGTAACTTCTTAGCTTGGGAATAATAGTAAAATCAGTAATTCATCCGACTCCGTTTTCACGTAATTCTCTAGTGGTAAATTCAAATCGTTACGCTCCAATTTAAATTTATTATTATTATTATTATTATTATTATTATTATTATTATAAAAAATTGCCACTACTTGTTTTTATATAATAAATTCATTTCTTATACTATGCAATCTTTGCTTTCAGTAGGTAGCATTAGATATAGACCAAATTCCTTCTCCTGATACAAATGTTAATTGAGTTAATGATCAAATCATACCACGATCTGAGTGTGAAGATTCTTAAAGGTGTTCTGCCAGAGCTAGGTGTTGTTAAATATAAATTTAGATTTCAACATAGTGTTGAGGTCTTGGCGCCCATTAATACAACGTATCTTAGTCAGAGTAAACATTACATTTATCACCTCAAACGTGGGACTTGTTGTGGTTTTTCCACGCTCTCCCCAGGAAAACAGTTACACTTGTCACCCAACTGAGGGGTCACTAGTGAAACCGTTACATTTGCCGCCCAACTGTGGAGCTTCTTATATATGTATTTTAAAGTGCAAGGCAGGGCTAATGAAACCGTTACACTTGTACGCTCAACGTGGAGCCAAAGGAACCATTACAGAAGAGATATCACATATGCCACTAATAGGTGCAACCTTTTGTGTGGCATGCATATCATTGATTACTACTCTATTTCCTAAAATTGTATAATGGCTTAGTCGAATAACACGTTCTATGTATACCTAGGTAGTCTATGCTTTATGTACTAAACTACTGAAGGCTGGTTGGATCCTCAAAAAGTACCACCGTTGGGTTATATGGGTGGATACCCACGAAAACCCAAGGCAGCGCTATATTGAGGCGTACTAGGCAAGATGAGGAGTGAGGTAGTTTGCCATTGGTTTCCTCACTGAGTCAGAACAGCAGTACTAACCCTATGAGTAGAACCTTTCACAGCATCCACAGGCACCGACTGTGTCCTGAATGGCATTACTAAGCACCACCCATACTTCAGTAGCTTCCATATAATCACAGCCATGACTGAGACTGAGACATCGGTGAAAAGCCACATTTTACTCTAGCCTGTGCCAACAGACTAATGCAAATGCACTGCATTCATCAAGAGATGGCAAACATACCCAAAATCTCTATCTCTATCTCTCTCTATATAAAAATGAAAGTTTGTCTCTTTTATCTGAATTTCCACGGAAATTTGCGTTATTTGCGCGTTTCAGACTGTTTTATGACGGATGCGGGCAAAAATATTTTTTTTGTCTTTCTGTCTGTCTGTTTGTTTGTTTGTCTGCCTGTCTGTCTGTGGACAATTTTGAGTCCTTATAACTTGAGGACGGCTGGGTGGATCAACGTAAAATTTGATACAGATATCCATCAGAGGCACCACACTAATAATTGATATAACTCTTCTCCGTACCTGACATAAAAGGGGGCCTAACCTCTTAAAATGCATGCTGAAATAGGCGTAGAAGGACGAGACAAAGCTTATTTTCAATCCCTCGATGTGAGAAACAAAATTCGGGGGCTCTAAAGGGACCCCGAAAACCTCATTTTAAGGCCCTAAAAACAACAGTTTTTGAGATATTCCCACAAAACTAATTTCATTTAATAATCTAATGGAAGAATGCAAGCCGGTAACCATGGCAACGGAATCTCAGAGGACCATCTATTTCTGTAAGACGCAATGCAGTTCCATTTATTATATTACTGTGAAGTTTGCAAGCGGCTATAAGGTTATCACGGAACCAAATTAAGCTGTAAAATTCATCAATACGTAAAATGCGCTTAAGGGGGTCAAGGGGTACAGTAGAATTTTCTCACGCGATTTTCACGTGCGGGTGTGGTACTAAAAACTATTATATCCCTATCCCTTTATTGTATTTATTATATTATTATCATCATTATTATTATTATTATTATTATTATTATTATTATTATTATTATTATATTATTATGGCATACAACGACGAGACAAAGCTCATTCTTTAGCCTCTCGGTCGGAGAAACAAAACTCGAGGGTTCACGAAAACTACATTTTAAGGCTCTAAAATCAACAGTTTCTGAGATATTCCCAGAACTAATTCAATTTAATAAACTAATGAAGGAATGCAAGTCGGCAACCATGACAACAGGTTCTCAAGAGAAGACATCCAACTTTCCTTCTATTTCTGTAAAAAGCAATGCCACTCCACTTCTTACATTTCTGTGCAGGTTTGCAAATGGCTATAAGGTTATCACGGAACCAACTTAGACTGTAAAATTCATCAATGCGCTTAAGGGGATCAAGGGGGTACCCTAGATTTTTTCACGTGATTTACACGTGTTATATGTCGTACAGAATTATATCTCCAAACAGCAACATTATTTTCAAAAATTCCTGAATTGAAATAGTATTTTTTGCGGCTATTAGGAATTTGGGGGGGCTAAAAAAAACTGAATATTCATGCACCACAAACCTTTATAATTTGTTAAAGGTGTCTTCCTGTGAATAGGGACTTTACACAACGGCGAGGGTCAGTCTTTATGTGACGTGTATTGCGTTTCATCTACGAGGTTTTCAATTTTATTTTCACGTCAGGAAGTACACGTTAGGTGAATTTAGATTGAGCACATTCTAACTTTAATTAATTTTTTTCGACAAACGGGTTCATCGTAAGGATGATTTAGTTTGATACAGTGTGGTTAATATATCCATATTCGGACATCTGCGTGATATGTTGTAGGTTGGTTTGTTGGTTGGTTGGTTCCTCAGTTTAGAAGCTGCGACAACGCGTTCACGTAGCCTCGTGTACTTTGAGTGTGTGGAGAATCTATCTGATAACCGTGTTAATTGTGATGGCTGTATTAGTGTGTGTTTTCTGTATTTCAGGTAAGGACTGCAGACGATCAATTTCCAGTAGTTCCTACTTTTGCTACCAAATGCTACCGTCAACGACAACTAGCTGTGACTTGGCTACTAGATGCCACCGCAACCGGCACCTCGCGGCAAACTTTGGAACTAATAGAGTGTTAATCAAATCTAACCTACAATTTTAGATTCACACAATTGTAGTTAGTGGAAGGTTCTATTACATGCTAAAAATCTATGACATTGGACCGCCGGCTTTACTTCCCTTCCGATGTAAGACATACTTAGGGATTTTCGGCCTTTCTGTGTATCTTTATGTACGCCTATAACTCGTGTTGGAATGTTTGGAGCATCGTAAAATTAGGTATCCGTCAGAGTCAATACACAATCATTTATAAAACTCTTCTCCGTACTTCTCATAGAAGGGTTGGTATAGGAAAAAACTTTCAAAATACATGCAAAAATAGGCGAAATATAAAAATTATCCTAGAAGGACGACCAAAGCATATGTTGAGCTTCTCAATGTGAGACACAGAATTCGCGAGTCTATAAAGAGTCTCCAAAAACCACATTTTAAGGCCTATAAATTAACAGTGTCTGTGATATTCCCAGAAAGCTAACTTCGCTCTGATAAACGTATGAAGGAACGACAAGCCCCTAACCATTGGAACAGTAGCTCAATTGATAACGTCTGATTATTAATACCGAAGACCGTTCGAAGAGCGGGTACTTATGCTAGTAATGAATAAGAAGGGAAATTGATTTTGCATTTGTATAAACTTGTAGGCTCAACGAATTATATTTTCAACTTACGTTTTGTGTTCCCTGAGAAAATGACTCAAATGCATCTTCAGATTTGAATGATTTCCTTGGACAGAGGGTTGTGACAGTGACTTCTTTTACACAATTAAAGGAGCAAATATTAAAAACAATGTTCTGTCATTTCCGTTTGGTTAATGGTTGTTAATTTTTCACTAAACAAAGATATAAACTTTTTTAAGCCAGCTGGTAACAATAAATATGAAATAGCATGGTCTGGTTCTGTACAGAGTGTTCAAAAACAAGGTCACAGAATACAAGCAGTCTAGTATATACATTTCTCAAGTTTGGTACACTTTTGTTGAAACTTTCTTCTCAAGGATACTTAACGTTTTCCTGGAATGTAAAGAACATGTGGCTTGTCAAAATGAACGGATTGGTTTTCCTAGAATATTTATTTTGAGCCATTTGAAAATGAACAAACTGAATAAATATGTTTGCCTCTTAAAATGTATGATTTTTAATTTATAAAAATATACAGATTATTTTCCATACGAGTGTCTTAATTACCATTATAGGGGAGTTGCATAGGACTGTTTATGTTCGACGATAATTATAACTTAATTATATGTTTTAACATAAATATTCATAAATATCGGTGGGATTCAGTTAATTTAGTTATTAGTGAACAAGGCCAGCGCGGCTTTGGTGACTGAACAGAGCGCATGCGTGGGTCAAAGCACTTCAAAAGCAGAGACCATTTACTTTGCTTGGTAATGCTATTGTTTACAGCCTGCATGATGACTAGTGCCGTCCAGCTCCAGCATTCACTAATATTGTCACCGAAGTCGTTTGAAAACAATGCGCTGTGTAGAAATTGGAGTTGGGGATATTAAGGTACAGTGCTATTTCTTATTTCATATTCGCCAGTATATTTACATGAACATATGGACGGTAACTTATATAGAAGGATGATGTGTTGCTAACTTCTGGACGTAGATTTATAAATGTCTTGCATATGTCATAGTATTTTATTGTTACCGTAAAGGTTTGGGATTGTAACTACAATGGTTGATCCGATATCCAATTTGAACTTTCAAATCATGTAATTCATGTCCGATGGATTTTGAGCGCATGCGCGAAGGTATCCTTACCTAATTGGTCAATGAATGAGCTCTGATTGGCTGGAGAAACTGATTCATAATGAAAAACAGTACTATAATGACCATCATTATGATACAGTTTTCTGGCGTATATTATTTACATTTCGACCTCGTCGAACATAAAATATATTTCCGTTCATTCTTTAAAACTATATGGTTACCAACACATTACAAAAGATCAGGTCTGTAACTCAAGTAGTTCCTGAGAATCATGTACCGTACCTGATTCACTAAAATCTCAACTTGCGGGATTGTTTTCTGAGAACATGTTTTCGAACATTCTGTACAAAATCAGACAGTAATATTTCATATTTTTTGTTAGCAGGTGGCTTAGAAAGGTTATATCTTTGTTTACCGTAAAACTAATAACCATTAACCAAACGGAAATAACAGAAATTCGTTTTCAAAATTTGCTTATTTAATTGGGTAAAATAAGCCTTTGTCACAACCCAATGTCCTTAAATTATTTTAAGTTGTATGTCAGAAAACTTTACTTTAATGGGGGTCATTAAAGTACTACTTTTCATTACGATACAGTTTCTCCAACCAATGAGAGCTGAATATTTTCATTCATTGTCCAATTAGATAGGGATAGCTTCACACATGTACTCAAAATCCAACATGTCGGACATGAATTACATGATTGGTAAGATGACTATGTAAAGGATATCCGATCAACCATTGTAGTTACAATGCCAAACACAAATACAAAATCAGCACGAACCTTTACGGTAACAGGAAAATACTATGAAATATGCAAGAAATTTAGGAATCTACGTCCAGAAGTTTGCAACACCACCCTTATAGCCATTACCGACATGGAAAGTGTGCACCGTCCCTAATGATTGCATAAACAAACTGGGCAATATTGCAAAAGAAATTGCACTGTACCTTAATATCCGCAAATCTAATTTCTACACAGAGCATTTCATTCGTATGATTTCGCCGACAATTTTAATGAATGCTGTTATTGACATCAACACACCAGAACGTCATGGCGGAAGCATGTGTATGACATTAGATCCACGGGAATTATAATCCAACTCTCTGTTCAGTAAAGGGATTTGTTATGCGAAACTTTTCCGCCTGATGTCATGATTGTTCTAATTGAGACTCTATTGATTTGCCTTCCGTTTACATTGTCATTATAGGCTCGTTGCATAATGTACAGTTAATTTAATTGGGAGAATGTTATATAATTTAGGTGAGAAATACAGAAAGTTACTACTTGCCGACGTCATTGTTAAGGCAGTACTGATGGGTGTATTTGTAATTGGGGATACCATTTTTGGTAAGAAGTGGCCGTGGCCTTAAATTATATACTATCCCACCATTTGTCTGGAGTGGAAGTGGGAAACCATGGAAAATCATTTCTAAAATGGCAGAGGTGGGAATAGAACACACTTCTACTCAGTTATGCCGCTCGAGGCTGGTGAACCCTAATCCAACCCTCAGTCCAGAATTAAACTTCTTGGCAGAGCAGGGGAACGAACCCAGAAAGTTTGAATCCGTAATCTCAACAGGCACACTGAGACTAAAGAAGGTGGCCGTAAACTCAGTTTATTTTTATTTTTAAACAGAAGAGAAAGAGTGTTGCTCTTTGACGGAACTCTTTGTAATTAAGTGAAGATGTGAAGTTAACAAGGCTGGAGGTGCCTTTTCTTATTATTTTAATTCTCAGTGTTTGTTTTATGCTCCTTGAGGCTGACTTGAAAACGACAAGCAGAGCAGTAAAACTGTACACACAGTCTGCGGTAGAGTTCATGCATAAAGAAAGAAGTCAAGCTGAAAGAGTGGTACTTGCTACATAGCCTAGAGGCAAACCGCGCTCACAGATGTCTGGGACTAAAATTACATGAGTAATGGAACGATAAAACGTGTATCATATGAGATCTCTTTATTAAGAGTGCAGCACACTCCAGCATACGAAGAACTATTACAAGAGTTACGAGGAAAAAGGGAATCGATCGAAGAAATCTTCTACACAACAGATGCAATGATGAACAAAGATTGGATGAAAGAAGAATACGAGCTGAGACACCTGATGACGTGCTTTGCGATGCACGCACAGTGGGTCAAAATCAAAATCTAGGGGGACAAATTTATTTTTACGTTTTAATCATGAAGTTAGAGTGAGAGCAACGTATATAATTTGTTTACTTCATAATAAACATCAAATAATAATAATGTTATTGGTTTTACGTCCCTTTTAACTACCCTGGCTTTTAGAGACGCCGGGGTGCCGGAATTTTGCTCCGAAGGGGATCTTTAACGTGCCAGTAAATGTACTGACACGGCTCCCTCGCATTTGCGCACCCTCAAATGCCAGCTGACTGCGCCAGGTTTCGAACCTGCAACCTTCGACTCAGCAAGCGAGAACGTTACCCCTGAGCCACGCAGCCAGCCATATAATAAACATCAGTTAAGACCTTTTTTAAGTTACGTCTACACATGCAAGAAATTATCTATGACTAGGAGTTGGATAGAGCATTCAGTTATCTCTTCAGAACAATTTTCTACCCCTAATTTACTTTTAACAAAGTCACAAAGTTCCACTTTTGACATAATCGTCGAACCCAGTGCTTCCAACAGTTGTAAACGTGTGAGAACTGGTTGCGCGGCATCTTCTAAACGTAAAATAACTGAGTAAGTTGCAAAATGATGGGAAAAAAAATCTTCTATCAGGCGTAAACTATTAGACTTTTTCTACATTTTAACATTAAATATAAAGTGACGCTAAGTGACGCAACATACTAAATATCTAAGTAAAAATATAATTCTAAAATAATAGTTAATTATTTTATAACAAATATAGCTAAAATTACGTAACAATTACGGCCATTAATAACTGAAACACGTTACAAAGATCATACGTTCAGCTGCATGTTCCATCTTAAACATCACACTAACCACAAAGACAACTAAACCACAGCCACTTACATTCACCCTCCAATTCAGACTGCTGGAGCAGTGGTGACAGATTTACTTTAAGATGCGTGTATATCCCAGAATAGTGAGCGGCAATTGCATGAGAATGCTGTAGAAGTATTAAATTTTTATTTTTTATAATCATGAAAATAAATAATTTTGTCCTCCTGGATTTCGATTTTGACCTACTGTGGCACGGTTTTGCATCATCGTATTTGTACCAGGAAATCCTTTCACCAGGCTAGCTATGAGTGTACATGTGTTTTGTGTGGAGAACAGTGTGATACATATCACGCAATGGAGTGCAGGAAGAGAGCGGTCTCTCTGGTCGAATTTTGCCCGGATTCTTGAGCCTGGTGTAATTTATATATTTTGCACAATGTGCGTAATAAATTTATTTCTTATTTCGAGTGCAGTTTTTAGCCTATTTTCATTTTATAAAAAAAAAAGAGGCTTTTGTCCATGTGTGTGCGCGTATGTGATGGTGTGTGTGTGTGTCCCTAATAACTTCTAAACGGCTGGTGGGATTTATTTGAAACTCGATAAGATCATAGCACCATTTGGCCGACCCCAACCGTGCTCTTCAAATTTTTTTGTCTCACCAATCCAACATGGCGGCTGTGCGAAATATTTCACCAGAATTCAGTATCTCCGAAACTATTACCGATATCACCCTTAAATTGTGTACGGTGATAAAGGGCACTACTAGAAGTTCATCTATGAGAGTTTCAAAAACCTGGCAACTATAAAACCAACATGGCGGCCAAGCGAAGTTGAGACTTTTAATAGACTTTTCTCGCGATTTAACCATCCAAACGTAATGAAATTGGTACAGTAAATGTTTATACATTTTAATGCACTGGCATCTAATTTAGTTCAATTGTTTACATAACCTCAAGATGGCGGCTGTGCGAAATTTCAAAATTATGTTTTTATTTCTTGTGTCCTAATCATGCGATTGAAGTGAAAGTTTGAATAATGAACCTACGCAATAATTTTCCTTTAATGGTACATAACTCTATGGCCTGTACATATAACAATCCAAAATGGCGAGCATCCGAAATATTTTGACGGTTCTCAATATCTACGAATCTTTTACAGCAATCAAAATGATTTTTTTATGTCCATAGTGGCAATGAACATAAGTTCACCTATAGGACTTTCAGTATCCTGGTGAGCACAAATCCAACATGGCGGTGACGCGAAATATAAATATTTAAATAGACGTTTCTCGCGATTTAATCGTCCGATTGCAGTGAAACTTTGCATGTTAAATGCTTATAGAAATGTTAATCCACTGGCATCTAATTTAATTCAATTGTTTTCATAACCACAAGATGGCAGCTGTGCGAAATTTTAAAATCTCGTTTTTACTTCTCGTGTCCTAATCATGCGATTGAAAATTGAATACCACACGTACACAATAATCTTCACGTAATAGTACAAAAATAAAAATCCAACCTGGCGACCATCTGAAATATTTAGATGGTTCTCAATATATACGAATCTATCACAACCTTCAAACTGAAATTTTGTATGTTGATAGAGGCAATTAACATGAGTAGGATATATGAAAATAGGCTGTATAGTTCTTCACGGAACTACTTGTTCAACCTCCGATGATCCGCAGAAATACCACTTTGGAGCCCCAGAGGCAAGCAACTCAATGTTGAAAACATCCTTTAATGTCCATAATATCGAATTTTGGGCTTATGCCGTGTTTTATTATATCAAATACGATGCGTTTCAAAAGACACCATGTCTTTCTTCGTCAGGAATAATCTTAAATACGACAAATGATTGCTAAGAGAAACAACAAAGAAACTATAAAAGGTGCCCAAAGATGGACGCCATTAAAGCCCCATGTTCTGATAACAGATAGCCGGGATTCACTGAGATTATAGCCGGTGTCGCGGTTGAAATCAGCTGGGTGTTAACGTATTTCTACCGCCTCCCTGATGATTCTGGGACGATATTGCTTTATACGGGCAAGAACATCCACTCCTTGGAACATGACTTTTTTTTTTTTTTTTTTTTTTTTAGCGTATGGCTTTTAGTGCCGGGAGTGTCCGAGGACATGTTCGGCTCGCCAGTTTTGTAGCTGCTTCGAGACGGACACCCAATGGGTGAGCTACAAGTACCGTTGGGGAGGAAAGTTGGAAGGGAGGGTCGAGGAGTTGGAAGGTAGCGGCTGTGGCCTATAGTTAGGGACCAACCCCGGCATTTGCCTGGAAGGAAGATGGGAAACCACAGAAGACCATCTTCAAGGTTGCCGGCGGGGGGATTCGAACCTCCTCGCCTCCCGGATGTGAGCGACTGACAACAGTCATGCCGCAACGACCTCGGCTAACTCACCCGGTGGAACATGACATCATGGCAGGTGTTAAAAGCATGATCAGAAACAGCTGATTTATCAGGTTGAATGAGCCTGATACATCTATTATGTTCCTTAATGCGAGTGCATATTGTTCTCGAAGTCTGCCCGATGTAAACCTTGCCACAAGTACAGGGAACTCTGTAGATACCCGGTTGTTGCAATTTAGGCAAACTGTCCTTAGTTGGTTGAAGGAGTCGCCTAATCTTAACAGAAGTTCCAAATACAGTCCGTATGTTGTACCGACGTAGGATTTTAGCAATACGATTATTCCTGACGGAGAAAGACATGGTGTCTTTTGAAAGGCGTCGAATTTGATATATATATATAGAAAGATTCTCCAGCCAATTCGTATGTGAGCCTAGATGGAGTGTATTTAGACACACACAACGTCTTCATTATGAAGGTGGATTTAACCTGCTTGATCACTTTGAGGGCACTTTTTGTCAGATAAGGCCATGTGACTTCCAGTCCGTAAGTAATCATTGGTACCCCCTTTCACATTAGACAGTTTCATTGCAGTCTGCACGGATAGTCTGCGCACGACCTGTATTTCATTTATGGCTATGATTGCAGCACTCGCTACTGTATATCAACACATATCCTCCCCTTTACCATGATGATTCGGTTGGGACAACATAATCGAAATACCTTGTTTAGCACGTCACATATCAAGGAAGTTCCTGGGATGAAAATATAAGACTTAAATAAAGTCTTGATGGAACGAAAGAAGTATTTTAGTTTCCTTAACAGCAACTTCCTGAAAATTGGAGGTAAGATGTTCTGGTCTGACAACTTGAAGCTCCTCCACTCCACGAGCAGCCTTTCAAATAACTTCCAAGCAATCACCAACTTTCCTCGTGAGATCCTTTCAAAACATCAAGAACAAGTTGATGTTGGGAGATATTAAATAAGCTGTTCGGAGCATTTAATAACAAGTTCTCGATATGCAAAGAAAAGGAAATATTCCAAGCTTGAGTGTTCACTCCACTTTCTAACATATTCTGAAATTCGGTACGGGTGACAGGTATGTATGCCAAGGACCTAGTGTCTTAACCAGGAATTAGGACCAGATAACCTCGCCGTTACGCCCCTTAATACAACAATAACTAACTTCACCAGGGATTTACTATATATTTGAAAGAAACGGACACTATGCATTTCTACCCGTCTTTATTTCCGTTTCTACGGGTTCGAGGGCGAGGTGGTTGGTTCGATGGTTCTTAAGTTTAGGGGCTGCGACAATGCGGTCATGTAGCCCCGTGAACTTTGGGTGTGTGTAGAATCTGTCTGATAACCGGTGTTAATTGTGATGACTGTATTAGTGTGTGTTATCTGATTTTTAATTCGTGTAAGGACAGCAGACTTTTGAATTTTTCAAATAGTTCCTCCTTTTGCTGCCAAACGCCACCGTCAACGACTACTAGTTCAGAACTTAGCTACCAGACGCCACCGCAGTCTGCTCTTGGCAACGAACGTAGGAACATTCTTAACCTACACAATTTAGCTTCACCCAGGTGTAATTAGTGGAAGGTTTTTTAACATACCGTAAATGTATGACATGGGACCGCCGGCTTTACTTCCCCTCCGAGGGAAGGCATACTGGGGGATATTTAACGCTCTTAAAAATCCGACGACTTCGGCTGGATTTGAACCCGCGTTCTTGGGCATAGAAGCTCAGCATGCTATCAACTACGTCACCGTAGCCGCCGAGAGTGAGGTGAGATGAGTTTCTACACAGTAATATGTTTACCACCGGATGTCCTAACTGACGTTCAACTCCGGAACTTAAGTAGGGCAAGGAATTGGAATCCACTAAAAACCTGTCCAAGTATGACCGACGAACGGTGGGGTTCGAAACCACTCATCTTGTGAGTCAGGAGACGGCCAGACCCCATAGTCTTGAATGTTAGCGCGTACCGATATACTGGTCGGTCTGAAATAGAAGGACACTGCTATTTATGAATTATTTATTTCTGTTACTTAGGAAGCAAAATAACCAGTGAAGGACGAAACAAAGAGGATTTAAAAAGTAGGCAGGCTCAAGCAACGAAAGCATTTCTACAGAAAAGGAATCTGTTGACATCGAATATAGATTCAGGTATTAGGAGGTCATTTTTGAAACCTTTGTCTGGAGCGCTCCATGGATGTGAAACTTGGACTGTTGGCGCAGTAGAAACGAAGAAAATGGAAGCATTTGAAATATGGTGTTACAGGAGAATGATGAAGATAGATGGGTAGAGGTATTAAGACGAGTGAGAGAGGAGAGATGTTTCTGGCGACTGCTAATGAAGAGAAGAGATAGGTTGGTAGGACACATACTAAGAAACCCGGAATAGCAAACTTCATTATGGAAGGAAAGGTCCAGGACAAGAACTGTAGGGGTAGACCAAGGTTAGAATATGTTAAACAGACTGTCTCGGATGTAAGGTGAGGTATCTATGTAGAGATGAAAACATTAGCTCAGAACTGGGAGGCATGGAGAGCTGCATCAATCCATTCAAAAGACTGAAGACTCAAACACACAATTTGTGATTTATATTAGCCTACTTTCGATTTTTGCAGGAAATGAAAGTAGACTTATGAGATCAACACAGGGCGAAAAATTGTGTGTCTGTCTGTGTGCCTGTGAGTCTGTGTGTCTGTGAGTGTTTGTACTTTGAATGTCTGTCCTCCCCTATCAATTCGAACACGGTGAAACCGAATTGAACGAGATTTTGTACAGAGGTTGCACTAACAAAGGGCACCTCAGTGTCGTATTTTATATCGCCGTCATCTTGACGGAAACGTAATGGCGGTCACCCAAATGTCCAAAGCTTAAATCAAATTGCGACCAACCTAATCATCTGATCTCTAGCAAATTTTGCAACATTATGCCTTTATGTATGAAGAATCATGTGACTGAACTACAAGGTCATCAGCCTAATAATTTGCGGATGGCGGCCATGTATGTATGCAAATCGATTCCCCCTATGTATTCAAGCACGGTGAAACCGAATTGAACGAAATTTGGTACAGAGGTAGCACTCGCAAAAGGCAACTCAGTGTCATGTTTTATATCGCCGCCATCTTGACGAGAATGTAATGGCGTCCACCCAAATGTTAAAAGCTTAAATCAAATCGACCAACCTAATCATCTGATCTCTACTAAATTTTGCAACAACATAGCCTACCTTTATGTGGTAAGCATTTTTTGACCAAACTACAAGGTTATCAGCCCAATAGATTGCTGATAGCGGCCATGTATGTGTGAAAATCGATTCCTCCTATCAATTCAAACACGGTGAAACCGAATTGAACGGTATCTTTTGACTGAACTACAAGGTCATCTGCCCAATAGTTTGCAGGTAGTGCTCAAGAATTTGTGCATATCGATTCATCATATCAATTCAAACACGGTGAAACCGAACTGAATAAAATTTTGTACAGAGGTAGCACTAGCAAAGGGCACCTCATATTCATGTTTAATATCCGTATAACACGTTGTATTTCAACAACCTACTACAACCAACATTCAATTATACTCCTTGAAAAGGACAAAGAGTTATAACAATAGGAGAAAGTAGGCTATATGTTCTTTACTGAACATCTTGTTTTTAATTTCTAAAACATACTCGGCATGGAGTTTTGTATTATTTTTAGCCTACTTTCGATTTTTGCAAAAAATGAAAGTAGACTTATGAGATCAACACAGGGCGAAAAAAGTGTGTCTGTCTGTGTGTGTGTATGTGTGTGTGTGAGTCTGTGTGTGAGTGTGTCTGTGTGTGTGTGTGTGTGTGTGAGTGTGTGTACTCTGAATGTCTGTCCCCCCCCCCTATCAATTCGAACACGGTGAATGCGAATTGAACGAAATTTGGTACAAAGGTAGCACTAGCAAAGGACACCTCAGTGTCATGTATTATATCGCCGCCATCTTGACGGAAACGTAATGGCGGCCACACAAATGTTCAAAGCTTAAATCAAATTACGACTAACCTAATCATCCGATCTCTACCAAATTTTGCAACAACATACCTTTATGGGGGGAGCATCCTTTGACCAAACCAATAGGCCATCACCGTAATAGTTTGCGGATGGCGGCCATCTTTGTGTGAAAATCGATTCCCCCTATTAATTCGAACACGGTGCAACCGAATGGAACGAAATTTGGTACAGAGGTAGTACTAACAAAAGGCACCTCTGTGTCGTGTTTTATATCGCCGCCATCTTGACGGAAACGTAATGGCGGCCACACAAATGTTCAAAGCTTAAATCAAATTACGACTAACCTAATCATCCGATCTCTACCAAATTTTGCAACAACATACCTTTTTAGAGGAAGCATCCTTTCACCAAATGACTAGGTCATTAGCCTAATAGTTTGCGGATGGCGGCCATCATTGTGTGAAAAACAATTCCCCTATTAATTCAAACACGGTGAAACCGAATGGAACGAAATTTGGTACAGAGGTAGCACTAGCAAAGGGCACATAAGTGTCATGTTTTATATCGCCGCCATATTGACAGAAACGTAATGGCGGCCACACAAATGTTCAAAGCTTAAGTTAAATTACGACTAACATAACCATCCGATCTCTACCAAACTTTGCAACAACATTCCTTTATGGAGGGAGCATCCTTTGGCCAATCTAATAGGTTATTAGCCTAATAGTTTGCGGATGGCGGCCATCTATATGTCAAAATTGATTCCCCCTATTAATTCGAACACGGTGGAACCGAATGAACGAAATTTGGTACAGAGCTAGCACTAGCAAAGGGCACCTCAGTGTCATGTTTTATATCGCCACCATCTTGACAGAAACGTAATGGCGGCCACACAAATGTTCAAAGCTTAAGTTAAATTACGACTAACATAACCATCCGATCTCTACCAAACTTTGCAACAACATTCCTTTATGGAGGGAGCATCCTATGACCAATCTAATAGGTCATTCGCCTAATAGTTTGCGGATGGCGGCCATCTTTGTGTCAAAATCGATTCCCCCTATTAATTCAAACACGGTGAAACCGAATGGAACGAAATTTGGTACAGAGATAGCACTAGCAAGGGGCATCTCAGTGTCATGATTTATATCGCCGCCATATTGACAGAAACGTAATGGCGGCCACACAAATATTTAAAGCTTAAATCAAATTACGACTAACATAACCATCCGATCTCTACCAAACTTTGCAACAACATACCTTTATGGAGGGATCATCCTTTGACCAATCTAATAGGCCATTAGCCTAATAGTTTGCGGATGGCGGCCATCTTTATGTCAAAATTGATTGCCCCTATTAATTCGAACACGGTGGAACCGAATGCACGAAATTTGGTACAGAGGTAGCACTAGCAAAGGGCACCTCAGTGTCATGTTTTATATCGCCGCCATCTTGACGGAAACATAATGGCGGCCACACCAATGTTCAAAGCTTAAATCAAAATACGATTAGCCTAATCATCCGATCTCTAGCAAATTTAGCAACAACATACCTTTATGGAGGGAGCATCCTTTGACCAAACTAATAGGTCATCAGCCTAATATTTTGCGGATGGCGGCCATCTTTGTGTGAAAATCGATTCCCCTTATCAATTCGAACACGGTGAAACCGAATGGAACCAAATTTGGTACAGAGGTAGCACTAGCAAAGGGCACCTCAGTGTCATGTTTTATATCACCGCTATCTTGACGGAAACGTAATCGCGGCCACCCAAATGTTAAAAGCTAAAATGTAATTACGACCTACCTAATAATCTAGTCTCTACCAAATTTTGCAACACCATATCTTTATGTGGGAAACATATTCAGACCAAACTGCAAGAACATCAGCCCAATAGTTTGCAGATGGTGGCCAAGTATGTGTGCAAATCGATTCCCCCTATCAATTCAAACACGGTGAAACCGAATTGAACGAAATTTGGTACAGAGGTAGCACTAGCAAAGGGCACCTCATATTCATGTTTAATATCCCTATAGCACGTTGTATTTCAACAAGCTACTACAACCAACATTCAGTCATACTCCTTGAAAAGGACAAAGAGTTATAACAATACCCATGCATTTAGGAGAAAGTAGGCTATATGTTCTTTACTGAACATCTTGTTTTTATTTTCTTATGCTTCCTCGATTTACAAGGCTGCTAACAATCTGAATGAGGTGAAAGAAGAAAAATTAGAAGGTTAACAAAATCCGAGTAATGAATTAAGAAATGTATGACACACATATAAATTAGAATAAAATACCTGAAGAGTGGGCGAACCGCAACAAAGAATAAATAATTAAAATAGCTATTCAGCCTTAAAATACACATAATTTACGAATATAGGTGATTTCTCAAAATACTAATGGATCCTTTAAGGGCTGTTACTGCTATGGTATTAATGGTGGCATTTGAGATACGAAATTTTCTACACATCGCACAGTGTGTCGAATCCCATATCTAGGTGGAAAAAATTCACTGTCGCAAATGAAAGCGAAAACTGGCTCATTGGATAGTGAACAAACCAGATGGTGACCTTCTCCCTGGTGCGTAGGAGGGAGGTTATAGGTGCTGAAAGGTCTTCCTGACAGTTATCAGGTCATTTGATAGGAGGTGTCGGAGTGAACCGAACGTTGTGATTCTAGTGAGTTCAACGAGGTGTTGTCTTCTGCGGCTCATGGAATAGTGAAAAGAGGTATGTGTTCGCACTTTTATGCGTAATATAAGCTTTCTGCACTAAATAAATTATTTACTTTATGAGTGCCTCATAGTGCCACTTTACTTTAAACGTCATTCGATAGGAAATTTAATGTAGATTCAGGATCTGTAGTGGTTTGGTTGCGCACGATTGTGCATGATGGTTTATTTTCTTATTTCCAGTGACTATGTGGGCATTACTACAAGAAGAATTTTAAACGCGTGGCGGTCTTGTCGTAAATAGGGGCGTACAGACGTCATATTTCAATATGTTATGAATAAATTTGATCCTACAACTCTTACTGACACTCAGGTGCAGGGGCTAAGAAACAAAATTAATTTTATATCCCATATTAACAAAAATGGGAGAGTGCAGGAAGAACAATGCCACGTACATAGGTAATCTACCTATGGAAGCTATTGAGTTACTTAATGACCCCCAAGGAACTTTGACATCAAATGATGAAGACCAGTATAGCAATGACTACGATGCTCTGGACTCTACAGAAGAATCAGGTGACGAATGAACATTAGACATTTTGTTATTATTAAGGAGAGTGAGATTAATGAGAACATTACTTGACGAATGGACGTTTTCTTTTTATTTGCAATAGGAGATATAGGCCTAATATTCAATATAGGTTGTCTTTATTTCCATGCTTTTCTAGAGAAATATTGTTTTCGTGTGTGAAGTGTGTTTACTAAAACTACGTCATTAACAGGACTGCAAAATGACATTTTGTTATAAAGAAATTGTTTGTATGATTTTGACGAATATTTTTTTTATTTTTAGAAAATAAATGTTATTTTTTGTGCATATTTCGTTGTTCTATGTTAATAACAATTTAATATAAGTTTTTAATCTGGATGATTTTACATACAGTGACTTCGTCTATTCCCTCAAATAAGGTGTAACAAGAATACTTGACTGAAACTCCCATTGTTATTCATATTTTATCCAGTTTTAAATAGTATGTTTACCACTGTCATAAACTATCATATACACTTCCAAATCGTGATTTTTACTACCAAAAATGGATGATTCTTTTGTTACTTTCGGTCATTTTTTACCCCTCACCTTACCCCTCAACCCTGTATATTTACTCCCGAAGATCGTACACTTTAGTTGATGCCAATAATGAATTCAGTGACCTCGAAAACGGTATATTGCCAACTTTTAACAGAATCCCAGCACTATTAACGAAATTATTAATTTTTCCACCTAGAATTTTGATTCGACACACTGTGCGTCGCAGCGAAAAGAGAAGGAATTGTTCCCCGGGCCTGTAGGCTCGTAAATATTCTTCTTTTCATTGTTCACTTCATCTGGCTGCTCGGCATGGGTTTCAAAACGCACGGTTGTATCCAATATATAACCCTTCTTTTTATCCTCTTTGTAGGCTATGATGTCAATGCGCCTGGTACTGCCTTGCGTGGCTAGCCCTGAAACGTCTTCATGCACTACGAAGCCAACATCCCTCTGACTCTCCGCAAGGATGGATCTTACTGAGTTATGTCTTGTGTAAATACTGCAATACTGTATTTTAAGGTAGCCTACATTTATCAAGATGGTTATAAACAATAATCTCGCCCTAATCTCTGGCATCCGAGATCCGGAACAGAGGTTATTCTACTTGCTTCTTACTTATTGTTGATGAAAGATGGAATGGTACAAAGTTGACAGTATACAACAGGAACAAAAATGGCGGGTGACCATACCTAAGTGTGCGAGGGAAGGAGAGAGCTGTAGGCTTACATATCCAACTGTTGGGAGGGTTCGCTAAAGGCCACATTACGATTGCAATGTGTAGTGTATGTAGCAAAAGAGCAGGGAAGGGAGTGGTGGATAATTGCTGCTCCCCTCATACAGCCATTGTTCTGGGGTGAGTACTCCAGTCACCCCTTGCTCGACAGTCAGCGGGAATCAAGTGGCCAAATATTAAAATAACAGCGACGTTTATTAAAAAGCTTAGCTGTGTCATATACTTTAGTGGTATAAACTTACTGTTAATATGTTAACTACATCAGTGTGTTTACTGTTGGAGTTGCTTGCTACTGGATATGTATTAGTGGCGTGCAGCATTTATGACAGTTACGCCATGTTTTCATTCGATGCCAAAATTATTCCTATCCTGACTTACGGGCTAGAGATTATTTGGGATATGCTGACGACAACCGACCTAAGGACGCTGGAAAAGGTTAAAGCACCCTTTTTAAAAACAACTATGGGAGTATCTAGATTAGTTTACGAACTTTCTAAAGTAACTATGCTATTAGAAGATCAACGCTTGAAAATGCTACTTGCGCCCACGCCAGCCTTCAAAGAAGTAGTCTGAGAACACATAGCAAACAGAAAAGATATTTGGATGGAATTTTAGACCATGGATGCTACGATAACGACGGACTGGATAGAAGCAAATTATCAGCTCAGACATCTTGTTACCAGATTTTCAGTGCGTGGTTTCCATCACAAGTGTTGTAGGACCATACTTTTGCATGAGCCATGCTCGGACTGTGTGTGTGGTATGTGTGGGAAACACTGTGAGAGATATCACGTGATGGGTTGTTCAGATAGAATGTTATCATTGTCTCAATTCTGTTGTGAATCAACTTGAACGTATATAACTGGCCATTTGGCTGCATTATTACGTTATAAAAGGGTGATATGAATAAAACAGAGTACATGCTCATGCTGAACAATTTTGGATTATATACTCTCAAGGAAAGTATCAGGTAAGACAGGTCGAAACCTATCTTGAAACTTTGTGGACGCAATCGTTGTGCTATAAGAGGACAACGAGCGGAAAATCAGCCGCCAGATTGAACTGCAAGGCTCCGAAAAATCATGTGCCGAATCTCTTATATAAATCAATGGGAAGTAGCGAGTACCGTACATGTTGGAAGGGGCAGCCCTAACAGCCTCTCGTCCTAAAACTAAAACTGTCACAGTTTCCTCTGTTCGCGGAAATATCTTTGATTCAAGTTTCTAGCTATAATATATTTCTCAATACAGAAAGATCCATTTCTTCCGCAACTTCTCAACATGCAGAGCTGAAAGTTTTGGAAGTAATTTCTCTTTATGTGTGTTACATCTCAACACAGCCTTTTTTTTCCTCAAAACTTACTTAAGTTTAATTTGGCCTGATGGAAATGTTCAGGAAAAAGCAGTTACAATTATTACATTTTTAAGAAAATCCACGAACAATATTTTCTTATTTTCATAACGCCTGTGTCAAAGTAAAGTGAGATCATCAAGGAACATCTCTGAAAAAATGCAATTAGTTTCTGAGAAAATTGATGATAAGGAAGTTGAAAATTAATATGGGCAGGATATGACATACCGGCTCCCCTTAATTTCTTGTAAACATTAGATAGAAAATACTTTACCCCGGCACTGCTGGAGTAGATGGGATTGCATGCACTCTACTGGTATATATAGTGTTAGGCGATTTTGCTAATACTGTCTCTAACATATCTTGTAATCCGAGCAAATGTAATTTGTTTTCAGTTAAAGTCTCCTATTTCCCAGCTAATATAAATTGGCCATATACTCGTGTTGACCGACTGAAAGTTGTCTTCAAAGTTGCCAATACTAAATGTTTATAAACACTAACATTATCACCAGGGCACGGATTGTAATTTCCGACGTATCCCGAGCTACTCGTTTGAGAAATGTTTTTCGTCATTTTCGGTAGTTTTCCATGATTCTAGGGTCATATTTTAAATCTTCAGGTATTTACTGTCATTTTAATGCTTTATTGATATATTGGGTCTTATTTTAAATCTTCACGTGTGCAATATTTCTGATTGCAGGCCCTTAGAGAGTTGAGCAAAGATGACTCACTGAATGATTGAAAGAAAGAAAAAGAGAGAAAGAAAGAAAGAAAGAAAGAAAGAGAGAAAGAAAGATTGAAAGAAAGGAAAGAGAGAGAAAAATGAAGAAACAAACAAACGTAAAAATGAAAGAAGCAAGGAAACAAACAAAGAACAGAAAGGAAGGAAAGAACAAACGAAGGAAAGAAAGGAAGGAAGTAAGAAATAAACAAACAAACAAACAAACAAACAAACAAGGAACCAAAGAACAGACTAAGAAACAAACATAGAAGGACAGAAACAAAAAAGAAACAACGAACGAAACAAAATACCAAAGAAACAAAGAAAGAAAGAAAGAAAGAAAGGAAGAAAGACAGAAAGAAACAATGAAAGATACTATGAAACAAAGAAGGAAAGAAAGAAAGAAAGAAAGAAAGAAAGAAAGAAAGAAAGACAGAAAGAAAGACAGAAAGAAACAAAGAAAGAGAGAAAGATTGATATATTTACGTGTTGAGTAAGACTTGCAAATTGGCCGCGGTTAGATTGTGAACGCATTGGTGTAAATCGCTAAACCCACCCGCGCGGTCGGCAGGGCATACGGGTTCGAATCCCACCTGTGGTCACAGTTTCAAGTCTTACTCAGAGATATGACCGCTTCAAGGGGAAGTAAGCCGTACAGCAATTTCCAGATGACGATCAGCAGTAAGGTGATACAGAGTGACTGCTAATGGCTTCAGGCGGTACTTTAGTGTCCACGAAAGCGGGGGACTGCTTCTGATTACAGTAGGACGGTCACTTTATGGACGCCATTACCGCTGTCTACCGGAAGACAGCAGACCTACTGCCCAAGAATATAGCCCACTAAGCTACACAGCAAATGGAAATCCAATTCATTACCGAGTGATCACTCTCGGTTTTCCGTTGCTATCCAGCGTTCAAGGATTTTGATCAGACTTATTTAATATGATGCTCTGAAGAAAGTAATGAAGTTAGTTATTGAGGATTTAAGGGGTGGAACTACGAGGTCATCTGCCCCTAAATGTAATGAAGGAAAATATATTTATTTGTTGAATTGGAGGTCTTTTTCTTGATCAACCCTCTAATTGATAGTTCTTAATTCTTTAGGGGTTTAGCGAATTCGTGGCCACGTAGCTCCGAGTACTTGGATGTGTGTGATTGCCTGACAACCTGTGTCACTGTGATGGCTGTATTAGTGTGTGTATTTATAATTAAGGTAGGATTAGGGTAGAAAGCAGCCGAGGACTTAAGTTACGTACCATCCCGGCATTTGCCTGGAGTAGAAGTGAGACGGAAAACCACTTTCCAAATGTTAAAAGATATTCGGACTATCTTATTCGTGTTATTCAATAAGCACAAAATTTATTTTTCATTAAAATCTTATTATATCTTATTATCGATCATTTTTTTATTCATCCGGATTTTGAAATAAACATCAATTTAAGATTTAATTTTTAGTTCCATAACTCTACCTCCCCAGCAAGGAATGAAGTTAACTTACTTATAGAGCAGAGACATTTAAACTATAAGATGTTCTGGGTATTAAAGAACCTCTGTAACAAGTACGTTCTTCTCTCCAAAATAAATGTTTCGTCAACATTATATTCCAAAATAGATGAGAAGCGATCAATTTGATTTTTCTTCCTGAGAATTTTAAAAACAACCATTTTTGTGTATACTGAATTTTAATTAATATGTTGGAAGTCATTTTGCAGTGTTACCTTAGTGTTCGAAATTTAAATGTTTTTCAGTCGGTCAACACAATTGTACCCAATGGTGATGGGTGTTTCCCAAATCACGAAAACCGTATTTGTGTATTTATTAATGTTATGTAAATGTTTTTCAGGATCAGGGGAAAACCCCAATACAATTGGGTAGAATCGTGTTGACTGATTGAGAGACATTAAATTTCGTATATTTTAATATTATTTTCAAAGATTCAAAATTCTAAAAGAAATAAAATTTAAAAAATCCAACTTCAATTAATTTAATCTTCAATATTTTCTACATTCTCTGATCCGAAGAGGCGGTGAGACCATTTATAAGAAATCACCCTTGTGGGAAGATTCTCTCGCCCCTGTCAAGGTTGACAGTGTAGGGAAGTGTGTGAAATTTGGACTGTTGGAGCAGCAGAAAAGAGGAGAATTGATGTGTGTTTGAAATGTGGTGTTACAGGAGAATGATGAATATCAGATTGGTAGATAGGGTTACAAATGAAGAGGTATTAAGACGATTGGGAGAGGAGAGAAGTTTCTGGCGATTGCTAATGAACAGAATAGATGGTTTGGTATTAAGACACCCAGGAATAGTAAAGTTAGTTATGGAAGACAGGGTCGAGGACAAGAACTGTAGGGGTAAACCAAGGTTAGAATGTTAAGCAGATTGCCTCAGATGTAACATGTAGTACCTATGTAGAGATGAAACGATTAGCTCAGGACAGGGAGGCATGGAGGCCTGCATCAAACCAGTCAAAAGACTGAATACCCAAACAACAACAACAACAACAACAACAACAACAACAACAACAACAACAAAACAAAACAACAACAACAACAACAACAACAACAACAACAACAACAACAACAACAACAGGGGAAACTTAAACCAATTTAAAAAAAGTCAATTGCCTGTTCTGATTCAAACACTTGCCTCTCTATAATCTTTCGTCTGCTTCTTGGCTAACATTCTTGGCTGTCTCCCCGAAGGTTCGGGTTCGAATTCAGACTATGTCGAGAAATTTAATTCTGATCTTAAGGTAGGCCTACACTTAGCCTTTTATGACAGAACTGAGAAGAGGTGGGTTCCATTCCCACCTCTGTCATCCTGGAGGTGGTTTTCCATGGTTTCCCACTTCTACTCCAGACAAATGCTGGGATGGTTCCTTACATAAGGCCACGACAGCTTCCTTCCCAATCTCCACCTGCATCCCAAATAAACACTCTACTACAGACACCACAATAGCACACGCCATCACACAAATTCTTCAACGGGGTCGGGGATGAGATGCGATGAAAGTCAATGTGGCGGGCGGTCTTTACGGCCGGATGCTCTCCCTGACGCCATCCTCAAGAGAGGAGTTAATGAGAGATGGAATGAATCAATATGAATGAAACGGGGCAAGGATGTGGAAGGAATCGGTCGTGGCCTGTCAGAAGGTTCCGTCCCAGCATTTGCCTGGAGTTGAAAATGGGGAAACCACGGAAAACTATTTCAAGGACGGCCAACGATGGGACTCGAACCCACATCTTTCGATTCCGCATAGAGCTTGGCCCCATTGGCTAGAACTGAGTGTTAGCGTCCGTAGCTGCCACTGACATGATTTCTAATAATAATAATAATGGTTTTACCTGCTGACCCCGTGGTGTTGGGCTAGCGCGCCTGCCTCGCACTCAAGGCCCCAGGTTCGAATCCTGGCTCCGTCAGGGATTTTAAAAACTGACGTGAATGCTAATACGGGGTGCACTCAGCCTCGTGAGGACAATTGAGTAGCTGACAGTGAGGCAGCGCCCCGGTCACGGATACCAAGATTACGGCCAAGAGGACCCGACGCGCTGACCATGCGTCACCCCATAAGCTACTGGCTGGGCAGCGGTCGCTTGGTAGGCCTAGGCCCTTAATGGGTTGTAGCGCCGCAGGGTTTGGTTTGGATTGGCTTTACTTCCCTTTTAATTACGGTGCTTATTAGAGACGACCGGGTACCGGAATTTTGCCCCGAAGGGGATCTTTAACGTGCCAGTAAATCTACTGAAACGGTTTCCTTTCTTTTGTGCACCCTCAAATGAGAACTTCCTTCGCCAGGATTCAATCCTGTAAACTTGGGACCAGCAGGTGAGAACGTTACCGCTGCGCCACGCAGCCAGTTCAGACAAATTCTACACACACCCAAGTACACGGGGCTACATGTGCACGAAGTCCAAGCCCATCCAATGAAACAGCAACAACTCTGTGATCATTCCTGGGGTCATAGGATGTAAACGAGGACACAATAAAACGCTGTCATAATGGAGGCTGGTTTACAAACCAATGTGTAAACGGGAGGAGATAGCAATTATTATCAAAGTGAGGGATCAGTTGGTTTGTAGACATCAAAACACTGTTTCCAATCAGCCGTAAATGAAACAGTAATTCAGAGCCACTCACTATGAAGTGGTAGGCAATCACAAGAGTGGACAGCTTTTACCGTACTTGCCGACAAAGCGAAGAGTTATCAGTGGAGTAACAATGGTTGCCAAGCACAATGGACCAGCCTCTCAACAATCTCTTCTAATGCAGTGCTCCGTCCAGTAGGAGCTCCAGAAACTTCAGTGAAACAGCAAGTTACTGGCGCTTTCATGCTAGAGTAGACCATTTGAAAACTACCCCGCGGCATGGACGATCGGCCAGGTACAGACCTGATCCACTGCTTAATTGACTGCTGACTGCCAGTTTCTTAGTAGGCAACAGTAGTTCAAGACATAACTTCCAACTCTCCATCCATCTCTGTAAGAGGCAATGCCACTCCCTTTATTACTTTAAAAGGCGACACTCCTGAGATGAACACATCTTTTTGCCTAATGCATGGATTTTCACGAACCTTTGTGGGAATGTCACCCATACAAAAGTAGAGATATCACAAATATTTGTTTCATATACAATTAATAGTTTTTCCAAAATATTTTTTTGACTTTTTTTTTGAATTTTTAATTCCATTTTTTTCATAAATTTCACATGACATGTCAATGGGAATTTGGAATTAAGCAGATAATACTTCTTAAAAAAACACTTCGTATCGATTTTTCTGTAAATAATTTATATAATGAGATATTATAGTACTAAATTTGTGTATTTTATTTGTTCAAAAATTTTGGACTTTTAAATCCCTACTATTGGGATGAATTCTGCAATCAAGAATTCCATACGCAGGTTTCCTAATATAGCTGTGATACATATACCATACAAATTTTGTTACATTTGGCAGAATATTATGGGAGAAAAATGGGATTTAAATGTAAAATTTCATTTGGCGGGAAAATTAAAGCAAAGTTCAAGTGACGTTATCTTCCTACCTAATGCATGGATGTTCACGAAACTTTGTGGGAATGTCACCCAAACAAAAGTAGAAATATCACAAACTTTTGTTTCATATACAATTAATAGTTTTTCCAAAATATTTTTTTTGATATTTTATTTTTGAATTTTTAATTCTATTTTACATAGATTTCAAATGACATGTTAATGGAAATTTGGAATTAGGTAGATAATACTTCTTTAAAAAACACTACGTATCGATTTTTCTGTAAATAATTTATATAATGAGATATTATAGTACTAAATTTGTGTAAATTTTTGTTCAAAAATTTTAGACTTTTAAATCCCTACTACTGGGAAGAATTCTGCAATCAAGAATTCCATACGCACGTTTCCTAATATAGCTGTAATACATATACCATACACATTCTGTTACATTTGACAGAATATTATGGGAGAACAAGATGTTCAGTAAAGAACATATAGCCTACTTTCTCCTAAATGCATGGGTATTGTTATAACTCTTTGTCCTTTTCAAGGAGTATGATCGAATGTTGGTTGTAGTAGCTTGTTGAAATACAACGTGCTATAGGGATATTAAACATGAATATGAGGTGCCCTTTGCTAGTGCTACCTCTGTACCAAATTTCGTTCAATTCGGTTTCACCGTGTTTGAATTGATAGGGGGAATTGATTTGCACACATACTTGGCCACCATCTGCAAACTATTGGGCTGATGTTCTTGCTGTTTGGTCTGAATATGTTTCCCACATAAAGATATGGTGTTGCAAAATTTGGTAGAGACTAGATTATTAGGTTGGTCGTAATTACATTTTAGCTTTTAACATTTGGGTGGCCGCGATTACGTTTCCGTCAAGATAGCGGTGATATAAAACATGACACTGAGGTGCCCTTTGCTAGTGCTACCTCTGTACCAAATTTCGTTCCATTCGGTTTCACCGTGTTCGAATTGATAAGGGGAATCGATTTTCACACAAAGATGGCCGCCATCCGCAAAATATTAGGCTGATGACCTATTAGTTTGGTCAAAGGATGCTCCCTCCATAAAGGTATGTTGTTGCTAAATTTGCTAGAGATCGGATGATTAGGCTAATCGTAATTTGATTTAAGCTTTGAACATTTGTGTGGCCGCCATTACGTTTCTGTCAATATGGCGGCGATATAAATCATGACACTGAGATGCCCTTTGCTAGTGCTATCTCTTTACCAAATTTCGTTCCATTCGGTTTCACCGTGTTTGAATTAATAGGGAGAATCGATTTTGACACAAAGATGACCGCCATCCGCAAACTATTAGGCGAATGACCTATTAGATTGGTCAAAGGATGCTCCCTCCATACAGGTATGTAGTTGCAAAATTTGGTAGAGATCGGATGATTAGGTTAATCGTAATTTGATTTAAGCTTTGAACATTCGTGTGGCCGCCATTACGTTTCAGTCAAGATAGTGGCGATATAAAACATGACACTGAGGTGCCCTTTGCTAGTGCTACCTCTGTACCAAATTTCGTTCCATTCGGTTCCACCGTGTTCGAATTAATAGGGGGAATCATTTTTGACATAAAGATGGCCGCCACCCGCAAACTATTAGGCTAATAACCTCTTAGATTGGTCAAAGGATGCTCCCTCCATAAAGGTATGTAGTTGCAAAATTTGGTAGAGATCGGATGATTAGGTTAATCGTAATTTGATTTAAGCTTTGAACATTCGTGTGGCCGCCATTACGTTTCTGTCAAGATGGCGGCGATATAAAACATGACACTGAGGTGCCCTTTGCTAGTGCTACCTCTGTACCAAATTTCGTTCCAATTGGTTTCACCGTGTTTGAATTAATAGGGGGAATTGATTTTCACACAAAGATGGCCGCCATCCGCAAACTATTAGGCTAATGACCTAGTTATTTGGTCAAAAGATGCTTCCTCTATAAAGGTATGTTATTGCAAAATTTGGTAGAGATCGGATGATTAGGTTAATCGTAATTTGATTTAAGCTTTGAACATTTGTGTGGCCGCCATTATGTTTCCGTCAAGATGGCGGCGATATAAAACATGACACTGAGGTGCCTTTTGTTAGTACTACCTCTGTACCAAATTTCGTTCCATTCGGTTGCACCGTGTTCGAATTAATAGGGGGAATCGATTTTCACACAAAGATGGCCGCCATCCGCAAACTATTACGCTGATGACTTATTAGTTTGGTCAAAGGATGCTCCCCCCATAAAGGTATGTTGTTGCAAAATTTGGTAGAGATCGGATGATTAGATTAGTCGTAATTTGATTTAAGCTTTGAACATTTGTGTGGCCGCCATTACGTTTCCGTCAAGATGGCGGCGATATAAAACATGGCACTGAGGTGTCCTTTGCTAGTGCTACCTTTGTACCAAATTTCGTTCAATTCGCATTCACCGTGTTCGAATTGATAGGGGGGGGACAGACATTCAGAGTACACACACTCACACACACACAGACACACAGACACACACACACACAGACTCACACACACACATAGACACACACAGACAGACACACTTTTTTCGCCCTGTGTTGATCTCATAAGTCTACTTTCATTTTTTGCAAAAATCGAAAGTAGGCTAAAAATGGGATTTAAATGTAAAATTTCATTTGGCGGGAAAATTAAAGCAAAGTTCAAGTGACGTTATCTTCCTACCTAATGCATGGATGTTCACGAAACTTTGTGGGAATGTCACCCAAACAAAAGTAGAAATATCACAAACTTTTGTTTCATATACAATTAATAGTTTTTCCAAAATATTTTTTTTGATATTTTATTTTTGAATTTTTAATTCTATTTTACATAGATTTCAAATGACATGTTAATGGAAATTTGGAATTAGGTAGATAATACTTCTTTAAAAAACACTACGTATCGATTTTTCTGTAAATAATTTATATAATGAGATATTATAGTACTAAATTTGTGTAAATTTTTGTTCAAAAATTTTAGACTTTTAAATCCCTACTACTGGGAAGAATTCTGCAATCAAGAATTCCATACGCACGTTTCCTAATATAGCTGTAATACATATACCATACACATTCTGTTACATTTGACAGAATATTATGGGAGAAAAATGGGATTTAAATGTAAAATTACAATTGGCGGGAAAATTAAAGCAAAGTTCAAGTGACGTTATCTTCCTGATCCATTACCTAGAACTCACCAGAACCGTATGTTTTTCCTTCCTTTTTTTTCCTAGCAGCTTCTGTAAGAATATTGGTAATTCTGGAAGCTTGTCTAGCATCTTGATGCACAACTACAAGAGGTTACTTGCGCTCGAATTCACAAAAGTAAACAGACTGGCTACCGCCACAGAACTCTCAAGAAAGAAGAAACATACAAGAATAACAAAACTTATAGTTGTCGGCATTATTGTAGTGACATCAGGAATACCAATACAAGCATACAATGTTGCTCAATGAGAGTAGAGTCAAGTACTGAAATATTAGTCCTTTGCAGGCTTTATAATTTCATTCAGAAACATGATAGACCTTACAGCTCGATTCTGTAGAAATATATGCGGGAGGGGGCTGTTGGCCCATCCCCGCGATGCGTAATTGCAAAGAACAGGGATATTTTATTGATTTGGTTGAATGAAAACATGACAATGACATCATAAATAATCTAACAAGCAGTTCAGCAGATGTAACGCCCATTTCTGCTGTGTGCAGACTGACAAAAAAAAAAGCATTATTAAGGTGATAAATTGTTTTAATTCAACGGAATATCTTTGTGACAAGAAAGAAGAAACCCAATCCTTTCAATTTCAGTCATAAAAATTCACCAAAATGAATAAAATATCGACTTTTATCTCCGGTGTGTCGCCCTAAACACGACAGGAACAGTAGGAAACTAAACGGTCAGTGTTGACGCCATAATAATCTGAAACCCGTATTTTAACCTATTTTCATTCATGAAAAAAAAAAGGCTTATGAGATCACCATGTGTGTATGAGTGTGTATTTGTGTGTGTGTGTGTGCGTATGTGTGAGTGCCCCCCATAATAAAATCTAAACGGCTAGAGAGATTTCAACAAACCACGGTAAGGTCATAGGCCTAGTCCTATTTTGTCGGACCCCGGCCGTGACCTTCAAATTTTGTTATGTCTCACGAATCCAACATGGCGGCTGTGTGAAATATTTCACTGGTATTCTACAGTGTATCTCCGACACTATTACTGATATCACCCTGAAATTTTGTACGGTGAGAAAGGGCGTTCATAGAAGTTCATCTATGTTACTTTCAAAACCCTGTTGTGTACAAAACTTCCATATTAGTAGATATTGAGAGCCGTCTAAAAAATTCGGAAGGATCGCCATTTTGGATTTTTATATATGTAGGACATAGAGTTATGTACTATTCGATGATGATTACTGCGTAGGTTCATTATTCAAACGTTGACTTTGATCCCATTATTAGGACACAAGAAATAAAAACTTAATTTTGGCGGATACAGTATGTTACACTCAAACGATATCTTCAAACGAGTAGTGAGAGCCAACTCAGTAAACGTAAATATAGGATGCGAGTGAAACAACCAGATTTTCAGTGCAATCAGTAAATAGGATTAGTTCTTTGGGAGAGCTACGCCAGAACTAGTAGTTTAGTCATCAGTTGCAGAGATTGTCATACCGTGAGTACCATATCTTCATCATCGCCAAGTTCCATAGGAGTGGGTCATGTACACATGATAGGGAGTAGCTTCTGCCAGAGAACCAGTTTGGGTTTAGAAAGGGACGATCTACCCCAATCGCTATTGAACTTCTGCTTAACCAAATAAGGGATGCCTTAGAGGACAACGGAAAATATTACACCATTTTTATAGATTTCACAAAGGCTTTCGACCTGATAAATATAAAGCTAGTGACAGAAAAGCGAAAGGAGATGCTAGGCATGAACAACATATGGGCCAATCTCATCACATCAATACTGCAATGGAACGAAGTACGAATTTCGGACAACCTCACTCTATCAGAACCGATAGCCCAATCAAACGGGGTCCTACAGGGAGACCCACTGAGCCCCTTGCTGTTTATAATATCAACCACAGATATCCTAAAAATAGCCCAAAAGGGGGGAGTATTCTCTTGCGCATATGCTGATGAAATTGTAATGGGATCCAGAGATTTAACAAAACTCCAGGAAACTGTAAATGACGTGCAAAAGTGGTGTTCCGAACACAAGCTGGACATCAACATCTCAAAAACAGACACCATGATCTTCCGAAAAGGAGGAAGAATACCCGCCTCAGCAGAGATTTTCATTTGGGATATAAAATTAAAGATAGTTCCAGACTTTAAATATTTAGGCATCACACTGCAATCGAGTGCATATTGTTTCACAAAACATGTCACAGATAAGGTAACCCAAGCAATGATGGCAATGCACGAAATAAAAGACATCAGATCACTCAGTCTGGAGTCAGCAATGTTGCTATTCAGAGTAAAAATTCTTCCAATAAATGACCTATGGCATTGAAATCATCTGGACACATTTAACTACGAGGAACCTATCCACCTTATAAAGGGTAAAAGCGAACTACATAAAGAAGGTGATAGGAGTATCAAAAACGACACGATCTAGACTTGTATATCTCCTGGCGAAAGAAACTTTCCTCGTAGATGACCTCAGGACAAGCATACCCCTACCGAGCACCTGCGCATCAGAGAAACTTCTGGCAACGTTGACGGAGAAGAGAGAAGAAGTACAACCAGACTTCTATGGCACAGGGGCCATGATAGACCGCTAATGGACAAAAGCTAATTTCGAACTAAGACATGTCATTACAAGGTTGGCAGTTCACGGTTTTCACCACCTACTCTGCAAATCAAAACACTTCCATGACGCAAGTATCGACTGTGAGTGCACATTATGTGGTAAAATGTGTGAACGGTACCACATAGAATTCTGTACAAGAAGAACAATGTCTATAAGTGATTATACAAATATGTAACCCATCAATGTATCCTATATTTTAAGCTATGGCTATTTGGCTGCATTAAATATATTATTTAAGTAGTCTATGCCTGACGAGGATCCTCGCTAGTAGCACTTCCATAGAATGTACAGTATTATATTTAACCAGATTTCCTAGCTTTTCACTTCAATAAGTTCCACGTATAGTTAGGTGTGAATGCTTATCATTGGTATTTACTGTACTTCGTTGCGGTATTTAACCCCTGCCACCCCAAATTTTATGTTGAGTTTAGTATGATTGATTTGTATTGTATTAATTTGAGTAATTCTGATTGGCACCCAACAGTGGAAAGTAGTAACATTGGCTTAGGACCTAAATAGCGTATCTACAATGGAAATCCCATTAAGATACGCTATTCTGGTACTAAGCCGGCGATTTGGTCACCCAGTGTGAGGTTGAAACATTGCAGTATTAAGCAGAGAATGAGACCATGCGTATTATTAGTGGGACATACGATCTACGCACACTTACTGGCTGCCCATTCTGAGTCATATCCCACCACCTAATGCTAGAAGGAGGAGTGCTCTCGTACGAAAATATCAGAAAATAATGGATAATCCCCAGCTGCCTTTGTTAAACGACGCAGCCTATGTGGAGCGAAAACGGCTCAGATCAAGACACCCTGCTATTTCCTCAGCCTGATTTCTGTCAAAGGAGAAGTTTGACTTTCGCCTCCCCTGGAGCCAAAATTGGCAACAACACTGTCCTGATCGATGTCGTAACTTGCCCTGTATCCTGCGAAAACCACCAGGATTTGATCAACCTCGTGCTGTGTGGACAGCCCTCAGTCGTATCCTTACTGGCCATGGAATATGGGAAGATGCGCTTCATATGAGGGAAACAAGCTCTTCTCCAAAATGTGACCATGGTGCTGAGAAACAGTCGATCACTTAGTGATCGAGTACCCAAACCATGCATATTGTGGAGATTTCAAGGACCCTTTAGTAGCCACAGCGGACGATGTATGCTACATAAGGAACTTGTGTATTGGTATATAGATTTATGTAGATATGATTTGTGTACTTCAATAGCTGAAAATTTTATCAAATTTAATGTATGTGATAATTTGATGTTTTTATGTGCCATACGCTAAATAAAAATAAATAAATAATTACGATCAAGGGAGAGGAGTATTGACAAATGCGAAAAAATAACCTGAAAAAAAGATAGTCAGTCAGTCTGAGAGACTAGACTTTATATCAATTCAAATGACGCATGCTAAAAATGCCCCAGGACTCTTTCAACAGACCCCATTACCCATTAACTTAGGCTTCCCGTGCACTCTGCTGCATAACGTCTCGCACTCGCCGTCTTCGTATCGCATAACGCCAGACCCCAGGAGTAAACTCAGACTCAACATACTCCATTACCCTTTAACTTAGGCTTCCCGTGCGGGGGCTGCATGACGTCGCGAACTCGCCGTCTCCGTTCGCATAACGCCAGACCCAAGGAGTAAACTCAGACTCAACAGACTCCATTACCCTTTAACTTAGGCTTCCCGCGCGGAGGCTGCATGACGTCACGCACTCGCCGTCTCCGTTCGCATAACGCCAGACCCCAGGAGTAAACTCAGACTCGGTGCATATGCACTGAACAACATGATGACATCATACACGCCGTAACCGTGACGCATAACGGTAGACCTAAGCATAACGATGAAGTCGACAAGATGATTTGAAATGATAATTATTTCACTATCCAGGCTAGCAGAATAGAGACTGCTTCTGAATAATTTTGTTTGATTTTGTTAATTTATTTTATTTCATTTTGACTAATTTAAAAAATGAGCTGGTTTTCACTAATTTTCTGATTGTTTTCTTCTTGAATTTTGACTAATTTTGTTATGTTTGGTCTTTTTGAGCTTGTCTATTTTGTATTTTTTTGTATTTTGACTAATTATGATTTTTTGTCAGCAATTTTTCAAAGTTTTTGCCGTGTCTTGTGTGGGGTTTGGCCTAGAACAGCAAGCTGGCTCATCAGCGGGCTCTTGGTGTCCCCGCCCGGACCCCCACTGGAGTAGCGAACTGTGCGCTACCTCCAATTTTATGAAGCTCACCTGCGCCTCTTTACTGCGAGAACTAAAAGCTCAAACAGCCATAACCTCCCAATGAAGGCTTCCAAAAAGATGGCATATTGGCCTTCACGGCCAGTGAATTAACTCTCAGCAATTTTCTAGGATTGTGCCGTGTCTTGTGTGGGGTTTCGCCTAGGACGAAAAGCTGGCTCATCAGCGGGCTCTTTGTGTCACCACCCGGACCCCTACAAGACACGGCAAAAACCTAGAAAAATTGCTGAGTTTTAATTTGCTAGCCGTGAAAGCCAATATACCATCTTTTTGATGTTTGTGTTTTCTTAGATTTTAAGTACTTTTGAAATTTTCTGAAAAATTTTAACTACCGTAATTTGGATTGTTTTTAGGGTTTTTATACGGTGGGGGGGTTGTTTAAATGAAAAGTTACGAAACGATACTGTGGGTACAATTTATTCGATATTCAAAAGTAATCACCCCAGGCCTGTGCACAGGTGTCCCATTGCTTCACTAGCCACAGGATTTCCTGTTCCCAGAAGTCTTGTGTTTGTGACAGGAGCCAATCCTGTACGGTGTCCTTTAGTTCGTCGTCCGATTGGAAACGTTTTCCCTTGAGATGTTTTTTTAACGGACTGAACAGATGGAAGTCGCAGGGTGACAAGTCTGGGTTGTAGGGCGGATGCTCAGTTGCTCCCACTTGAACGTGGCCAATACATTTTTGTGACGTTAGAGACGTGTGGGCGAGTGTTATCATGGAGCAGAATCACTCCCTCCGTGAGCAGTCCAGGCCGTTTGTTCTTGATGGACTTGCGTAGGCTATGGAGTGTCACACAATACACATCACTGTAGGTCAAAGAGTCATGTACCATTAAAGGAAAGTTATTACGTAGGTTCATTGTTCGAACTTTCACTTCGATCGCATGATTACCAATCAAGAAATAACAACTTAATTATAAAATTTGCACAGCCATCATCATGACGTTATCTGAACCATTGAACTAAATTAGATACCAGTGCATTACAATGTGCATCAACATTTGCTGTATCAAGTTTCATTGCGTTTGGATCATTAAATCGCGAGAAAAGTCTATTTAAAACTTTCAACTTTGCATGGCCGCCATGTTCGTTTTGTAGTTAACCGGTTTCTGAACCTCATAGATGAACTTCCAGTAGTGCCCTTTATCTCCGTACAAAATTTTAGGAAAAGGAAGGAAGGAAGGAAGGAAGGAAGATTGTAGTTTTACGTGACCGTGAATCTTGTGATTATGAGCCACGGGGAAAACAACAACAAAATTTTAGGGTGATACCGGTAATAGTTTCAGAGATATTAAATGCCGGTGAAATATTTCGCAAAGCTGCCATCTTGAGGTTATGTAAACAATTGAACGAAGTTAGATGTCGGTGCATTACAATGTGTATAAACATATACTGCTGCTCGAGTCTAAGCTGCGTGAACCTGAGAGGAATGTGCATCGTGGACTATGAGAAATGGTGTTGACGAGTGATGAGGTTTCCAGGTCAGTGCATAGTACCGATCCAAATACATTGGTCGGTGACTCACTGACTTATTCGTAACACCACACAGGTTTCAGAAAGGACCCTATGTTAGCAGCATTGGAATAGACGAGAATGTAAGGTAACACGGCGGGCTGTCGACAGGCTTCTCAATTCTCGCCTGCTCCTACGCTGCCTCTGCCCTTCATCCCGCAAGTTCACAGAGCTTAGACCCGAGCAGTACTGTACCAAGTTTCATTGCGTTTGGTTTTTGGTTAAATTGCAAGAAACGTCTATTTAAATGTCGCAATTTTGCTTGGCCGCCATATTGGTTTTGTCGTTAACAGGTTTTCAAAAGTCTCATAAATGAACTTCTAGTAGTTCCCTTTATCACCGTACAAAATTCCAGGGTGATATCAGTAATCGTTGCGGATATATTGAATGCTGGTGAAATATTTCGCACAGCCGCCATGTTGGATTGGTGAGACGTAACAAAATTTGAAGGGCACGGACGGTCGGGGTCGTCCGGAATAGTGCTATGGACTTACCGAGTTTCATTGAAATCGGTCTAGCCGTTTAGAAGTTATTAGGGACACACACACACACACACACCATCACACACAGACAGACACATGGACAAAAGGTGATCTCATAAGCCTATTTTTTCATAAATGAAAATGGTCTAAAAACTGTACCCTCAGTATCGTTTCCATTTGAACACCCCTTATAGATGTTGACTAATTTGCTCTGTATTTTAGGAGTACCAACCACTGGTGGGGATTGGACTCAAGTCAGAAGCGGGGGAAGCACAAGTGTATCCCATTTTCGTCACGGAGACGAACGCTAACATTCTAGGGGTAATTGAAAATGAAAATCCACAGCCTGCTTCCAGTCTCCGACCGGGTCAGGAATGGAATGAATGAAGCCCCCATCTAGCGGCGAGGATATGAACCGTGCCGGCTGCCGAGGCCTGACGCACTCCTCTGGGGCAATGATTAAATGAATGACAGATGAAATGAGATAATAGTGGAGAGTGTTGCTGGAATGAAATATTGACAGGGAAAACCGGAGTACCCGGAGAAAAACCTGTCTGCCTCCGTTTTGTCCAGCACAGATCTCACATGGAGTGACCGGGATTTGAACCACGGACCCAGCGGTGAGAGGCCGGCGTGCTGCCGCCTAAGCCACGGAGGATTTCTAGGGGGTAATTAAACGTTTAAAATTATACGCCAAATCAATACATAAACAACTATATATTTTATATATTTGGACATGTTTCCACCTTCAGTGAGGTCATCTTCAACTTAAACATGATGATGATGATGATAATTGTTGTTTTAAGGGGCCTAACATCTAGGTTATCGGCCCCTGATGGTTTGGGTGATCGTGAAAATGAAACTCAAACTTAAAACTAAAACTAACTACTAACCTACAGTCTAGAAGAAGAAATGGAAAACTAAAGGAGAATAAGGCAAATAAAGGACAGGAGGAAAAGAAATGCCCTCAACCTCGAAGAATGCGGATTGAGGGACTTGGAAGGAAGGAGAGCCATGAAAGGCAGATAGGAAAAGGAAGGAGGAGAGAGTCCGCCCCCACAGGTAAGGGACAAAAGGGGAAAACGGACCCAGCTCAGGAATCCCTCGGGGTCGCCAACTCCCGAACTCACCATCCGTGAGCCCCTGAGGGTGTAGCATTATCTAGGTTGCACCAAAAGTGGTGGGGCTACATACACCCGGTCTCCTTGAGGGCCTTGAGCAGAAGGCAGGAGATAACAGGAAAAGAAAAAAAAAGAAGGCTGACCCCTCGCAGAAGGAGGGAATCAGAAAAGATGAGACAAGTGCCAATTAAGGCGGGAAATGAAGAGACTCCCTAGGCCTCGGATACCCTAATACCGTCGGGGTCAGAAAAGAACAAGAGTTGACCAAGGGCGGTCGACAGGAAAGAAGATGGAGAGGAACCCGGCACAAGTAAGTGGAAGCAATGCTGGACTCAGCTGGGGTCCCGTGGTCGCCAACCCCAACTTAAACAGAAAGTCAATTAAGAATTGAAAACTAAAATAGCATATATGACTTAAAACTAAATTAGAAATGAAAAATTAATGATAATAATTGTATTAAATAAAATATAGTAATAAAATGGATATCCTTACAAATGCAGTATTAATTAATAAATAATTATAAGATATATAATAATGCTGGCTAATTATGTTTCGTTTATTTATATGAAATTTTTCTGACGTGTATTATTTTCCTATCTGTTAGGTTAATTCATGTCATCGTAATACGGTTGGCACCTATTCAAAATTGTTAATAAACCCCGTATTGAAGAGGATTCAACTTATTTAATCAAGTGCTGAATTGAATTATTTTATTGATTTTAGAACTTGATTTTTCTAAATTATTTTGTTTGTATATTTTGATAAAACATTTTAAAGCTTAACATATTTACACTCACCGTTAATAGTTCTTATTTTCTAACTATTTTTTCTAAAATTATTGTAAAAAGACCAATCTTATAATTTATTTAATTAATACTGCATTTGTAAGGATATGCATTACATTACTATATTTTATTACAATTATTATCTTTAATTTTTCATTTCTAATTTAGTTTTAAGTCATATAGACCTCATTGAAGGTCGAAACATGTCCAAATATATAATATATATATAGTTGTTTATGTATTGATTTGGCGTATAATTTTAAACGTTTAATTCCAACATCAATACGGATACTTAAAAACATTTGTTTTCAATGGCAAATATGTTTGCATTCTATTCTAGGGGTTAGAATGTCTGATAACAGCGTAGGATTCGAATTTTAATCCCCTTGCAGGAGAGATAATAATGTAAAGTAGAGCATTACTAAATTTGGTTGTGCCTATCATGAAACAAACTTGATGAGGTAGCGATGCCTAGGTCTATATTACGTTACAAACCACAGGAAGCTAAGCTGCTACGCTTAACAACAAGGACCTTCACAAACTTGTGATATGATGCATCCGTGCATAGCTGAGGCTTATAATCGATCACGTCGACGTGAGCGGATTTACAAGGAAATAGATGGGCATTTTGTAGAATTCCTGCACGCATTATTCTGCGAATATTCTCCTCATTCTCAGTTCGTCCATTCATCGATATTACTCGAGCGATGTACGCGCCATCCTCTTCCCTTCCGTATTCAGCTAACGGAAATTCTCACAGTTTCCCATATCTATTGGATCGGTACTCAAGTCCGTGCCGTTCCTTAATTGGGTTGGCAACAATGCATTCGTTTTCGTTACTCAATTGTTTTCTTACTTCTGTTTGGAGTTTGATTGTTGGGGACAGGAACGTGTATGATGTTAACAGAACAGTCTTGAGAACTGTATATTCGAATGGATTAGGTTATTTTGTCAAAATTAATGATGATGATGATGATAATTGTTGTTTTAAGGGGCCTAACATCTAGGTTATCGGCCCCTAATGATCTGGTTGATAGCGAAAATGATAATGATATGGAAACTAGAACGAAAATTAAGTGAGACGGAAAATACAAAAAGGAGCTCAGATTGAAACAACTCACAAAAATGTTCTTACAAAAGGTAATTTTGAACGGAAAGTCACAAAAAGAATAGATTGAAAAACACCCACAAAATGTAGGCTAGGTTCAAAATGCGTATAAAATGCAATGTAGCGTCGAAATACTTACAAAATGCAACTGAAATTCAAAATACTTACAAAATGCAATTAAATTGAAAATACACAATGCAATTCAGATTGAAAGATACCAGTTCCAATCCAAATTATTCACAAAGTGCAATTGAAATTCAAAATACTTACAAAATGCAATTGAAATTGAAAATGCGTACAAAATGTACGGTAGATTCAGACGACTCGTGTGGATTGACAATACTTGAAAATGAAAATCCACAGCCTGCTTCCAGTCGACCGACCGGGTCAGGGAATGGAATGAATGAAGCCCCCATCTAGCGGCGAGGATATGAACTGTGCCGGCTGCCGAAGCCTGTCGCACTCCCCTGGGCAAAGCATTAAATGAATGACAGATGAAATGAAATGATAGTGGAGAGTGTCGCTGGAATGAAATTTTGACAGGGAAAACCGGAGTACCCGGAGAAAAACCTGTCTGCCTCCGCTTTGTCCAGCACAAATCTCACATGGAGTGACCGGGATTTGAACCACGAACCCAGCGGTGAGAGGCCGGCGTGCTGCCGCCTAAGCCGCGGAGGCTCTGGATTGACAATACTTACAAAATGCAATTTAGATTGAAAATACTTGACAAAATGTAATTTAGATTCAAAATACCCACAAAATGCAATTAAGAATCAAAATATTTGCAAAATGCCTACCAAACAAAATGCAATTTAGATTTAAAATTCTTGCGAAATGCGGTTTTGGTTGAAAATACTTACAAAATGCAATTGAAATTCAAATAACTCACTAAAATGCCCTGAAACCTACATTGAAAGACTAACTAAAAAGTAATTTAGATTGTCAATCTTTACAAAATGCAATTGAGGTTAAAAACAATCGCGAGATGGAATGTAGATCGAAAAAACTTACAAAATGCAACGTAGATTAAAAATACCGACAAAAAAAATCGCTAAAAGGGAATTTAGATACACGGGGAACCAAGTAACAAAAACAGTGCGAGAATCTTAAAGAGAAAATGAAATATAAGGAAAAGAGGAGAGGAGAGGAGAGGAGAGGGTCCGTCCCAAAGGTAAGGGAGAAACGGGGAAAACGGACCCAGCTCAGGAATCCCTCGGGGTCGCCAACTCCCGAACTCACTAGCCGTGAGCCCCTGAGGGTGTAGCATTATCTAGGGTGCACCAGAAGTGGTGGAGCTGCATACACCCTGCCTCCTTAAGGGCCTTGAGCACAAGGCAGGAGGTAAAAGGAAAAGAAAAAGAAGGCTGACCCCTCGCAGAAGGAGGGTATCAGGAAAGATGAGACAAGGGCCAACTAAGGCGGGAAAGGAAGAGACTCCCTAGGCCTCGGATACCCGAATACCGTCGGAGTCGGAAGAGAACAAGAGTTGACCAAGTGAGGTCGACATGAAAGAAGACGGAGAGGAGCCCGGCACAAGTAAGTGGAAGCAATGCCGGACTCAGCTGGGGACCCGTGGTCGCCAACCCACGTCCCACTAGATGTGAGCCCCTTGGGGGTGTCAAAATTGAGTTATTGTTACCGTTGTGCAGGTCATATATTCATTCTTCAGTGTGCATAATATGAAAGACGTCCGCAGGCTCCTTACCTTGTTCAGTGAAGAATACCGTTTCTGTGAATCACGTTTACGCTGCGAGGGAACACCCGCAAAACTCCAACTATCTCAGTTCCATCCAACTCGGGCTTTTCCCCCTCTCTCACTCACTGCCTCATTTTGTATGTTATGTTCTTTCTCTCTTCATTTTCTGTAGTATTTGTAAACATTGTGACGATCCATACTGTACATTCAGTCCTAACTTTCAAATTAAAAAAGTGACAGTCAGTCTGAAAGACTAGACTTTGTATCATTTTAAATGCTACAAATGCTGAAAAATGCTAGAAAGGTTGGAGGCTTCTCGCTTCGCTCGAAGTCAAAGACTCTTGACATGTTAGAAAATTATCTGTATAGTACTAATCTTGCTATCTTGTTTCAAATTACTCGCGAACGGCAAGTGAAAACCAAGGGCAAAGCAAGGTCAAGCTCTCGGAATGCCGTACGATCACCAGAGCGCGCGGGGACGTGCCCCTTCCATCCAGTCTAAAAACACTTATAGTGGGCGATGTATTGAAGATAGAGATATGCTCTCCCGGACTTTTTTGTAGAACTTTTCATGCTGACCAATTCTTACGCTAATAGTATATTGATATTTTTAACGGTTTGCCCAGCGTAAGCTTAAGAAGCGCACGGACGCCAAGTTTGTTTTCGACTTTTTCCCTGAAATCGTTACTGCTTGGCTTCCTTTGATCATACATAAATTATTTTCTACAGAATCTTTCCTCGCGATATCCTTTACAGAATGGTGAAAACCGCATCAAAATCCATCCAGTGGTTCTCGAGATTACCCGTGACGTCCAAGGATCGGGGATTTTTGTCTTATACTAACGAAGTAGAGATTGTCGGGGAACACACTCACCAAGCGGTACTATGACGTCACACACCTCAGTGCATCTGGGTACATTTCGTCCCGTCACCGTAACGTAACGCCAGACCCCAGCGTAACGACGAAGTCGACAAGATCATTTAAAATGATAATATTCTATAATTATCTTTGTTTTCAAACAATTTCCTCAAAAGAAAAGCGAAGGGGAATATCTAAAAATCCTCATTGATGTGTAACATCTTTCCACTCGGTATCTGGATATTTTTGTGGCACTCGGTAGCTGGACATTTTTGTGGGAGTGATTTTGGAAAGGGGACGGAAGTGGATGGGACGGAAATGGATGGGACGGAAGTGCATGGGACGGAAACAATGAGCGTGCGTGATGGCGGAGATCGGTACAACGACGTACTGTAAGCCATGTGGCTATGGCGAATGTTTATCGCCTACAGTTTAGTTCAAGGTTCGGAGTCCCCATTTAAGATATTCCTACAACAAATCGTCTTTAAGTTGTCATTCTCTGGTGTGAAAATATTCATTATATCATATTTGCTCAAAACAATTACAATTTATTAAATCTTCAGACTTTTGCTGTATTCTAATTTAATGTAAGCACTCGATGTACTGTCGGCCATGTGGCTATGTGGAATCTATATCGCATTAACAAACACTCCAAACAACGTAGGAATTCAGTATATTAACACCGACTACTAACAATAATTGAAACTTCGTTGGTCTAAACGTATCACTGCGAGAAACACTTTTAATATACCTTCTGCACACCTAATTTTTAATTACGCCTATACTTGGCAGTGCACTCGATCGGCAAAAAGAGGCCATTTTCAATAACGGGCCGTTATAGAGCGCAACTCGCATCCAGTCGGCTGTGCTCCCACATACTGTATTTAAACTAGTTGAAGGTCGATGTCACTACTGCAGATCCATTGGAGAACTTTGTTTTAATAAAATATATAATTTCCATTGCAAATTGCACAATATATCAATCGATTAAGATGCAACGTCTTAGCAAATAACAATTAAGATTTATTACGGTCAGGATTTGGCACTGGAGTTTTACAAGTAGTTATTTCAATGACCAACAAAGTTCGCTGTTAACGAGGGATTTGCGCTCCCGACACACACATAGTAGGATAACATGTCACATGTTACACATCATATGCGACTACTGTAAGGATCGTATTTTTTTTTAAATCCATTTGCTACAAAATGCAAAATCTGGAAAATTAGATGCTACAATACGCTTAATTCAAAATACGAAAATAAAACTAAATATTTGCGTATTGCACTAATGAAAGGATTATGTTTCTTTAGTCTCATTATAAGTCTCCAAATGCCACTTAACATGAATGATGGATATCACTGGGATGGCACTGCAATCGAACAATGTTCACCAGACAGTGCTGAGGATAGAGACCGTGATACGTTACATCCACTGTGAGAAGAATGAACATTCGCAAAACAAAATTTATGGTTGTCAGCAAAGAAGTACTTGATACCATATTATCAGTTACTGATAAAGCCATCGAACGAGTTCATTCGTATAAATACTGTATCTAGGATGCTACCTGAATGACAAATGGGACTGCAGCTATGAAATCAAAGCTCGCATTGAGCAAGCCAGGAGTGTCTTTATCAAAATGAAGAAAATGCTGTGTCACCGGGATCTTAGTCTGAGAACGAGACAACTTGCCCTCAAGTGTTACATAATTTCCATACTAATGTATGGACACGAGGGGTGGACGTTAACCAAAACCTTGGAGAAGAAGTTGGAAGCATTTGAAATGTGGCTGTATCGTCGCATGCTTCATATATCGTGGACCGACAAGGTGAGACACACCGAGGTGCTGGATCGGATGGGCAAGAAGATGGAGGTGCTCTACAACATCAAGCGACAGAAGCTACAATATTTTGGCCACGTGATTCGAAATAACAAGTACCGACCCCAGCAGCTAATCATGGAAGGCAAGATTGAAGGACGGCGCAGACCAGGGAAGAGGAGGAGGACCTCCTGGCTCTAGAATTTGCGGGAATGGTTTGAACTTGACTCAGCATCTCTGTTTCGAACAGCAAACCTCGAGGCAAGGGATTGCAATGATGATCGCCAATCTTCGACGCGGAGACGGCATATAAAGAGGAAGAAGCAGAAGAAGAAGAAGAAGCCACAGTTTCTCGCATGGTGAATCTGCCACGTGGTTGCGAAAATACTGTATGTAGCAGTTCTTTTTGATTTTTCATCCGATGAAGAACCTCAATATTTGAAATTTTCAATATCCAAGGCAGGTAGATTAAAATCCAAAATCACCGTAACACCTAATATGACTACAATACTGACTGGACATGAAAATATTGCTTCGTACTTACACAGACTTAAAATTATACGTAATCCCGAGTGTTACTGTAAAAGCAGTGAAGTGAAAAATATTAGGCAATTCTTGATTAATAGTGTTAATAGAGACGATAACTGGCCGATTCAAAAATCTGTGCTATTAAAAAGTATTTGAAGGAATTTTCTAAGTTTGTTAATGCTCTGGATTTTCAAGCTCTTAGGAAAAACGATGCATAATATTGTTTGATATTGTTAAGATTAAGTCATCTAGGAATTGAATTATAATAATGTAGTTTATTTTGTTCATTTTTATAAAATGTATTGTAAGTGCATGTAGTACAACTTATGTAGTGGAGCATGCAGAGAGTATGAACAGTAAATAAAAATAAAAAATAAAAAATCCAAGGCATGCGTAAGAGACGGCGATATACAGCAGATATGATATTTTCAAAGGCATCAATTCGTTTGTCAATGGACGGGTCCAGGGTCCAGCATTCACATCCATATAGAACAACAGAAAATATGTAGCAACGGATCATGAGGATTCGCAGATGTAGACTGAAATTTGATCTTACAACGAATTTCCTCATGGTAATAAATTATTTCCTGGCCTATTCAATTCAATATTTTTATCTCTGACATTAAACGACTGCAATATACACGTGTTCGATTTTTGGCAGACATAATAGCCAAATCTTATGTAATATACATATTTTAAGGTACTGTTTTGAACGTTCTCTCTAACCTTATTATGTCTCATGGTGTATGATTCCATACAACTGAAGCATAGTCTAGTATTGATCTGATTAAGGCATTAACATCTTAAGTGCTGAGTTACTCAATTAGCTTTTTGCTACGTCAGTAATGAGGTTTTTCATTCGCATTAAAATAAATTGTAGAAGCTGTAATATTTAGCCTATTTTCATTTTATGAAAGAATAGGCTTATGAGATCACCTTTTGTACGTGTGTGTGTATGTGTGCGTATGTGTGTGTGGTTGTTTGTTTGTTTGTGTGTGTGTCCCTAATAACTATTTCAATGAAATTTGGTAAGGTCATAGTACTATTTTGGCCGATCCCGACCATGCCCTTCAAATGTTATTACGTCTCACCAATCCAACATGGCGGATGTACAAAAGGAAAAAGGTGGCTAAGCGAAGTTGAAACTTTTAAGTTGACTTTTCTCGTGATTTAACCATCCAAACGCAATGAAACTTGGTACAGCAAATATTTATGCACATTGTAATGCAGGGCATCTAATTTAGTTCAATCGTTTACATAAGGTCAAGATGGCAGCTGTGCGAAATATTTCACCAGCATTCTATATCTCCGAAACTATTACTGATATCACCCTGAAATTTTGTACGGTGATAGAGGGCACTAGACTACTAGAAGATCACGTATGCGACTTTCAAAAACCTGTTAACTACAAGACGAACATGGTGGCCAAGCGAAGTTGAAACATTTAAATAGACTTATCTCGCGATTTAACCGTCCAACCGCAGTGAGATTTGGTGCAGTAAATATTTATACACATTGTAATTTACTGACATCTAATTTTTTTCAATTGTTTACATAACGTCAAGATGGCGGCTGTGCGAAATTTCAAAATTAAGTTTTTATTTCTTGTCTCCTAATCAGGCGATCGCAGTCAAAGTTTGAATAATGAATCTACGCAATAATCGTCATGAAATAGTACATAAGTCTTAAGACCTACATATATAACAAGTAGTTCCGTGAAGAACAATACAGCCTATTTTCATATATCCTACTCATGTTAATTGCCTCTATCAACATACAAAATTTCAGTTTGAAGGTTGTGATAGATTCGTAGATAATGAGAACCGTCTAAATATTTCGGATGGCCGCCATTTTGGATTTTTATTTTTGTACTATTACATTAAGACTATTGTGTACGTGTGGTATTCAAACTTCAATCGCATGATTAGAACACAAGAGGTAAAAACATGATTTTAAAATTTCGCACAGCTGCCATTTTGTGATTATGCAAACAATTGAAATAAATTAGATGCCAGTGGATTAACATTTGTATAAGCATTTAACGTGCAACGTTTCACTGCACTCAGATAGTTAATTCGCGAGAAACGTCCATTTAAATATTTATAATTCGTGTCGCCGCCATGTTGGATTTGTGCTCACCAGGTTACTCAAAGTCCTATAGGTGAACATATGTTCATAGCCTCTATGAATATAAAAAAATCTGTTTGATTGCTGTAAAAGATTCATAGATATTGAGAACCGTCTAAATATTTCGGATGCTCGCCAATTTGGATTGTTATATGTATAGGCCAGAGAGTTATGTACCATTCAAGGACAATTATTGCCTAGGTTCATTATTCAAACTTTCACTTCGAACGCATGATTATGACACAAGAAATATAAACTTAATTTTAAAATTTCGCCCAGCCGCCATCTTGAGGTTATGTAAACAATTGAACTAAATTAGATGCCAGTGCATTACAATATGTAAAATCATTTACTGTACCACATTTCACTGCGCTCAGATGGTTGAATCAAGAGAAAAGTCTATTAAAATGTTTCAAATTCGCTTGGCTGCCATGTTCGTTTTGTACTTTACATGTTTATGAAAGTTACATTGATAAACTTCTATCAGTACCCTTTATCACCGTACAAAATTTCAGGGTGATATCCGTAATAGTTTCGGAGATATAGAATGTCAGTGAAATATTTCGCACAGCCGCGATTTTGAGGTTATGTAAACAATTGAACTAAATTAGACTTCGGTGCATTACAATGTGTATATACATTTGCTGTACCATGTTTCATTACGTTTGGATAGTTAAAATCGCGAGAAAAACTATTTAAATGTCTCAAATTCGCTTGGCCACCATGTTGGTTTTGTTGTCACCAGGTTTTTGAAAGTCTCATAGGTGAACTTCTAGTACTACCCTTTGTCACCATGGGGCGTGGTGGCTCAGCGGTCTAGCTGTTTGCCTCTCACCAAGGCGGTTCGGGTTCGATTCCTGGTCAATGCATGTGAGATTTTCGAAGTGAAATTCCATGTCCTGTGGTTCGGATTCCACGTAAAACAGGAGGTCCCGTGGCTCATAATCACAAGATTCACGGTCACGTAAAACTACAATCTTCCTTCCTTTCTTCTTCCTTTATCACCGTACACAATTTCAAGGCGATATCTTTAATAGTTTCGGAGATACTGAATGCTGGTGAAATATTTCGCACAGCCGCCATCTTGGATTGGTGAGACACAATAAAATTTGAAGGGCACGGTCCGGGTCGGCCAGAATAGTGCTATGATCTTACCGAGTTTCATTGTAATCACTCCAGCCGTTTAGAAGTTTTTAGGGGGAAACACACACACACCTCATACACACATATATACACACACACACACACACGCACACGGACAAAAGGTGATCTCATAAGCCTATTTTTTCTTAAAATGAAAATAGGCTAAAAATCCAACTTAGCGACCATCCGAAATATTTAGACGGTTTTCAATATCAACGAATCTATTACAGCAATCAAACTGATTGATTTGTGCAATTATTTTCATATTTTTTTATAGTTATGTTAATTATTTTAATTTTTATATTTCTTTTAATATTTTAATTTCATTTTTTGAATTCTATTTCTATATTGAACCCTTCAGTATCGCAGTGTTTATATGCAAGAATCTTGATCAAGGGGTCGCGCTCAGTTCATAGTGTGATGTTTACGTTCGCCAAACAACATGCTCTACTGAGGGAAGGGTCATAGGATTAAAACTATAATTAAGAAAGGAAGTGACAAGACGTAAAATAATAACACAATTTAATGACTATTAGTGCAAAAAAAGAATATAGACAACAACAATAATAATCCTCCCTGAATCTTCCCATGACAGAAATATCTATCAACGTTGAGGAGTTAGACAGATCTCCTCCTCATAAAAATGTGGATCCAAGTTCCACTAACTTGCATTGGGATTTTATGTACGCGTAATGAATAACTACGAGGAATGAGTACTTGGATGACTGTTCGTTTACAGCGGGTAACAGCCACGATGCTTACGAACAATCATCTCGTAAATCAACGTTTACGGATATAGGACACAACACTAATAAAAACCCTTAAAATTAATGCTGACACACAATCTAAAATCTAATATTTACAGGAATCTCCCTCGAGACCCTCCTTCAGTGCGATGACGCATCTGACAAATGAGCTGCCAACACGGTCAATTGCTCAATACACAAACAAGTAAAAGACAGCAACGCACGTGACTGTACGGGTCACTAATACGGAACATAAACATGGAATGGAACCAACAACAACAAAAGCCTCACCGGCTGAGATTACCTTATATGAACAAAAATGCACGTTAAGCTAACGCTTCGGAGATTATGGTGATTCGTAGGCAACTCCCATTTATTTAAACAATTTTTATCATCGATCAGTTCTTATTCTGTATTTCAAGTATTATTACGGAGCCAACAAGTACTCCACTAATGACCTCGATGCAATCTTTTCAGCCCGCCTTGTGAAAACAGCTTTCCCCCTTCCTCAACACTTGTCATCGTCCAGCTCCAGTGTGTAAAAATAACTTGACCAACTGTCCCGTTATCTCGTAGAAACAACAGCAACAAATCTCGACCACATAAACATATGGTAAGACATTAATCGATATAGCCACATATGTCCTCGCAAGGTAACGATATGGACTTGGCACCAAGCTGACAGAAATCAGTCTAAGCTGAAGTTCCCGCTTGTAATGACCAATAAAATACACACACACACACACACTGCTGGGAATGACATAACACTTTTCACACAGGTCGGTTGAATCAGATGCTCACAATCTATTTAAGAATATTAAAACCTACGAGAGAGCTGACTGCTCTTCGCCACAACTCACATTGCTCCAACGGCAATAAACTCACTGAATCTGATCAATAATAAACATTACAAAGATTAATTTACCCTCCAATCTACTGTATGATTATATTAATTCAGTCCTACTTCTGAAACACAATATATCTCCGAGAGACGTTTCTTAACCGCATTGCGTACACATATGCAAACACGGTTGTCCACATAGCTACGTTAGTTAAAACAAACAAACAAGAACTTACGACTATGAAAAATAGTGTGAGCTGTTTCCATGCAAAAGGTGTGTCAGACCAAAACTAAATACACTACGTTAATCAACGCAAGCATGATATTTACAAACAAAATATGTCCCATATACCATAAGTTAATTTGTCAGATAATAAGAATATTAATAATGTCGATTATTCAGGTCCGTATTGACGTAACTATAACTTTGAAAGAATAATGGATTTTCCGCCTTCAATACTGTTTATTTCTATTACTTACAGGGACTAGTTTCGGGGGGTAAATACTCCCCCTTCCTCAGCCTGTCCAACAAAACTACACAATGGAAAAACTTTCCATGTACAAGTTCATACAAAATACATGAAGAACAAAGAATAAAGAAATATTATTTACAGTCCCGCTCGACGCTCCAAAGAAGATACTTTTATTGCATCACTAAGGCCTAGGTGCATCAGAACTCCTGAATTGGGCTGGTGCTGCGGTCCGCTGTCCCCATTGTGTCATCGTGGGACCACTCTAGTCCCCTTGTTGCTCTTGGCAAACGTCAAGGCGAGAAAATTTGTGGCCGCGTCACGCGCCGCCAGGAACTGCAGTGCGCAGGGCGTGAACAAAAACAAACCGGAATTCACCTTGCGAAGTCTTTTACAGCTGAGTGTTAGTGACGTGCTTGGGAAAAGGTGGCGTTTGGGTTGTGGGAGATGGGAGGCTAAGGAAATGAGAATGAGTGAGGTTTGTTGACGCGCCTATTATGGAGATTGATTAATGCGTAGAATGAGTGTGTCAATCTTTAGTATGTTATGAAAAATGATGGGTATGAATAGTGGAATATAGCGGGAATTTTATCTATTACAATATAATTCGTCTATTAATGTTCTGTATAAAATGCTAGTTTCAAATATTATTTCATTAAGATTGTGTGAAGGGTTGAATCTCTGTGCTTTATCAATTTCTATTTGTTCCAAAATATTCATGAGCGTGCCTTTATTTTCTTGATGTAAAATTTCTAAGTCATTGTCTATGGTTGTGAATTTATGCCCAGTTTCTGCCATGTGGTTACCCATCGCTGAAAATTTATTATGTTTGATGGCACTGACATGTTCCAAAAATCTGGTGTTGAACCCTCTCCCCGTTTGTCCCACGTAATCGGCATCACACTCGTTACATTTAATCTTGTAGATACCTGAATTGCTGTATTTGTTGGTTTTGTTGAGAATATGTGAGTTGAAAAATTTATTATAATTAGTGTTATTGGTTCTGAACGCTGTTTTTATTTTATATTTTTTTTAGTACACTAGTAACATTGTATGTGGATTGGTTCACAAAAGTGAACGTTGCGTATGTGGAAGGTTCTTTGTCTTCTTTTGCTAATCTGGAAACGGGTTTGTTCTTAATTTTGTTAATTATATTGTTAACATATTTACTATTGAATCTATTAGCTTCGGCAAGCAAGGAGGTTACGCTTCAAATACAAAGATCTCAAACTGAAGCTTTCCAATGTAATTAAGGACATAGATTTCATGAAGAAATGTAGGAATAATAAATTAGCACCGAGACATCTAGCAACTTTTCAACGTAAAAAGTTCAACAATGATTACGAACGTAGGACTCAAGAAATTGTCAATCACAGTATCATTCAGCGAGAATTAAAATTCCTCTACATCAGAAAGAATCACATTAACAATAAACTCTACCGCACCCACTTATTAGCAGCTAATATGTCCAAAGATAAAGAATGGGATGATTTCATGATCCAGTTAAACCAAACTTTGCAATACCAAATCAGCAAAAAAACGGCAACATTAGAAAAGAAATTTAATAACCTCGTTAGGAGTAACCAGGAGGAATCTAATGTACGACCCGTCACAAAACATACTTTCCCAAAACCAATAAACAATCTGACAGACACCGTATTCAACCAATCCGAATTACAAATTCTAGAAAAAGGCATGAAGCATAATTGGATATCTAACTATAATGCACACAACCTAACCAAACTGACAGCTGAATCGGAGGCAGCTATCAAATGACTGCCTCAGGATGAACAAAATGGAGCACGGCATGAAGTTAACAAGAAAATCAAGAAAATTATTCAACATAAGAAGGAACATAGAATGGATTTACAACTTCAAAGAGATTGCAAAAGTCTATCAACCAAAATAGAACAGAACCAGTTAATCCTAACTAAAGCAGACAAAGGCAACACCACAGTCATTATTAAGAAGAATGATTATATTAATAAAACAGAAGATTTCCTCACCAATCCCAACTTTGAGATAAATCAAAAAGACCTCACCCAATGTTTACAAAGGAAACTTAAACAGCTCCTGAAAAACACCTTATTCATCCTTGATGAAAAACAAAAAAACAAAAAGGTCAATATGAACCCTAAATTACCAACATTAAGAGCACTACCTAAAATACATAAAGATAACATTCCTATCAGACCAATAGTCAATTTCAGAAATAGTCCGACGTATAAACTCGCTCAATTTGCTCATTCATTTCTTAAATCACATTACAAACTCAAGGCTAATGCATCCTTTAAAAATTCGATACATTTCTGTGAATTAACTAGTAAACTAAAACTTACCAGAACGCATTCTTTACACACTATAGACATAAAAGACATGTATACAAGCATACCGATTGCCGCCTCCATTGATATTATAAAGAACAACTTAAAGAATAATAGTGATTTAACACAAGTTGAGATCTCTGAATTTTTGAACATCATAACATACATCCAAAATAACAACCAATTTAGTTTTAATGAGAGAATCTATAAACAAAAAGAAGGCCTCCCCATGGGTTCTCCTTTATCAGGAATAATAGCTAACATATTCTTAGATAATCTGGAATACGAATCAATCATCAACAAAAAGGATGGTTTGGTCTTTTGGGGACGATATGTTGATGACGTTTTCGTAATCCTTGACAACTCTCAAACGAAAATAGAACAACTTTTGCAATATTTGAACCAAATAAACAGCAACATTAAATTCACGTCAGAAAATGAAGTTAACAGTTCCATAAATTACCTTGATCTACTAGTCATGCATGATAAAGATCACCTGAGCTATCAAATATTCAGGAAACCAACTCAAACCAGTACTGTAATTAGACAATATTCTAATCATCCAGCTTCCCATAAAAGAGCAGCACTCGCATGTTTCGTCAATAGAGCGTTGAACGTCCCACTATCTGACGTAGATTATCGTAAAGAAGTTTCAATAATTCACCAAATTGCCGAAGCTAATGGATTCAATAGTAAATATGTTAACAATATAATTAACAAAATTAAGAACAAACCCGTTTCCAGATTAGCAAAAGAAGACAAAGAACCTTCCACATACGCAACGTTCACTTTTGTGAACCAATCCACATACAATGTTACTAGTGTACTAAAAAAAATATAAAATAAAAACAGCGTTCAGAACCAATAACACTAATTATAATAAATTTTTCAACTCACATATTCTCAACAAAACCAACAAATACAGCAATTCAGGTATCTACAAGATTAAATGTAACGAGTGTGATGCCGATTACGTGGGACAAACGGGGAGAGGGTTCAACACCAGATTTTTGGAACATGTCAATGCCATCAAACATAATAAATTTTCAGCGATGGGTAACCACATGGCAGAAACTGGGCATAAATTCACAACCATAGACAATGACTTAGAAATTTTACATCAAGAAAATAAAGGCACGCTCATGAATATTTTGGAACAAATAGAAATTGATAAAGCACAGAGATTCAACCCTTCACACAATCTTAATGAAATAATATTTGAAACTAGCATTTTATACAGAACATTAATAGACGAATTATATTGTAATAGATAAAATTCCCGCTATATTCCACTATTCATACCCATCATTTTTCATAACATACTAAAGATTGACACACTCATTCTACGCATTAATCAATCTCCATAATAGGCGCGTCAACAAACCTCACTCATTCTCATATCCTTAGCCTCCCATCTCCCACAACCCAAACGCCACCTTTTCCCAAGCACGTCACTAACACTCAGCTGTAAAAGACTTCGCAAGGTGAATTCCGGTTTGTTTTTGTTCACGCCCTGCGCACTGCAGTTCCTGGCGGCGCGTGACGCGGCCACAAATTTTCTCGCCTTGACGTTTGCCAAGAGCAACAAGGGGACTAGAGTGGTCCCGCGATGACACAATGGGGACAGCGGACCGCAGCACCGGCCCAATTCAGGAGTTCTGATGCGCCTAGGCCTTAGTGATGCAATAAAAGTATCTTCTTTGGAGCGTCGAGCGGGACTGTAAATAATATTTCTTTATTCTTTGTTCTTCATGTATTTTGTATGAACTTGTACATGGAATGTTTTTCCATTGTGTAGTTTTGTTGGACAGGCTGAGGAAGGGGGAGTATTTACCCCCGAAACTAGTCCCTGTAAGTAATAGAAATAAACAGTATTGAAGGCGGAAAATCCATTATTCTTTCAAAGTTATAAGAATATTATTCAGTACTCATCCTCGGCCAGTCACCCGTCAGCGAACATCTGCAGCCATCTCCCTACTTAATGCTGCTTAGCTCATCTCAAACATCTCGACGGAGTGTTGACAGTTCCAAACTTCTTCCAGGATAAGCGATGTCATCTCTCGTGCTGATGCAGAAAGTTATAGATTATTACACACTCGATATCTGCCTAATAAATTCACCGTTTTAGGTACTTATTTCCCCATAACAGTCTGTTGGCGAATTGTCGATGATACTGTCCCTACAAAATAGTACTGTGACTATCTATCACACTGAATTTACAACACATTTGTATTAATAAAAATCTGTGTCCTCATGACACGCAAAGTACAAGTGCTTACGTCCTCAGACGCGCAAAATGTAATAATAACCTGTGTCTTCCGACACACAAAAATGTAGTAATAACCTGTGTCTCCCGACACACACAATGTAGTAGTAACCTGTGTCTTCCGACACACACAATGTAGTAATCATCATGGCTCTTCACGCCACTTATAAATGAACTGGCCCTAGGTATCGATAGGGGGGAAATTATATAAAAATTTCTCAAAATAATAGTGGTACAGGAATGAAACAAATTTCACTGAACTCGTAAAATTGCGCAGGTCAAGAATATGCCCATTAATTCTAGAATCGATCGTAGAGATGTTGTCTAGCCGATCTCCCGCGTTAATGCTAGCTATCGCGTGCCCAAGCTAGACTTGGCGCGTTCGTTAGCATTCATCTCCCATTGGTTCAACTTTTCAATACGTTCGCGGTTTTTATCAGACCTCGGCCTCGTAGGAGTGTCCAGTAATACCATCAGCCACTCACGTTGCTGCATTATATTTTTTCTAGGCGCGAATAGTACAATGAACATGCCATAAGCGTGTCTCACCACGCGTCCCTTCTATTCTGAGGTAGCCACCACCTGTCCTTCTGAAACATTGCTAGGCTCTTTCTTTTCACAATCCTTAAGTATTTAGCCTTTTGTCAAACTGCTGCAGGTATGTCCCCACTGTCTCCAACAAATGCTTGAAGTTTCCTCATCTTCGTCTGGCTATTTCATGACGCTGGTGGAAATATTAATTAATTGTAGAAATAAAACATCGAATCATTTATCCATCAGAGGATAAAGGGTTCACAACTCCTTCACTCACAAAATTTCGAACTTAGGATAAAGTCGATAATTTTTAAAAGACTTCCGTAGGCCAATTTGTTTTATTTCAGAATCACCCCTTTTCTATTACTTGGTCTAGCCGCTCCTGTCTTGAATGGCATTTACTCGTTTTATTTCCTGCTTGGACCTCACCCTTTCAGCTGCTTGCGTGACGCGCTCATGCCTTAGGCAACACCCTGCCCGTCTCGTTAATGTTTGTCAACACCATCTCCACTTCCTCCTTCACGTGCCGTACTCAACTGCCCCCCGTCCACTTGGTTGATATAGGACGTCCATATATTTAAACTGCATCATTATTTCGGCGCTCCCATGGTTCAATTCTTCGATACGTTTTTAAATTGGCTGCATTGTAGACCGACATTGTTCCTGTGCTTAACTCTTTCACTCTGTATGCATTATTTCCTAGGTTTCTTACAATAGAATAGGGTCCTACGAACTTTTCACAGAATTTGCTGAAGATCTTCTTCTCTGGATCCGATGTAGCGGGTCGTTTCACCAAAACGAGCTGGTTGATTTCTAGATCACGGTGAAATCTCTTATTTCTCACTCGCCGTAATCTGCGATCTGCTTGTTTTCTCATGTAGGCTCTCGTTCTCTCTATTCGCAGGTCAGGTGCTATCATGGGATCTTGTGGGCAGTTAATGATGCTTTTCCACGTTCTCACTGGATACTCGTTTTTGTGTAAGACCATAGGGATCTGTCCTGTTGACTCGTGCCTGGTAGAATTCATACATGTCTCTACATCCTTAATTTTATCCACCCACTTATGATGTTCTTTGGGAATGAAGATTCTCAAGTATGATGTCATACATTTTATTGCTCGCTCACTTGGATTAGCTTGGGCATGTCGGATACTGCTTAATACGTGTTTTATACCCATGTCCTCCATACCTTTCTTGAATTCGGCGCTTGTAAAATAGCTGCCATGGTCTGACAATATAAATTCTGGTTTTCCAAGGATTGGAATAACTCTATTTCGAATACGACTGAGTACTTGTTTCGATGTAGTTTTCTGAATGGGGCATAATACGACAAACTTAGAAAACACATCAATGCACACTAGCAAGTGACGGCAACCTCGCCTACCTTTCGGGATTGGACCGAAATAGTCCAGGGCCAGTAGCTGGCAGGGTTTCTGAGGTAGCAATGGTCTAGGATACTGCCTCATTAAATAGTTATTGGGCTTTGTCCTCTGACAAGGATCACAAGTCGTAATGACGTCACATATAGTTGTTCTCATACGTGGCCATGTAAATGTCTCTCCTATTGTCGCTTCGCATTTGTCTACTCCGACGTGTCCGTAACTTTCGTGAGTATGCCATGTCAATCCTCGCTGTAAAGATGCAGGTACAAGTATGCGTAACTTGGTGTGGTCATTATCTACCCATTTGTGCAGCAAATTGTTGACATAAACATATCTTCCTTCTTTGGCTTTCGCTTCTCGAAATGCAGGTGTTCCTGTAGGTAGCTGCTTTCTGAAGTATTGAATTAATAGCATCATCCATGGTTCCGCTTCCTGTTCGCGCTGGATCTCACGCAACTCCTCCAAGAATTTCCGGTCCTTCGGTGTTAACTCCAAGTGTTGTACCATCGCTGTTTCTTCAACATCAGGCTCTGGGTTCCTGCTGAGTGCATCCGGGATCACGTTCATCTTCCCTGGGCAATGTTCAATCTCAATGCTAAACTGCTGAATATATATAGACCAACGTGTCACACGTTCGCTTGCCATCGACGTCTTAAACAAGAATGTTAGTGCCTTGTGATCGGTCCTGACAACAATGGGGTATCCATAAATTATTCGTTTCCATTGTTGTAGCGCATGAAGGATGGCCAACAGCTCTAGTTCCGTTCTATTTCCAAATGCCAAATATGTTTTATGTTGCAGGTTAGCTGGATCTTCTTGGTAGAGCATGGCACCTATACCAATTAGTGAAGCATCCGCTTGGATTATAAATTTGTGCTTGAAATCTGGATATCCTAACTTAATGTAGTTTTCCAGTAGCTGTTTTGTTGCTTGGAACGCCTTCTCACATTCCGCATTCCACAACCATTTATTATTCTTTTTTAGCATTTCCTGCATTGGAGCTACAGTCTCCGTGTAACCTGGACAGTTTTCTTTAAAGAATCCCGTTACGCCTAAGAAAGCCCGAATGTGCTTGACTCTCGTTGGTGTAGGGAAATTCTTTATCGCTTCGATCTTAGCTGGGTTTGGCTTCACTCCCTCCTTGTCAATGACGTGACCCAAATATAAGATCTCGCTCTTGAAGAAATGCGATTTCTTCAGGTTTACTTTGAAATTTGATGCATTAAGGTTGCCTAATACTTTATCTAAATTTTCCATGTGAATTTCAATGTTGTCGGATGCCAGCAGAATGTCATCAATGTAGCGCACCGTCATCTCCTTAACTTCCTCGGTTAGATTCCGATCCAGGGCTCGGATTAAAGCACAGCCCGCTGTTTTGACTCCGAAAGGCATTCGGACGAAGCAGAACGTTTGGTTATCGAATAAGAAGCCAGTTAGAAGCTGTGACTTCTCATCCAATTCAAGATGGTGGAAACTGGACGTCAAATCAACTGATGAATAAATTCTTTTGTTCTTAAAGCCTTTTAGTACGTCTCTGATAATTGGCGCTCTGTCATACTCAGGAAAAATGAGTCTCATGTTGAGATTTCTGGCATCTAAACAAAGTCTAATAGATCCATTTGGTTTTGTGACTGCCAAAATCGCATTTAGATAAGGTGTAGGTGTCTTCCTTATCACTCCAGCTTGTAACATCTCATCTATAATGACCTTGACTTGACCCCGAGATTTTTCCGGAATTGGGTACAATCTACTTTTGAAAGGTGACCAATCCACGACTTGCATTGAATATTTGAAATTTAATATTTTCCCAGGTACTGTATCGAATACTGCTTTGTGCTTCCTTAAAATCTCTTCCAATTGTTTTCTATGTTCACCCCCAAGTTGAATGTCATTGAGCCGCTCCTGTAGTAACTCTTCAAATTGTGCATCACTGTCATCTCCTTCTGTTAATAAAGACCATATCTCCTGGGATTCACTCTCCTCATCTAGTTCCACAACAGCTCCTTCTATGATGTTATCTTCTGCCTTTCGTATCTCCTCTTCCGTCTCTTACGATATTGCTTCCAATGCCCAAGAATTTACATCTCTTCCGGTAGTGATTTCATCCATATGCAATCCCACGTTCTTCAGTTGATCATACTCTCTAAAACTGACTGTGTTCTTGTGCAAATCTATCACTGCTTGATAGTCACAAATGAAATTTGCACCAAGAATTATATTGAAATTCAATATGTTCCAATATGTTCAGCTCTGAGTATGCCTGACGTTTACAAGTGACGGTGCGTTCAGGAATAACACCCCTCACTTTGAGTTGTGGTACGGGAATCACAGGAATATTCTGACTCCGTCCCAACTCTCGAACCAAGGCCTCCGATACCAGACTGATCTGCGACCCCTTATCCAATCAACATCTTATATTAATTCCACCAATCCTCGCGTAAATAATGGGTACCTGCCTAATTTCATCGTTCCGTGGTTTCACCGTCTCCTCCAGGCAATCTTCTGGCAAAGCAATCCATTCTTGTATGTTCGCTACTATCCATCCATCTTCAACTTCCGACTGTTGCGTTTGTAGACTGTCTCCTTTATCCAAATTTAGAATTTTTTTTTAGCTCCGCTGCGACTCCCATCATCTTTTTGTCGCCCACGCCCCTGACATTCCTCTTGTCTCAGTAGACTTCCAGCTTCCTCAGTATGTGTATCTGGATTCTTCATGTTCCCAATGGCTTTTCCCATCGTCCTTGCTCTCCACCTTGACTAGCGTGTAATTCCTCTAGGTAATTTTGTGATTGAGCGTGCCTATCATCCCAGTCATTTCGATAATTACGTGCCTCTCCTTGATTTTGATCTCTCCTTCCTTTCCATCTTTGATTCCCATTGTAATCACCGTATCTTCCATAAGGCCCCTCATTTCTTCGATTTTCACGCCATTGTTGATACCCTCTCTGTTGATATCTATTGTTGCCTTGATATGACCTATTGTTATAGTGATTCTCGTTACGCTGGTACGGTCTGTTTTCTACCTCTTCCTGGTTTCACCTAGGTGTGGATGTGCTTGTATTTGTACCCTGCGTTTTAGTGTTCGCCTGTTTTGGTTTTATGACCTCTGTCGTATTTACTAACTCCCGTTGTCTTCCTCCTCTATAATGATTATGAGATGTAGTCTCATCTATCTGGCGTTATATCTGTTCTGCATGTAAGGCCGTACTAACGTTCGCTGCGACTAATACTTGTTGCACGTTGACTGGTAATTGCCGCGCTATAGTCATCACCAGAACCGCTTCATTCAAAGGGTAATCAAGGTCGCGAAATTTTAGCATTTGCATGTTAAAGAAATCTGAGTATTTCGTTTGCTGGTTAGTTTGGTATTTCCTAGAGTAAAGCTCCATTCTTAAACTCTGTTGCAATGCCGGAGACCAGTATTTGCGCAGAAATGCGATTTTTAAATCTGCCATAGTTCCAAATGTATATTTGAAGCTTAAAAACCATGTAAGGACATTTCCTGATAAGAATCACTCCATCATCCTTAACCTACGTGCTTCAGGTACCCCAGTGTCATTGTAATGATCTTCAATTTCTTTAATAAAGGCTTTAGGTGTCACCCCTGAATTCTCCGTGTACTTCTGCGGTTTATAATCGTTCGAGCGAATTACTTGGATAAGTTGTGTGGGCTGATGACCGTCATGTGGCGTGGAACTCCTTTCAATATTCTTGCGAAACCCCTCCGTGTTTGTCGTTAATGGGCTCTCTGTCTGAGTTTGACTTCCTGCTGTGCTCGTCCCCTCCGGGCTATTGGAGTCATCCTGCTTATCTTTCATTGCTCCCGTTTTAAATATCGAGGATTGTTCTATCGACCTCAGTTCAGCTTTAATGATCCTGTCTGTTTGTTCTTTAAGTTTACTCTTAATTTCTTGTTCTAATACTTGAATACGAGTATGATTTTCGCCTACTGTCTTAAGGATGGTTAATCTTTCCTCTTTAGAATCGATATTCATTTTTCGCCAATCTTTTCTTATTTGCTCCTTAATCGTGCTTACTTTCTCCTCAATCTGGCTTTTAGTGTCATCCTGATTGCTTTCTATCTGGCTCAGCCTTTCGTCAATGGTATTCTTTAATTGATCCTGATCCGCTTCTAGGCTTTTCCATTGCTCCACTGATTTTATTTCGAGACGGTCCATATCTTTAATTATGCCGGATATATTTTCATCTACCGCTGATAATTGTTGCTGAATGACCTTGCCGCTTTTTTCCATTTCCTTAAATCGTCCTTCCATCTTATCCTGGGCTATCTTGACCTCGCTCGTACTCATAGTGCATGCTAGTTCAATTTTCTCTAATTTACCTAACACCGTTTCATCCAGAATGCTAAGTTTTTGATCAAATATAATTTCCATTTTCTTAATCTGATCTAATTGTTTTTCATTGTTTTTACTAACATCTAGGGCCAGCAATACCATCTGTTGATTAGTGTGATCCTTCATCTCTGCAGTTAACGAAGCTAATTGGTTCGTGTTTTTAACATTCTGCACCTCTAACTGCGAATTTATAGTGCCATTGATTTCACTTTTTAATAATCTAGCTTGTTCCGCCTGATATTCATTTTGTTCAATCCTACTGTTGTTTAATTGTGTCCGCAATGATTCACTTTGTTCAGATAGTTTTGTGTTTAGTGATTCACTTTGTTCGGATAGTTTAGTTTTTAGTAAATCACTCTGTTCCGCCAATTTGGTGTCCAACAATTCCTGTGTCCTCCTAGCAGCATTTTCATTGATTTCTTGAATTTGTTCTACTGTTGCCATGTTATATACTTTATATGAGACATTAGGGAAATGGCATAAAGCAATGCCCCCTGACACACACATACAATCCCTATGCACATTTAATTTCTTTACCCTACTCAGTTCATTTATATTTTACATTTAATCCCACTAGTCGATTGCATCTCTGAGTGGTTCTAATTTTACTCAATTTAATTTAAACCCAAACACATATTCAGTCATTAAATTGTTATCCTGATCTGATATTAACACTGACTAATTAACAAAGTATTAATTGTCATTTAAGGCTACCAGCCTCCTAACATTTTCATGAGTTTGACTTTCTAAACAAATCTAGTTTTAACTTTAATCATTGGGCGCCCGATATCACGTATATAACTTTTACTTTAATTCAATAGACAAAAACGTGAACCGTATTTTACATTGCAAACTCCTGATTTTAATTTATATTTTACACAGTTGGCGGTATCCTCCTCGCCTCAATTACTTTTAATAAAACATCACTTTCCGGTGATTAAAATACTGTCATACCTGCCTCCACTTGTGGCATGCCAGATTTACTCAAATACGCCAACTAAATGTGTTCCAGCAGCGAACCAGCAACAAAAATACACCTTCATTGTTGCGTCAGTTTGTAAACCCAACTACGCTTACATTGGCATGTGCAATTACTTTGCCGCTACACCACAGTGAACCGCCCCACGCTTGGCCGCCAGTTTACCTCATATGAACCCTTCAGTATCGCAGTGTTTATATGCAAGAATCTTGATCAAGGGGTCGCGCTCAGTTCATAGTGTGATGTTTACGTTCGCCAAACAACATGCTCTACTGAGGGAAGGGTCATAGGATTAAAACTATAATTAAGAAAGGAAGTGACAAGACGTAAAATAATAACACAACATGAAGTATAACATAAATTTCTCGCCAAATCAATACTTTTTACTTACTTAAAAATTCTATAGGTACATGTTTCGAAAACACACAATGTTTTCTTCCTCAGCCCACTTATTGGTGTTAAACATCATAAAACATCGATAACCCCACTAAATAACAAAAACACAGTTCACATTTCTTTTCTTGTTCTTCCTTTGTTAGGCCTGTGTCATTCGACACATTAATGTCACTCACGGAATAAACACTTTTAGTTGAATTAATGAATATTGACACATTGACACATTTACTCATTGCTAGTTTCAACGTGGGTTGCTGAAATGCACACAAGTGTCGTATAACCTTGCCAAAGGCGGAGAAAACAACTAACCAGCACCCAGGAAGGTAATTGGGTGTGGCGTCATGAAAATAAATCGAGTCAGGATTGGAATTAAACTATTGCGGTGGGGGTTGAGGAGGTGGTTTGCGTTTTTTATTATTATTTAAATAATCTGCTAATAAATCTAACAATTCATTCGTTTCAAAATTAACCTCGTTTAGATTATTGCATTCCTTTGACCTCTGATAAGTAATGATATGAATATTTTCCAAAATATTCATATAGCTGCCCTTCGATGCGTAATGCAAAATTTTGACGTCATTATTTATGTCCGTGAACTTATGTCCTGTTTCTTCCATGTGTACCGCCATGGCTGAAAACTTCCTGTGTTTTGTGGCCGAAACATGCTCAGCATAACGAGTACGTATGCTCCTACCCGTCTGTCCCGCGTAATTTGAATTGCAAAAATTACATCTGAGCTCATAAACTCCCGATTTTAAATGTTTATCACTACTGTTGACTTTATTGGAGTTGAAAAATTTGTTGAAATTAGAATTATTGGTTTTAAAGGCGACGTTCATATTGTGTTTCTTTAGGATGTTGGTTACTGTGTAAATGCTTCGATTTACGTAGGTGAAGGTGGCAAGTGCTTTCTTTGTTGTGTCCTCTCTAACTAATTTTGTTAAGGGTCTGTTTTTCAACTTGTAAATTAATCTGCTGACATAATTGTGGTTGTAACCATTGAGTTTAGCTATTTGATATATAATGTCAATTTCTTGCTTCCGGTCATGATCAGAGGAAGGGATTCTTAACGCTCTATTAATGAGGCTTATGAACGTTGCATTCTTGTGTCCGCCTGGATGGTTAGAATCCTGCCGTATAACTGTACTCGTTTGCGATGGTTTTCTGTAAACTTTATAATGCAGACGATTGTCTTTTTTAATCACAGTTATATCCAGATAATTGATTTTATTATCGACTTCTGAATCTAAAGTAAATTTAATATTGCTGTCAATTATGTTCAAATCATCCAATATTTGCTCTTTCTTTTGAACTTGGTTATTGATAATGATGAAGATATCGTCTACATATCTTCCCCAGAAAACGATGCCACTAAATTGGTTAATAATTTTCTCATGTTCAATGTGGTCAAGGTAAATGTTGGCCAAGACACCCGATAATGGAGATCCCATTGCAAGGCCTTCGGATTGTTTATATATTTTCTTGTTGAACAAAAAAATGTTGTTGTCGGTGACAAAGGTTAAAATTGAAATAAATTCCTCGATTTCCACTTTAGATAATTCACTACTGTTAATTAATCCATCCTGAATGATCTTGATCGTTTTCTTGACCGGGATGTTAGTATACATGTCTTTAATGTCGATCGAATGCATAGTGTTATTCTCGTTTATTTTCAAGTCTATGGTTCTTTCACAGAAATGCATGGAGTTAACGAAAGAACAGTCGGCCTTGAGTTTGTAGTGTTTATTAAGAAACTGTTGGGCAAATTTCGCTAGTTTGTACGTTGGGCTATTCCTGAAGTTTACAATAGGCCTAATAGGGGTGCTAGGTTTATGAATTTTCGGAAGAGATCTCAAAGCGGGAATGCCGGGGTTCATGCTTATTAGCTTATCTGCTTGCTTTTCATCTAAGATAAAAATAGTGTTCTTCAAAAGTTGTTTCAAACGTTTCTGAATGACGTTGGTAGGGTCCTTTTTGACTTCTGTGAAATTGCCAGAATTAAGAAACTCGATTGTTTTATTGACGTAATCGTCTTCGCTCATTAATACTGTTGTGTTGCCTTTATCTGCTTTGGTTATAATAATGTTGTTGTCATTGATTTTGGTGACGAGACTTTTGAACTTGTTGTTTAAATCGCAACATATATTGATCTTTCTCTTGCTTGAATTAATTATCTTCTTAATTTTCTTATTAGTTTCAAACCTAACGGCATTTTGTTCTTCAATGGGCAGTTTCCTAATGGCTGTTTCAGCTTCGGCTACTAGGACGGTTAGATCGTTTTTATTTAGCTTTTGCACCCAGTTGTGTTTGGGACCCTTTTGGAGAATCTCTAGATCGCTCTGGTGGAAATTGACATTAGTTAAGTTTATAACTGGGCTTTGGAAAATATGGCAATTGTTCACATCAGGTGCGTTTTGGATACTGGGCATTTTCTGCGAGTTGACTAAATAAAAGAATTTATTGTTTAAAGTATTGACCTTTTTTGTAACGCAAGAGTGCGTTATATGACTCACGATTATTTGGTAGTTATCCCATTCTTTCTTATCTATAGAATTAGCTGCCTCTATGTGGGCGCGGTATAAGGCATTACTGATGTAGTTCTTTTTCATGAAAAGAAACTTTATTTCACGACTAAGAATTTTGTTGTTCACCAAGAATTGTGTATGTTTTTCGTATGGGTTGGAATGCCCTTTTCTTTGGTAGCCCTTAAGATGTTGAGGAATTAATTTGTGTTTCTTGCATTTCTTAAGAAAATCGATGTCCTTAATGACGTTAGCCAATTTAACTTTCAGATCTTTGTATTTGTATTTTAACCTGTTGGCCTGGCTAGCCTTAAACTTAATACTTTGCAATTAAATAATAACACAATTTAATGACTATTAGTGCAAAAAAAGAATATAGACAACAACAATAATAATCCTCCCTGAATCTTCCCATGACAGAAATATCTATCAACGTTGAGGAGTCAGACAGATCTCCTCCTCATAAAAATGTGGATCCAAGTTCCACTAACTTGCATTGGGATTTTATGTACGCGTAATGAATAACTACGAGGAATGAGTACTTGGATGACTGTTCGTTTACAGCGGGTAACAGCCACGATGCTTACGAACAATCATCTCGTAAATCAACGTTTACGGATATAGGACACAACACTAATAAAAACCCTTAAAATTAATGCTGACACACAATCTAAAATCTAATATTTACAGGAATCTCCCTCGAGACCCTCCTTCAGTGCGATGACGCATCTGACAAATGAGCTGCCCACACGGCCAATTGCTCAATACACAGACAAGGAAAAGACAGCATCGCACGTGACTGCACGGGTCACTAATACGGAACATAAACATGGAATGGAACCAACAACAACAAAAGCCTCACCGGCTGAGATTACCTTATATGAACAAAAATGCACGTTAAGCTAACGCTTCGGAGATTATAGTGATTCGTAGGCAACTCCCATTTATTTAAACAATTTTTATCATCGATCAGTTCTTATTCTGTATTTCAAGTATTATTACGGAGCCAACAAATACTCCACTAATGACCTCGATGCAATCATTTCAGCCCGCCTTGTGAAAACAGCTTTCCCCCTTCCTCAACACTTGTCATCGTCCAGCTCCAGTGTGTAAAAATAACTTGACCAACTGTCCCGTTATCTCGTAGAATCAACAGCAACAAATCTCAACCACATAAACATATGGTAAGACATTAATCGATATAGCCACATGTGTCCTCGCAAGGTAACGATATGGACTTGGCACCAAGCTGACAGAAATCAGTCTAAGCTGAAATTCCCGCTTGTAATGACCAATAAAATACACACACACACACTGTTGGGAATGACATAACACTTTTCACACAGGTCGGTTGAATCAGATGCTCACAATCTATTTAAGAATATTAAAACCTACGAGAGAGCTGACTGCTCTTTGCCACAACTCACATTGCTCCAACGGCAATAAACTCACTGAATCTGATCAATAATAAACATTACAAAGATTAATTTACCCTCCAATGTACTGTATGCTTATATTAATTCAGTCCTACTTCTGAAACACAATATATCTCCGAGAGACGTTTCTTAACCGCATTGCGTACACATATGCAAACACGGTTGTCCACATAGCTACGTTAGTTAAAACAAACAAACAAGAACTTACGACTATGAAAAATAGTGCGAGCTGTTTCCATGCAAAAGGTGTGTCAGACCAAAACTAAATACACTACGTTAATCAACGCAAGCAATATATTTACAAACAAAATATGTCCCATATACCATAAGTTAATTTGTCAGATAATAAGAATATTATTCAGTACTCATCCTCGGCCAGTCACCCGTCAGCGAACATCTGCAGCCATCTCCCTACTTAATGCTGCTTAGCTCATCTCAAACATCTCGACGGAGTGTTGACAGTTCCAAACTTCTTCCAGGATAAGCGATGTCATCTCTCGTGCTGATGCAAAAAGTTATAGATTATTACACACTCGATATCTGCCTACTAAATTCACCGTTTTAGGTACTTATTTCCCCATAACAGTCTGTTGGCGAATTGTCGATGATACTGTCCCTACAGAATAGTACTGTGACTATCTATCACACTGAATTTACAACACATTTGTATTAATAAAAATCTGTGTCCTCATGACACGCAAAGTACAAGTGCCTACGTCCTCAGACGCGCAAAATGTAATAATAACCTGTGTCTTCCGACACACAAAAATGTAGTAATAACCTGTGTCTCCCGACACACACAATGTAGTAGTAACCTGTGTCTTCCGACACACAACATGTAATAGTAACCTGTGTCTTCCGACACACACAATGTAGTAATCATCTTGGCTCTTCACGCCACTTATAAATGAACTGGCCCTAGGTATCGATAGGGGGGGGAAATTATATAAACATTTCTCAAAATAATAGTGGTACAGGAATGAAACAAATATCACTGAACTCGTAAAATTGCGCAGGTCAAGAATATGCCCATTAATTCTAGAATCGATCGTAGAGATGTTGTCTAGCCGATCTCCCGCGTTAATGCTAGCTATCGCGTGCCCAAGCTAGACTTGGCGCGTTCGTTAGCATTCATCTCCCATTGGTTCCACTTTTTCAATACGTTCGCGGTTTTTATCAGACCTCGGCCTCGTAGGAGTGTCCAGTAGTACCATCAGCCACTCACGTTACTGCATTATATTTTTTCTAGGCGCGAATAGTACAATGAACATGCTATAAGCGTGTCTCACCACGCGTCCCTTCTATTCTGAGGTAGCCACCACCTGTCCTTCTGAAACATTGCTAGGCTCTTTCTTTTCACAATCCTTAAGTATTTAGCCTTTTGTCAAACTGCTGCAGGTATGTCCCCACTGTCTCCAACAAATGCTTGAAGTTTCCTCATCTTCGTCTGGCTATTTCATGACGCTGGTGGAAATATTAATTAATTGTAGAAATAAAACATCGAATCATTTATCCATCAAAGGATAAAGGGTTCAATATTTATATTTTATTTTTACAGTTTAACTTAATTGTTAATGTTTTCATTTCTATTTTTTTAAATTTTATTCCGCACTTTACGCCAAATAGATACGTATATAATGTTTGATTTTTTGAAATACTAGCACTTCAGCACCAAAACACTCCAAAATTTGACTGGAAGATTCAAACATCAGCATCTTTGAAATCTCTTACTGTCCTTATGACAGGTGGTTAATATAGAGACCACTATGCTATAAAGGGTTAAAGAGCAGTAGTAATATCCTATTGGAAAAATTACAAATGTACCGTATACAAGAGTTTAGTGCTTTTCAGTCGGTCAACACGTGTGTACCCAAAAGTTGGGTTATGCCCTAATTCAAACTAAGCGCTGCCCGGTCTTATGAGGACGTTCCGGCACCTTTAATACTGCCGCGAATGGTTTATGGTCCACGCACGGCGGGGAATGTTCCACGGTTTTTGATAGTTGTAGACCCACCTCATTCAATAACATGCATCTTATCTAGGTTGGCAACACCCCACATATACACATCGCACTGACTCCGCACAGCACACATGAACAGGGGGAAGAAAAGGGAAAAACCCATGTCGTTGAGATAACAGCCCATCTCAGTTGACCACACCTGGAGTTATAGTGAACACGAAAACTGCGCGCAGCTCCAGCAAGGAAGACACCAGATAAGTAGTAGCCTGTAGTATTACATTTTAACCATAGTTGATTTTTACAACCATATAATCACTCCAAATTACAAACTCCGGATATCTATCACCATTTAGCATTTCACCTAACATCATATATAATGCATTTAGCATACACCGACAATTGCAGTATCAATACTGCAACTAAATAATTGTACATATTGTAAATATTTTTCACCTGTATTTTCAAACATAGATTTTATAGCCTAAGTGTAATGGATCTGATGATGATCGCTTGACGATCGAAACTGGTTATCCAAGTGTATGTATTAATCGCATGTAATTTGTTTCAGGATTAGGGGATAACCCAGCTTTTGGGTACACTCGTGATGACCGATTGAAAAACACTAAACTCTTGTTTACTAAGGCAACACTGAAACAAGTAGTTCCGTGAAGAACTATACAGCCTATTTTCATATATCCTGCTCATGTTAATTGTCTCTATCAACATACAAAATTTCAGTTTAATAGCTGTAACGGATTCGTAGATATTGAGAACCGTCTAAATATTTCATATGGTCGCCAGGATGGATTTTTATTTTTGTACTATTACATTAAGATTAATGTGTACGTGTGGTATTCAAACTTCAATCGCTTGATTAGAACACAAGAAGTAAAAACGAGATTTTAAAAGTACGCACACCAGCCATCTTGTGATTATGCAAACAATTGAAATAAATTACATGCCAGTGGATCAACATTTGTATAAGCATTTAACGTGCAACGTTTGACGGCACTCGGATAGTTAATTCGCGAGAAACGTCCATTTAAATATTTATACTTCGCGTCGCCGCCATGTTGGATTTGGGCTCACCAGGTTACTGAAAGTCCTATAGGTGAACAAATGTTCATAGTCTCTATGAACATAAAAAAATTCAGTTTGGTTGCTGTAAAAGATTCATAGATATTGAGAACCGTCTAAATATTTCGGAAGCTCGCCATTTAGGATTGTTATATGAATAGGCCATAGAGTTATGTACCATTCAAGGACAATTATTGCCTAGCTTCATTATTCAAACTTTCATTTCGATCGCATGATTACGACACAAGAATAAAAACTTAATTTTAAAATTTCTCACAGCCGCCATCTTGAGGTTATGTAAACAATTGAATTAAATTAGATGGCAGTGCATTACAATCTGCAAAATCATTTACTGTACCACATTTCACTGCGCTCAGAGAGTTAAATCACGAGAAAAGTCTATTCAAATATTTCAAATTCGCTTGGTCGCCATGTTCGTTTTGTACTTTACAGGTTTATGAATTATACATAGGTAAACTTGTATCAGTACCTTTTATCACCGTACAGAATTGCATGATGATATCTGTAATAGTTTCGGAGATATAGAATGTCAGTGAAATATTTCGCACAGCCGCCATTTTGAGGTTATGTAAACAATTGAACTAAATTAGACTACAGTCAATTACAATGTGTATAAACATTTGCTGTACCAAGTTTCATTACGTTTGGATAGTTAAATCGCGAGAAATGTCTATTTAAAGGCTCAATTTTGCTTGACCGCCATGTTGGTTTTGTAGTCACCAGGTTTTTGAAAGTCTCATAGGTGAACTTCTAGTAGTGCCCTTTATCACCGTACACAATTTTAGGGCGATATCGGTAATAGTTTCGGAGATATTGAATGCTAGTGAAATATTTCGCACAGCCGCCATGTTGGATTGGTGAGACGTAACAAAATTTGAAGGGCACGGTCAAGGTCGCCGTGAATAGTGCTATGAACTTACCGAGTTTCATTGAAATCGCTCCAGCCGTTTAGATTTTATTAGGGGGACACACACACACACACCTCACACACACCCACACACACACACGCGCGCGCGCGCGCGCGCACACACACACACGGACAAAAGGTGATCTCATAAGTCTATTTTTTCAAAATTGAAAATAGGCTAAAAATGGCTTCAAACCCCACAAAGTGTACCGTATGAAATTCTGATTGCAAATCCTTAACATTTATGTGTTTTACCGTCGATTTTGTCTATAAAATGGCCAGGTAATGTAAACAGCTTGGTTACACTTTGTTACCCAAGCTTAGAAAGATCCCCTCTACTCACCGTATACCTGTCACTTGTTGGTAACTAAAGCCTCGCTTTCGGCTTACAGCTCGTCACAAGTTTACAGAAGCCGGAAGAGACGAACCGAGCCGTCAATGACAAACTGTAATGGTCTACGGGACACAAAGGAAGCTTTCAGCAGTTGGCAACATTGATCGCTCAGCCGACAAGGGAAAGTGCACAGTGGGATGACTCTGTAACTACACTCGATCCTCTTGGAACTCATTTGAGAAATTAAATACAGGAGTGCTTTGATATTTTAGGGACACGTCCACTGGGTCAGCTCGCACAAACATGGTTCTAATGAACAGTTGACGAATTAAATTCTGCTGAACTCACGCGTAGAATACGACACATGTTCCCAATGAATCATAACCGGGTGAGTTAGCTGTGGTCGTTACGGCGTGGCTGAAGGCAGTCGCTCACATCCGGGAGGAGAGGAGGTTTGAATCCCCCCGCCGGCAACCTTGAAGATGGTCTTCTGTGGTTTCCCATCTTCCTTCCTGGCAAATGCCGGGGTTGGTCCCTAACTATAGGCAACACCACCTAGATAACAGGCCTTTGCATTCAAACAAGATGGCGGGCACTGTAGGCAGAGCTGCTGGAGCTCGCCGCAGGCCATGACCCATATGATCGGTTCCTTCCAACTGATACATCGTAGTCGGCAGCATTTTTAGGCTATTATGATGACTTCATCCTTCTTACCTTTACTTACGTAACAAATATACTAGGCCTACTGAATAAGCTTCTTCTCATCCTTCACCTGAAAATGAAACCTCACGGGAAACTAGGTACCGTACCGTAGGAAAAAATGAAACATACACTATTTTAATGTTTCTGGATCAATTTTATGTCAACAGTTCACTGGCCACAAAACATAGCGCTAAATTAACAGCAGTAAAATATACGCATTTGATACAGTTATGCTCAATATTTACATAAGATCAGGTTTTTAGCTAGATATCTGGACTTGACATATAAACAACTGTGTCTTCTTCACGAAAACTTCCGGGTACACATTTCATCATTTAAATTATAGATTTACTATTATGATGATGCCATCAGCCAGTGTCAGGGGCGTATATACAATTTTATTTCGGGGGGGGACTGGCTATCCTGGAAAATTGTGAGTATTTTCAGGGGATTGTCACCGCAAAATCCCAGAAATATCAACCAATAACTTAGAGCATATAACGTTGTGTAATTATTTTAGATAAGATTCAAAGTTTATATAGCCTACAATTACTAGCAATACAAAAAAAAGTAAAATACAACACAAAGCACAAATAAAATTTTATACTTAATGAATTTTCCATTATGATCTATGGAGTATGAATGGCAAATGTCTAAATATTTGTCAATTTACTAAGCAGAAAGGTAAACAGTGTTTTTTTTTTTTTTACAAGTTGATAATTTATTTCTCAAATGTACCGTACTGTGGAATTCACAGTTTTGCCTCACAAGTCTGAGAGTACCCCGTTCCAGCCCTCGGACTAGAATTAAAATTTCTTGGGGGAGCCGGGAATCGAATTTGGACATCCGGGGCGGCAGCCAAGAATGCTAGCTACTACACCACGAGTTAATCTAATTTCAATCTTAATATTGTTTATAACAGCCAATAAGTTAAGATTAGAGTACAACCGAAATTACAATTACTTTATGCTCTTACCAAAGCAACAGTTTCTTAATTTGATTGGCTTTTTTCTAGTAATTTATTGCACATCATACCTGTCACCTACAAATATGAGGTGTATATTTTATTATTATCATTTATATCCAGAGCATCCTAAATATTTACATACACTGTGAGTGGAAGCAAAGTTGAGCATAAAATACCCTTAACACAGCAATGTCTCTGCTAGTTTAAAATATATAGTAGGCTATTCACATAAACACACAATGTCACATCAGATCCTTTTCACTCAGGCTATTAATCTATGTCAAAACTAGTCATCTAAGTGTATTTATTACTCTCATGTAAATTTCTTTCAAGAGTAGAGAAACACCCATTACAATTGGATACAATCATGTTGACCGACTGAAAAGCATTAAATTTTGATCCAATAGCTGTTGAAGCACAATGACTACACTACTAAACGAAATATTTTTATATGTGAGGTATGACTTTCTAAACCATAACAAAAGGCACTCATTTGAGCTTGAAGATATTTGAAATGTCATTGGACACATGGGGGGAGAGGCCGACAATCCTGTATAAGTTTTAGAGACAATGAAACTTTAACACAGTGGATGGCTTTCTAATATATTGAGGCTGTAAGGCTACAAAGGGCGGAGAAATGCAACAGACAGGGTGAGAGGAGGAGAGACTGTTCATAATAGGCTATTTCAAGACTTTCAGGATAACATTCTAATATTTGGTGCCACAAAAATGGTGTCCATACAACTTGAACTTTTCGAAGTCATTTTTCAATGTTGCGCTCATAATCTAATGAATTAATTGCATTTTAGTTGCTCCACATGTTAATTGGCCCAATTAAATTGGTCGGGGAGTAAAACGTATGACTATCGACTCACAACTTTCTGTCAATGTGGAGAAATTATTTGGATTAATTATACACTTAAGTGCTTAATTAATCCAAGTATTTTTAGAGGTCCTGTACGCAAGTGTGAATTGAAAAGTTTTACTCCTCGTCCAATTTAATTGGGTACAGAGGGACACTGGGACTGAGTTTTTGTCAGAAATTGCAAAAATATTGATTTTTTTATTCTTTGATATAATTATGCCCCTGACTCCAGCGGACAATTTAGTGAAAGTCTTTTCCAAATTCCGCCATATTTAAAGGCCCAGCGAATTCTTGAAATGTCTAGTGCATGGTATCTAAACGCCTCCTATTCATGGACTTTCATTGAGGCGAGTATTTCTGTACTTAATTTCCTAATAAGGAGCTCAGAAAAGCAAGAAAGAGGGTGTTGACATATGGTGCTGGGCAGTTTTAGCTGACAAGGTAAGCTGATAACTAAAAAAATATGCATGGGTTTATAAAAGTGCATTTTTCTGAGCTTCCCATTTTTTGGAACAAAATTCGCCCCATATGCATCAGACTTGTGGCTATAATGTAGCAAATTTTTATATATAGTCTATATTAATGCATCCATAAGCACAGTGATTAGTTTTACTGTAGTATTCATAGTTTTGCCATTAAAAATATTTTAATTTTCAATTAATGGGAAAAATAAATTGTGAAATACTGTATGTTAATTTATATCTCAACAAATATTCATATGAACTTAAAACCAATCACTAGGATTGCTTCCATACTAAATATCTATATGGGAAAGTCATTATAAATGACCTACCTCTATCTGTTTAACGCAAGGACTATTTTCAAAATTTGCATATTTTTCATATTAAAATAATCATATCTCCTAAACGGTTAGAGATAGAAAAGTGTAAATCAGTAGTCTAGTGTATATTACTATTAGAGTGCTGTATGGAACATTAAAACAATATCCATTGATAATTACCTAAAATTGAAAGCCTATCACCAAAGAATATGCATGTTTTTATAAAAGTCCATTTATCGCGGCTTCCCATTTTTTGATACAACATTTGGTCCTTGCGCATTAGATTTGCTGCTATAATAATGCAAATTTGTATTCATATTCTATATTAATGCATCCATAAGTTCAGTGATTAGTTTTACTGTAGTATTCATAGTTTTGCCATTAAACATATTTTAATTTTCAAATAAGAGGCAATTAATGGGATAAATAAATTGAGAAATTTGTTAATTTATATCTCAACAAATATTAATATGAACTTAAAACCAATCTCTAGGATTGCTTCCATACTAAATATCTATATGGGAAAGTCATGATAAATGACCTACCTCTATCCGTTTAACGCAAGGACCATTTTAAAAATTCGCATATTTTTCATATTAAAATAATCATATCTCCTAAACGGTTAGAGATAGAAAAGTGTAAATCAGAAGTCTAGTGTATATTACTATTAGAGTGCTGTGTGTAACATTATAACAATATCCATTGATAATTACCTAAAATTGAAAGCTGATAACCAAAAAATATGCATGTTTTTTATAAAAGTCCATTTATCGTGGCTTCCCATTTTTTGATACAACATTTGGTCCTTGTGCATTAGATTTGCTGCTATAATATTGCAAATTTGTATTCATATTCTATATTAATGCATCCATAAGTTCAGTGATTAGTTTTACTGTAGTATTCTTGGTTTGCCATTAAAAATATTTTAATTTTAAATAATAGGCAATTACCACGAACCTACTACACTGTCGTAGCAGGCGGAGAGGTGATACTCCGACGTGGCGCGTCCCAGGTGGCGGATAGGGGGGTCCTCACCGGCATACCGGCGGACTTGAGTGAAATAAAATAGCTCTCGCGGACCAAACACAAACTTCACAATCTCATTAATCACCAATCCATATCTCACCAATCACCATACCTGCCAACTTTTGAAAAGGGCTATCAGTAAAACTCACGCGCGACAAAAAAAATCTAACGATTTTCGACATACCCCGGCTTGACGAAAATAATAATACTTCTGGGCTACAAAATACAATAATTCATGCTTTAAACAGGATACTTCAATGAAATCATATCTACTTACATGATTTGTAGATGAACATAACAATCAAGAAGAAATCCATGTTAATCAGCAGCAGGCGTGGTGAATATCGGTTTGGAACAGACATAACAGGACTTCCTTGATAGGTTAAGCTGATATACGATAATTGAAAAAGGCTTTAAACAATAAAACTTGTTTAACGTAACACAGGCAAGAAATAATATAATACACACTGCAAATCACATGCTAGTTCGACTTTTAAGTCATGGTTGTGGCCTTTTTAGCTTCCTGCAAACAGTCTTGAGAAAATGTTTTGTCATAACAGGGACCAGAACTCCTGGTCTTCAAAATAGAAATAGACTCCAGAGATTCATTGGACATGGATGACCTGAACTGTGTTCTATTTTTCTTCACAAAGCTAAAAAAAACATTCACATTCTGCATAGCTATGGGGTATGGTGAGAATAGAGAGCAATACTCTAAAAATTCGGTTATACTTAAGAAGTCCATCGGCTCCACGAATTCTTGATATTTGTGCCCAACTGGAATCACTTGCAGCATCTTGATGTGCAGCCAAAGAGTCATCTACCTGAAGAGCTGTGAACTGCCTCTGAAGCTCATTCACCACCTCATCTGTAGTTTCATTCTCTTCCTTGCATAACATGATAGGAAACTTTTCCAAGAAAAAACGAATGGAAGATAACTGTGAATCTTCAATTTTGTCTAACCTAGCAACTTGAGCATTCTTTAACACTTCATCCTTGAGTGGAAACTTGTTGATGATGTAGTCACAGGCAGTATAAAAGTAGTTTCTCACTGATGAAAAGAAAAGGAATTTATCTGTATCCGGTCCGTTCTGAAGGCACTTAACAACTTCAGATGATGCATTTTTTGCCATTTTATTTACAATACATGTCGTTTTCGTGCGACCACAACTATATTTCTTTGCAACTTCTGATGTGGGAAACATCTTCTTAAATAAAGCTCCAGCATGATCAGCCGCACTTAAGGGCACATTGTGTTCCACCAAAAAGGAAGTAAACACACACTCGGCCCTAATTACGTCACTGTAAACGTTTCCAGACTTAGCAAAAAAGGTGTTGATTTTCTTGCTATCTTCTTCGATTTAACATAACTAATGTGTTTACCGCACTTCACATGATTACTTAAATCGTTTTTTCCACCATATGCAATATTAATATCACACCCACATACCGTGCAAAAGGCAAATTTTTCTCCCTTTCTTGATTTTAGTATGCACGGAAAATCAACCGAGTATGATTCTTTAAATGTCTGGAAGTACTGTTTCTTGTTGGATTTGTTCATTCTCGATATCTACTAAAACATCGAAAGGAACCTGGATCACTGAACGTCACATAAAATTATAACATAAAACAATTAAGACAGCCAACACTTCATTAAAACATGTCAAAACACACCAACCATTAAATGAACACGACGCCAACCTCGTGAAGATAGAATATGCACATGGTAGAAAAAAATAAACACACACACACGTGGAACGAAGGTAATTAGTCCAAGGAATACAGGAAACTGCGAAGCACGAAGTTATAGCACAAAAACTCGAACGCTTCATTAAAATATGCCATAACCTTAAAAGACGAAAACATTCAAGGAACGCCAACTTCGCGAACAATGAACAACTAACGTGGTCAAAGAATATGGTTTAAATCGCAACAAGCAAACGGAGCGGAACAAAGAATATCCGAAGCAGAGCCTGTCAACACCTAAGATTCACATGCAAGAACGGTTATCCCGGCTTCAAATTCAATTACGATGACGACACAACCATCACACGGTTAAAAGTACGAATCATATCAAAGAACGAGTTATCGACTATCGTGGACTTGCCTTCGACCCACGCAAACAATCGATTGTACGGAAGTGGGCGGTATTATCGAATGTAAATTATCGTTTCAAATTTTTGTCCGCGAAATCGTAAAATGACACCGTTCGTCCGTAAAACCGTAAAATGCTGCAATTTCCGTAAATTTTACGGATAAACCGTAAAAGTTGGCAGGTATGAATCACCCTTTCCAGATCACATCTGGAATTGTAAACCCTGGCCTCGGTCAGAACTGTTTCGATCGTCAAGATCAGACAATCAATCAAACATGAAGAGTCTTCTAACGAATAAATCCACCGGCTTGGACATGCAACATCGAAGATCCAAGCAAGGCACCATTCGGAATACGGTGGGGTGCCACGTAGAAGATCAAGGCGAGTCGGAGCGCCTGAAAGCCCAACAGAAGAAACTTAAATTCAACAAGAAAGGAAAGTTTTCATACTTTGCGACATTAAATATTAACTCACTACTGAAACTTGGTAAGTTGAAACACTTAACAGATATAATGGATCAACATAAAATCTTAATAACAGCGCTTCAAGAACTTCGAAATACAGATCAGGATCCAATTGAATCAGGAGGATATCGTCTATATAAAGGACCCCCAGGGAAAAGGGTAATGAAGAATGTCCCGCAATTCGGAGTGGGATTTCTGGTTCATATTAGTATAATAGACTCAATAGAGGACTTCTCCTCGAGCACGGCGAGGACAGCAACCTTAACAATTAAAGTTGAAAACAAAACCTACACCTTGATAAATGTACACGCACCAACAAATGATAAAAACAGAAAGGATAGAGAAGAAGTGGACAAATTTTGGGAGGAACTCGACCATATGATATCAAGCATCCCTGATGCACATGTTAAAATCTTGCTTGGGGATTTTAATGCAAAAATAGGACGAGAAAGGCGATACCGCCCAGTAGTAGGAAAATGGCCAGCTCATAAATTAACAAACAGGAATGGTCAAAGGTTAATTGAACTTTGTACAGACCATGGTTTTATTTTGGAAACTACCAGATTTAAGAGGCGACCACACAAATTAATGACCTGGAAATGTCCTAACATAAAATTGGGGGAATTCCAAATCGATCATGTTGCCATGGATAAAAATTATCATAAGGAAATTTATAATGTCAAAGTTCTCCGTGGAGTGGACATCGATTCAGATCATTACATATCCAAAATAAAAATAAAGCTAACACCTAAGAGAAAGCGTAAGCCTGCCCAATCCAATAGGAAGAAAAATTATGACCCCACTTATTTAATGAACAATAAAGTATACTTGGAGAGATCTAAAACACAACTAAGTGATGACTTAGAGGTGATAATTAATAAATTGAAATCAGTAGCTGAAGAACTTGCTCCCATTAAAAGGAGGAAGAAACATGCTTGGTGGAACGAGGAGTGCGATAAAGCAATTCAAATGAGGCACAAAGCATGGTTAAATGATCAACAAAGGAAAACCGACGAATCCAGAACAGAACTAACTAATGCTAGAAGACAAGCAGCTAAAGAAATTCGAAGAATTAAAAGGAATCATCAGAATGAAATGCTCAGAACAATAGATGAATCATTCAAGCAACATAAAACAAGGGATTATTACAAGTCGTTTAAACAGTATCAGTCTAAATATACCCCACCTACACTTATGCTGAGAAATGAAAATGGGAAAATGGCACATAACAACCAAGACAATGCAAATATCTTGGCAGTCTACTTCAAAAAATTACTCAACTGCGAAGACCCAAGAGAAAATCTGGAATTTGACCCCAAACCTAAAAACAAAACACCACTAGAAAAGGTTATTCCACCAACATATGAGGAAGTGATCAAAGCCGTTAACTTGCTCAAGAACTATAAAGCAGCAGGAGAAAATCAGTTGGTTGCAGAATTATGGAAGAATGCAAATGATCAAACTCTACGAAACCTACATAAACGTATTATTGACATATGGAACTCTGAAAAAATGCCAGAGGAATGGAACACTGCAATAATCCACCCCCTACACAAGAAAGGTGATAGGTCAGATCCCAATAATTATAGAGGAATATCCCTTGTTGATGTCACATATAAGATCTTTTCAAAAATTCTTCACTCAAGAATACAGGAACAACTGGACCAAGAACTTGGAGAGTACCAAGGAGGATTTCGGCCAGGCAGAAGTTGTCCAGATCAAATCATCAGTCTTAAATGGATTATGAAGCATCACAGAGCTCGAAGTAAGAACCTAGTCATCACTTTTGTTGACTTCAAAAAAGCTTATGACAGTATTCATCGGAAGTCATTACTAAATACTCTTCAAGAATTTGGTGTTCACAGGAAATTGATCAACCTTATTGGAATGACTCTCAAGAACACTAAAGCAAAAGTTAAATTTAGAGGAGAATTGTCAAAACCATTTACAATCACAACCGGCCTTCGGCAGGGGGATGGTCTCTCACCTATTTTGTTTAATTGTGTACTGGAGAAGGTCATGAGAGAATGGAGAAAGAAATGCCAACCAAACATCAAGATTGGTAGAAATATTAAACTAAACTGCCTGGCATTTGCAGACGATCTTGCACTACTGGCAAATGGTGTGGAAGAGGCTAAAGTCCAAATTGAACAACTGGAAAACATTGCAGAAAAAGTGGGATTACAAATTTCATTTGAAAAGACAGAGATTATGCCAACCTTCGAGGTGGACACTCCTGTCCTTCAACTAAATGATAATAAACAAATTAAGGTTGTAAAAAAGTTCAAGTATCTTGGGGAAACTATAACTTGGAACCTAAATGAGAAAGCCGCAATAGAGTACAGAACAACAAAACTGAGACAAGCACAACGAGTCACATGGTCAACTTATAAGAAGAAATCTCTCTCGATGAATGCCAAATTCAAACATTATGGTTCAGTAGTTAAACCTGAAGCAACTTATGCAAGTGAAACCCTGTTTAAGATGAATACCAAAGCAACAACAGATAAAATCCAAAAAATAGACAGAAGGATCATCAGGACAATCATCAATAAAAAACATCAAGTAAATGGACAATGGAGACTGCTGCCTAATGAAATAGTCTATCGGGAAAATGAATCAATTGTGGATACAATGCGAAAAAGGAGACTTGCTTTTTTCAGCCACATAGTAAGACTACCAGACACCAGACTACTGAAACAATTATTCAATTTCTTTTGGAAAAGTAAAACCAAGAACAACTGGTTCGTTGAGGTCCAGAATGATTTAGACGAGCTAAATATTACAATGGACCAAATTGCAGAGAGAAAAGAGAAGAGGATTCTGAGAAGTAGGGATACAAGATTGAAATTAAAAACAGTCAAACGAAAACAGTACACCATTACAAATGAAGAGAGGGCGGCCAGGTCGGAGAGATTAAAGAAGCTCTGGGAGAAGAGGAAGTTGAGAAGCCATTACAACTCTAATATTGTAAAGACTGTAGTGTATATGGATTGATTTAAGTGCTCCAATGTGGGCGTAAACTATGTAAATAAATAGGCAATTAATGGAATAAAAAAAATTGTGAAATGAGTTAATTTATATCTCAACACATATTCATATGAACTCAAAACCAATAACTAGGATTGCTTTCATACTAAATATCTATATGGGAAAGTCATGATAAATGAGCTACCTCTATCTGTTTAACGCAAGGACCATTTTCAAAATTTGCATAATTTCTATATAAAAATAATCATATCTCCTAAACGGTTAGAGATCGAAAAGTGTAAATCGGTAGCATAGTGTATATTAGTATTTGAGTGATGTGTGTAAAATTAGAATAATATCCATTGATAATTACAGAAATATGAAAACTCAGTCCCAGTGTCCCTTAACATGAAGACCGACTGAAACTAAATTCACTTATTAGACTAAAAAACAATAAAATTGATTTCAAATTTCATAAGCTGTCAAGATTGTCTGTTGACATACTTGCTGAATGGATATATTTATGGTGTGAATAGAGGAGTAGCTGAATCTAATAAGAGTATATAATTAAACAGTTGCATCTTCTCATCGGAAATAAGTATGACAACCTGAAATTCGACAAACATGATCCAAATATTTACTTGTGCCATCTCTTGATGATTGTAGTGTTTTTGTGTCTGTCGCACAGGCTAGAGCAAAATGTGGCTTTTCACTAATGTCTCATCTCATTCATGATTGCGATTATGTGGAAGCTACCAAGGTATGGCTGGTGCCATGTACTGAGTCAGTACATCAGTACTGACACTAACTGTACTCAAGTTGTACAGAGGAACCTTGCCTAGTATGTCTCATCGTGGTGCTGCTTTGTGGGTTTCTATTAGCATAACTTACAGTGGTGCTTGTTGAGGATCCAACCAGCCTTTGGGCTGACTATTAACAGAGAGATCAAAATATACATCTGCCATAAAATCAGATTTGACACATAAATGGCTGGTATTCAAAAGCCATTTTCAAGTTGGGTTTTGTAATACTACCAGAAACAATGTGGCATATAGAAATATTCTAAAAGCCTAGCGGGTGGATCACAGTTATGTAGCTGGAGGGTCTATCTATTTTTGGTACGGTGATTTTGGAAAAACAGGCGCTCCAGTTTTATTGGGCGATTGTTAATTTCAGGCACAGTAGCAAAAAGTGAAAAACAAAGTACCTTGGAAGACAGATAAGGTAGCTGGGGAACCACAATGTGCTATATTGGATTCATTTAAAGGCCAACTGCAATGATCACATTTAAAATACTGGAGTAGAGGAATATTGAAAATGATTTTGAACACAACAGAGGGACTGAAGTGGGGTACTGATTCTTGTTGACAATGCATATTATAAAATTAGGCTAACTTTTGTAAAAATGTGATTTGTAATTATAACAGTGACAGGATGCACCTTTTGTCATTAAATATAATATAACATATTTTATAATTAGGCTACTAGGCAGGCATCAATTCACTCCTCAGATCAAACATGACAACTGAAAAACTCTGGATGAAATAGGTATTATACTAGAAAATATTTACAAATATCACAGGAGAAGATTGAATTTTAGGTACGGTAGTTATTGTTGTTTTAAGGGGCAGAATTACGAGGTCGTTGCATTTTATTTGAATGTCTTTTCGATCATACATCCAATAGATGGCTGATGACATCACATTGTTGACAGCAACATCTCGATCAGCTGACTGCAGGGAACTGCGGTGGTTTGGAACACTGAAATACTACACGTGATGATAGAATTGGGCTATTTAAAGTGAGTTCTATTCATTACTAACAAAGGGAGGATACGATGCATGGGTCACTGATTCAATTTGGTAGACGAGATGGAACAGCATCAGGTTTAAGTCTTGGCACTTTTGATGGGAGTGTAATCTCTTGGCCATCTTCACAATTGAATACAGTATTCTGTCGAATGTCTTGAGCATTAAAATGCAGTTCACAAACCTGCAATTTGCAAAAGAATCATACTGAGTAACATTCATTGAAGTAAAGTGTATAGGCCTACCGATAATTAATCTTACATTCTGAGCTACATCGCCACATTGGGCTCTTTGGGTCCTAGTGAGATAACTGCTGCACTTTCCAAGTGATCTAGGAATGTATTTATTATTACTCAATGAATTGTGAAATATCTTAGTGATATGGTTCATGATAACTGACCAAATTTCTTAAAATTCAGCAGATAATTCCATAAAAAGTTGTATATTGGACAAGAAAATGTTATGAATATGCAAAGAATACAGCTTATCATCGAAGTAACCTACACACCTGGGTATATTTAGGGAAATAGTAGTGATTTCTGGCATGTATAGAGTAGCCTATATTTAAAAATATCAATTACCTACCAAGGTATAAATACGGTACTGTAAATCATTGAGTACCATAGGCTAAATTTTTTTCTAGGCCTACTCTTTCGTCTCGAGTACCGTACTATAAGGTACCGGTATCAGAAGATTAGTTTTAGAACAAACTATTGACCTACAGGTCTACTTATATTTTATATCTTGCTTTTAAACAATTACCTTCACTGGGGAATTTCCTATTAAAACATCTCCGCTGGGAGCAATAAAGGGGTTAGGTACCTACTTAATCAGGAATCTGAGTAATTTGTGGTGCATATTAAATGACTTTCCAGTGAGGCCAGACTCAATTATATAAATCATTAGCTTTGAACACCGATTCTCAATATGCATGCATTAAAAATGAATCTATAATTATCACACTAAAACATTTTCAGTATTTGATCACAACATGTTTAATTCACCCATGCACAACAAACTTGCCTCGCATGTTGGGAGATTCGTTTATTAATTATTTAATGAGGAAACACCGTTCATTATTATTATTTGAAACTTAGCCTAAATGCAAAGTATTGCTCCAACTCTAACCTTAAAATGACTAGGCTTGGTCACTTACGTGTTGCTTGCAAGGCAATGAAATAGTTATTAGAACTATTTATAGCAGCCTAGGTAATTCTTTACATTATTAAGATTACCGGTATATCGGCTATTTATGTGGTGCGGTAGGCTAACACTGCTTAGATAATTAAAATACGTGTACCGTATTGGTAGCCTACTTACCACACAATGTTTCGTTAATAGCTGATATCCAAAGTTTCTTCAAATTCTCTTCTTCGGGGAACTTAAACACTCGAACTTTATTCTCATGATCATAATTCCCCCTGCACTTCAGAACACAACACTTGTAAACCATATTTTACAGCAAAAAACTGAAAAAATCGCACAAAAACAACAACAAATGTATGATCACAAACTTCTGCCTTCGGTATCCGCCATCTTGCTTATTTTCAATTCAGTGCAAAGGCCTGTATATAGGTGGTGTTGCTATAGGCCACAGCCGCTACCTTCCAATTCCTAGTCCTTACAATCACACATTCCTCCCCAGACAACACTCCACACGCGACGGTACTTGTAGCTCACACCATGGGTGTCCGCATAGAAGCAGCTACTAACTATGGTGAGCCAAACATGTCGAGGTTTCAAGAGGCGGAACTACGAGGTCATCTGCCCATCTAATGCCCGAGTGCTCTAGGGACAAAATACGAGCTAACCAAAATCATTCACTGGAGTGAATTACAAATTTTCTTTTTTCCCACTTACCATTTGAAATTGTTGTTTGTTATTAAGTTAACTCAAATAATAGAGTTCATTCATTTTTGCGACCACCTCGTAGTGTAGCGGTTAGAATTTTTTTTTTGTATTTTTTCGTTTCTTACTTTTTCACTCTTACTTCAGGTATCTATATCATTAAGACGTCACAAACACCCAGGCCCGGAGTCAGAGGAACTACACTCGAGGGATTAAAATCCCCATGGCCCAGCCGGGAATCGAACTCCGGACCCTTCGGGCCAATGCCTATCACGTTAACTCTTGGCTGTTGCTCTGGAGGACCAGGTTCGTTTCCCGGATCTACCAAGAAATGTATTTATGACCTTAGGGCAGGATGGGGGTACACTCAGTCTTATGAGGAAAAGCTGAATTGTTGTTGTTGTTGTTGTTGTTGTTGTAGTTGTAACCCCGTGTACTTGGGTGTGTGTAGAAATTGTCTGATAACCTGTGTCACTGTAATGTCTGTACTTGTGTATTTATTTGTAATTGAAAAGGAAGGAAGTTTGTAGTTTTACGTGACCGTTAATCTCGTGATTATAAACCACGGTCCTCCATTTTACGTGGAAACCGAACCACAGGACATGGCATTTCACTTTGAAAATCTCATATGCATTGACCGAGAACCAGACCCGGTCCACCGTGGTGTTTTGTGATTGCGGTAGGAAGTGGGTAGGAAGCGGCCGTGACCTTAAATTAGGTACCACCCCAGAATTTGCCTGGAGTAGAAGGTAGAAACAATGGAAAACCAGTCCCAGGATGACTTAAGATAGGATTCGAAGCCGCCTTTTCTCAATTTTGCCTCACGAGGCTGAATGTACCCCGTTCCAGCTCTCAGACCAGAATTAAATTTCTTGGCAGAGCCGGGAATCGAACCCGGGCCTCTGCGGTGACAGCCAAGAATGCTAGCCGTTACGAGGCAGACCCGGGCAAAACTGAGAAGTCGTGGGTTCGATTCCCATCTCAGCCATCCTGGAAGCGGCTTTCCGTTGTTCTCTACTTCTACTCCGACCAAATGCCGGGATCATTCCTAACTTAAGGCCACGGCCGCCTCCTTCCCAATCCTCATCTGAATTACAAATATACACACTACTACCGCCACATGTATCAGACAATTTTAACACACACCCAAGTACACGGGGATATATGATCATGATGTCAAAGCCCCTCCAATCAAACAATAACAACAATTGCCATTTGTGAGTTACGGATGGCTAGGGCATAACGATCCCAAGGGAACAAAACAATCCACTCGACTGGTGGTGCCATAGAGTAGACACTTGGTTCCTTAGTTTAGGGGCTGCGGCAACGCTGTCATGTAACCCCGTGTACTTTGGGTGTGTGTAGAATCCGTCTGATCAAACCGGTGTTAATTGTGATGACCGTATTAGTGCGTGTTACCTGTATTAATTCAAATAAGGACTGCAGACGATAATTTCAAGTAATTTCTACTTTTACCACCGGCCACGACACCTAGCTTGCGGACGTGGCTACTAGATGCCATTGCAGTCAGCACCTGGCGGCGAACGTTGTAACTAATATAGCGTTATCAATTCTGACTACTAATTTTGGCTCCACACAAATGTTGTTAGTGGAAGGTTCTTTTTCATGCCATACATTTATGACATGGGACCGACGCGCCGGCTTTACTTCCACTCCGAAGGAAGGCAGAGGTTAGGTCTGTGCATGTGAGTTAGATCGCTGTGCATTGTTTTTCAAAGCTTTATACACTGAATGGCCTCAAGTCACGGGAAGGATAGTCCCATGAGAAAATGTGCCGTGTATGTCTCCCGAGCATTGCGGCGGAGCAGAGCAGTCTGTCACAGACACGAGTGTAGAGAATATGGCAACACGTCACGAGTTAACCAACTTTGAACTTGTGATGATCATCGGCGCATGGGTCATAGCATTTCGGAGATTTCACGTGAATTCGGGTTTCCGAGGTCAACAATGTCGAGGGCGGATCTTCAATATCGCAGCTATAATGTTACTATCCGCGTAAACCGCCGCACGGGACGACCACAGGTGTTTAACGAACGGATATCATGTCACCTCAGCAAAACCATATGGGACGATCGAATGGCTACTGTGAGTCAGATCACCGCCCAGTTGAATGTTGGGAGTCAAGAACCCATTTCTTGTGGAGTCGATGCCTCGCCGTATTGCTGCCTTTTTGAGGGATCGGGAGGAGCAACTCGTTAACATCACATTCCGTGTCTTCCCATGACTTTTGGCAACTAACGAGGGAAGTACCACAACTCGAACGGCTAAAACCAACTGGCAGTGCGCTTAACATACGAAGATATGTCTGTTCTATTACCCATCATAGGCATTTATCTGTAAAACCCCGCATTAGTGTTCAAACAATGTTTGGAAGTTACGGCGTCCAGAGATTGCAGAAACACAATTCGCAGCAGAAACTACCGTGCAACAGGCAATTCGGACAGATGTGGTGCAGTATCATCTGGCAAAATGTTGCAACACTTGCTTGCAACAAGAAATCATAACACATGCAGTACCGTGTTGACATAGTCATCTTTCCCACAATAGAAGATACTGTGTTGTCCTTCATTAGACGTCGAAGTGTAAATGTGGAATTTCAATGAAGTGATTAAAACACAGCGGAATGGAACAGTACGCACCCTTAACAAGGGCAACATGTAGACATACTCCATTATTTACAATGTTCCCGCATTGCAATAGTCCAAACTCAAACGCCACGGTGATCACATTATCACATACTCAGATGGCGCTGGCGATCGAACACGTACTTTTACAGATGAATGGCATTGATAGCTATTGACATAGGTACAACTATATACTTACTTTAAACCCACTCTCAGTCGGTTTTCGCCGTTCGAGCTGGGGTACTTCCATCGTAAGTGTAGTTTGAAAACGTTGTTTCAGGCCATCCTGATCTAAGATCTACAGTAAGTGATTGAGACAAATTTAATAAGCAAAACAAAGTGTAAAGCTGAAGTTATTCCCAACTATGTAAGCGTTTGGGCAATAAGTGTAGATGCTTCCTGTCGCTTAATTTCGTCCTCGTACAGTACAGTCGATGCATTGTGTTTTCTATGATAAGAAACAAGTAGGGAAAACGATCAGCCTATCTATAGGCCTAGCAAATAATATTTCCTACTAACCCGTAGGAATGTGTAAACCAATCCAACGTGGACTATAAAACTGCTAAAAGACCAAATGCAACAGTTCTTTAGTTACTACTGATATCTTAATCTTGCTGCACCCGTCACTTGGCCGACTCGCCAGAGGATTTGAATGGAATGGATTCTGTCTTGAGGAAAGAATTCATGATGAAAATCAATAAATGTAAAACAAAGATATTGGAATGCCGACGAAATAAATCAGGAAACTCTTTGGACATCAAATTGGCAGGTGAAAAGCAAAAGGAGTAGGAGACTTCTGTTACTTAGGAAGCAAAATAGCCAGTGATGGACGAAGCAAAGAGGATATAAAAAGTAGGTTGGCTCAGGCAAGGAAAGCATTTCTGCAGAAGAGGAATCTGTTGACTTAGAATATAGATTTAGTTATTAGGAAGTCATTTTTGAAAGCCTTTGTGTGGAGCGTGGCGCTCTATGGAAGTGAAACTTGGACTATTGGTGCATCAGAAAAGAGGAGAATTGAAGCGTTTGAAATGTGGTGTTACAGGAGAATTATGAAGATCAGATGGGTAGATAGGGTAACAAATGAAGAGGTATTAAGACGAGTGGGAGAGAAGAGATGTTTCTGGCGACTGCTAATGAAGAGAAGAGATAGGTTGGTAGGACACGTATGAAGATACCCAGGAATAGCGATCTTAGTTATGGAAGGAAGGGTCGAGGACAAGAACTGTAAGGGTAGGCCAAGGTTAGAATATGTTAAACAGATAGCCTCGGATGTAGGGCGTGGTAGCTATGTAGAGTTGAAACGATTATCTCAGGACAGGGAGGCATGGAGAGCTTCAACAAACCAGTCAAAGGACTGAAGACTCAATCAACCCATCACTTTCAGTGGTATTCGAGGCTGTTCACTTGTAAGTGAAAATCTAAGTCAAATACAGAGAAACTTGAACGGTGTATTGAAGAAGAGACTGATTTCCTTCAGGACCTGTTTACGATGGAAAAACTTATGAAAGCAATCGACGGTCTGAAATCGAACAAGGCAGCTGGGTTGGATGATCTCAGGGCGGAGCAAATAAAACAATGTGGACCAGCAACACTGCAATGGTTACTTTCATTGATGAACAACTGTACATCCAGGCTGAAGGTTCCTAATGTATGGAGATAAGCTCGCATAGTTGCGATCCTAAAACCTGGGAAGACTCCTGATAGCCCAAAAAACTTTCGGCCAGTTTCACTTCTGTGTCACACCTATAAGTTGCTGGAGAGAATGATTCTTAATAGAATATCTGATTCTATCGATAGCAAACTGATTTCTGAACAGGCAGGCTTTAGATCAGGCAGGTCATGCTGTGGACAAATTCTGAACCTTACTCAGCACATAGAGAATGGATTTGAGGAAAAGTGCATTATTGGTGTAGCCTTCATAGATTTAACTGCTGCTTACGACACTGTTATTCATAACACACTACTTCGTAAGATTTATGAACTGGCAAAGGACTACAGACTGACCTCACTGCTAAGAACTTTCCTTGAGAACAGAAGATTTTACGTGTCTCTCCTTGGGAAAAATAGTCGTTGGCGCCTCCAGAAGAATGAACTACCTCAAGGTAGCGTCTTAGTACCGCTGCTTTACAATGAGTACACCAATGACCACAGAAGGCACGAGGCGATTTATCTACGCAGATGACACTGCAGTAGCCGTGCAAGGTCGTAGCTTTGAAGAAATAGAACATTCGTTGTCCTGTGCTTTGGAAGAACTTGGTCGATACTATCACAGAAATAATTTGAAGCCAAATCCAGCCAAAACGCAAGTTTGTGCTTTCCACTTGCGAAATAAAGAAGCAAAGAGGACACTGAATATTAAGTGGCAAGATGAAACAATCCTTGTGGTGTTTGAAGCCATATTTTCAGTGTTGCCTTAGTAAACAAGAGTTTAGTGCTTTTCAGTCGGTCAACACGAATGTACCCAAAAGAGATGGGTTATGCCCTAATCCTGAAATAAAATGTTATCTGGATCAGGTGTACGATGTACTTTTCTTCTGCAATAAACCAAGGCCCATATTCGCGGCAGTATTAAAGGTGCCGGGACGTCCTCATAAGACCGTCAACGCTTAGTTCGAATGGGTTATGCTCCACGCGTGGCGAGGGCTAATCCACGGTCTTTAATAATTGTAGACCCACCTCATTCAATAACATACATCTTATCTAGGTTGGCAACACCTCACATAAACACATCGCTATCACTCCCCACAGCACGTAGGAGCAGGGGGGAGAAAGCAGGGAAAAACCAGTCGTTAAGATAACCACCGCAGTCTACCGCATAGTGAGTTCCAGTGAGCACGAAAACTGCGAGTAGCTGTTACACGGAAGACAATCAGATAAGTAGTTAGCCTAAAATTTTATAGTTTAACCATAGTTTACAACCATATAATCTCTCTAAAGTACAATCTACGAATAGCTATCACCATTTAGCATTTCACCTAAAATATATACTGCATTTAGCATACACTGACAGTTGCAGTACCAATACTGCAACTAAATAATTGTACATATTGTAAATATTTTCACCTGTATTTCAAACATAGATTTTGTAGCCTAAGTGTAATGGATCTGATGATGATCGCTTGACGATCGAAACTGGTCATCCTAGTGTTTTATTAATCTCATGTAATTTATTTCAGGATTAGGGTATAACCCATCTCTTTTGGGTACATTCGTGTTGACCGACTGAAAAGCACTAAACTCATGAAACAATCCTTCATTGTTTTACACCAAAATATCTTAGTGTCACCCTCGATCGAACTCTGTCTTTCAAGCAACATTGCTTGAACACCAAAAGTAAAGTATCTGCACGAAATAACATACTAAGATGCCTAACAGGAAGGACATGGGGTGCTCACCCCACCACTCTCAGAACTTCAGGCCTTGGACTGAGCTTCTCAGCTGCTGAATATGCAGCACCAGTTTGGCTTTCTTCTCCACATTCCATAGATGTGGATATAGTTCTGAATGAGACTTCCAGGATTGTATGTGGATGTCTTAGACCAACACCACTTTAGAAGATCTACCCTCTTATTGGAATTTCTCCACCTCATGTCCGAAGAATGGTAGCAGCAGCATCTGAGAAGAAACGGCAAGAAACCGATTCAAGGCATCCACTTTTCGGCCAACAACCAGCTCGACAGAGACTTAAGTCCAGAAACAGCTTTTTGAGGGGAGTAACAGCCCTCGAAGGCTCACAAGAAGCTGCCCGTGTGATGATATGGAAGGCAGAGATCACAGACCCAACTATTCCTCTATCAGAAAAAATGGCACCTGGTCACAACTTGCCATATGGAATTTGGAAATCATTGAACAGGCTGAGGACGGGAGTTTCACGCTGCAAGAACAATCTCAAGAAATGGAACATGCTCGTCAACAATGATGAGTTTTGTGACTGCGGCATGTTACAAGATCCAGAACACCTGCTGATCTGCCCCTTGATGGAGGACGTATGTTCGAAGGACGATCTTTTGGTTGCAAATGCTGATGCTGCTACTTACTGGCAAAATCTAATTTGATTCAGATACGGAAAATAAATAAATAAATAAGAACTTGGAAGTTCCTTACAGGCAATAAATAACCTGTCGTCTGCTGGACGAGGCTTGTTATATACAGCACATAAACAACATGGCGACTTGTTGTTTATTACAACTGGATACTAAATTGGTTACGGCAGTATAAAACTAGGTAGTAAAATAACTAGTTTATCGCTACCGAGCATTATATCTTGAGAGCAAACGACGTCATTGAACACCTCAAGTCCTCGATAGTGTAAATTGAAGAGCTCATGGGAATGGAAATTGTAGTAGCTTATATTTTAATAATGAGCGACCACGCAGACATCAATTCAGCGTAGCGATTACGTATCGTGTGTAGACTAGCAGTCGAAGTTAAACGGTACGATTTGACGATTTGTTTGGTCATAGAAAGAATATTATAAGGAATGATAACATTATTTAAAATTAACTACAATTACTGTACAGTGCGTCTAAAAAGTCTTATTCTAAGACCGATAGGACAATAGTAATGCATGTTTGTTTGATTATTTATTTATTCACTCATTTTTTCATTTATTCAATTTATTTATTCACTTATTTATTCATTCATTTTTTCATTTATTCAATTTATTTATTCACTTATTTATTCATTCATTTTTTCATTTATTCAATCATTCATTCATTTATTCATTCGTTTATTCAGTTACTTATTTATTCATTCATTCATTCATTCATTCATTCATTCATTCATTCATTCATTCATTCGTTCGTTCGTTCATTCATTCATTCATTCATTCATTCATTCATTCATTCATTTTTCATTTATTTATTCATTCATGTATTTATTCATTTGTTTATTTATTCATTTATTTTATTATTTATTCATTTGTTTATTTATTCATTTATTTATTCATTTATCTATTCATTTATTCATTCATTCATTTAATCATTTATTTATTTATTTATTCATTTATTCATTCATTTATTTATTCATTTCTTTATTCATTAATCATTTATTTATTTATTTATTTATTCATTTATTCATTCATTCATTTATTCATTCATTCATTTATTTATTCATTTATTCATTCATTTATTTATTCATTTATTTATTCGTTCATGTATTTATTCATTTGTTTATTTATTCATTTATTTTATTATTTATTCATTTGTTTATTTATTAATTTATTTATTTATTCATTTATTTATTCATTTGTTTATTTATTCATTTATTTTATTATTTATTCATTTGTTTATTTATTTATTCATTCATTTATTCATTTATTGATTTATTCATTTATTTATTTATTTATTCATTTATTCATTTGTTTATTTATTCATTTGTTTATTTATTCATTTATTTATTCATTTATTCATTTATTTTTCATTTATTTAATTATTCGTTCATTTATTCATTTATTTATTTATTCATTCATTTATGCATTTATTCATTTATTAATTCATTTATTAATTCATTTATTAATTCATTTATTCATTCATTTATTCATTTAAGTATTCATTTATTTATACATTTATTCATTTATTTATTCATTTATTTATTCATTTATTCATTTATTTATTCATTTATTTATACATTTATTAATTTATTTATTCATTTATTTATTCATTTATCTATTTATTTATTCTTTCATCCATTAATTTATTCATTTATTTATTCATTCATTTATTCATTTATTCGTTTATTTATTTATTATTCATTCTTTTGTTTATTTATTCATTTATTTATTTATTCATTTGTTTATTTATTTATTTATTTAATTATTCAATTATTCATTTATTTATTCATTTATTCATTTAGTATTCATTTATTTATACATTTATTTATTTATTTATTCATTTATTTATTAATTTATTCGTTTATTTATTTATATTCCCGTCTAATGAGCGCGTTTGAACCTATCCAGCTGATCTTGCTTTCTTTCCCTCCCAAATCTCTTCATATTCTCGCCATGGCTTTTTCTGTGCTCCTCCGTACAGGTTCATTTGGATGAAATGTTTGGGTGGTGTGAAAATTGATGATTGTCAACTAGTTCTCTGAATTAAATCTTTCCAGTACCATATCACTTGAGATGTCTATTTCCTGAATGCCTTTTCCAACTTCAAGTAGCAAGTTGTTCTTAGTTTTCATTATCCATAGTATTATTATTATTATCTCTTTATTTACTCAACTTACAGTCGGTACCATGACTCATATCGGTACATTATGTACAAGAAAATGAGTCAAGTAACACTTAAGCCTATTGCATACATTTTCGAATAGCATAGATGTTTGACAGTTAATTTTGTCTTCTCTTCTTATCTTCCACGTCTCGTTTTCACAAGAGGGTCCAAAGAAAAATCCTAATGTGTATTCAAAAACCCTCTAACGATGCTGCAGGTTTTCAGAATTGCAGCCTTTTGTGCAATAGTATGGGTGAATATGGGAAGATTTAGTGTAGCTAGATTTACTGAAAAGGATTTAGGTGTCAGGCCAGTGGGAGAAAGGAGGAAAGGAAGAATCGTCACATTTTTTTGTCTCCAGATTCTAGCAACCTCCATAGCTAGAGGAGTATATTTTTCAATCTTTTCTCTGTATTTATGGTGGATATTATGGTCATTCGGAACAGATATGTCAATCAAGTACGTGTGATGGTTCTTCTTATCAGTTAAAGTTATGTCTGGTCTATTATGAGGAGTTGTTTTGTCTGTTTGAATAGTGCGATCCCAATACAGCTTGTAATCTTCGTTTTCCATCACACTTTCTGGAGAGTATTTGTAATAAGGCGTCCTGTCGTGTATGAGAGATCGGGTTAGGGCGAGTTCTTGATGAATGACTTTGGCAACATCGTTATGCCTCTCAGTGTAAGATGTTGGCGCTAGAATTCTGCAGCTGCTGGTAATATGCTCTATGGTTTCTGGACCGGTATTGCACTTCCTGCATTCGTCATCTATAACAGTCTGATCTTTCAGGATGTGTTTCCTATAACTTTTTGTGGTGATAACTTAGTCTTGTATCGCCTGGTTAAATCCCTCAGTTTCTGGAAACAGCTCTCCCCTTGACAACCATGTGTTCGAAAGCTGTTTGTCAATATTCTTGTCATTGCACTGGTTGTAGAATCTGCCATGAAGTTCTTTTCCAGCCCATCTCTGCACCTTCTCTCTGTTCAGTGTGTTCTTGTCTTTCATGACGAAATTTCCTTCATGGAGATTCAAAGGAGTGTGGTTGAAGTCAGCTTGTGCTACCGCTCGATGTAAAACACTGGTATCTTTCCGAGAATGAAAGTAATTCCTTAGATGTATAACTTGTTGATTGTGCAGAGTTATAGCATCAAGAATACCTCTGCCTCCTTCATTTCTGGGTGTTGTTACTCTCTCTATACAAGCATTGGGATGCAACATTCTGTGTTTCGTAAGCATAGTTCTTATTGTGCGGTTAATGTTCTCTAGGTCTGTTTGAGACCATTTTAAAACACCAAACGAATACATCAGCACAGATATAGCATATGAATTGATAGCTTTTGTTAGGTTATGAGCACTAAGCTTGGTTTTCAGCAGAAGTCGAAGTCTATGATTAAATTTCTGGTAGAGTTTCTCCTTCTCAGATTTACTGTCGATTCCAACTACTTGCTCAAATCCTAGATATTTATATGTTTCATCTTTCCCCATGCTGTCTATTCGCTCATCAGCTGTTATGCTTATTCCCTCTGTTCTACACCACTGTCCTTTGTTGATGCTGTTGATTTTGCATTTGCCAGTCCCAAACTCCATGCAAATGTCCTTCGAAATGTTATTATTATTATTATTATTATTATTATTATTATTATTATTATTATTATTATTATTATTATTATTATTTGTCTATAACGCAAATGTGGTGATTTTCCAAGTATTTCAAAATTATTCGGATGAAGAAACCCAGTCCGTGGCTCGCAGTAAGAAACGTGTTGGCCTTAAACTTATTGAGCATCCCTTCATTTCTAAACACGAGCGAGTTAACTCATATAAACCAGGAAGCCATGAACCAATGAGTGATGAGCACTAAGCTTCCAGCATACCAAAGAGGCAGTGGTTCGGGGTTGTTCGTGACCCAGTCGCTCACACACACAAGATTCAGGTCGATGTCGGGAACTCGCAAAAGTTGATACAGCTCCCCTTACTTATTCATACACTTGGATACGAATTTTAAGAAGAGCTTCCCGAAAGTTAAGTAACTTGTTCAATACACCTAGGATCGTGTGATGATGAAATGGATATAATAATCACAATACTAGACTAATTTTTTTTTTTTTTTTTTTTTAGGGGAAGAAATGCATTTACGCACAGAGTGTCGGGCTCCCCAGACTACCGACTAATAATAATAATAATAATAATAATAATAATAATAATAATAATAATAATAATAATGCCGGCCCCGTGGTGTTGGGGTAGCGCGCCTGCCTCCTACCCGGAGGCCCCGGGTTCGATCCCCGGCTCCGTCAGGGATTTTAAAACTGACGTGAGGGTTGGAACGGGGTGCACTCGGCCTCGTGAGGACAATTGAGTAGCTGTCTGACAGTGAGACAGCGCTCCGATCACGAAAACCAAGATTAACGGCCGAGGGGACCCGACGCGCTGATCACGCGTCACCCGAATATCTGCAGGCCGAATGGCTGGGCAGCCGTCGCTTGGTAGGCCTTAGCCCGTCATGGGCTGTATAGTGCCAGGTGTTGACTTCTTTTTTAATAATAATAATAATAATAATACTTATATTAAAAGGAAAACCACACACTTGTACACAGTAATCAATAAGTTCACTGATACCGTGCGTAAGAGACGATTGAAATTTTATGGTCACATCTGCCGAATGGACAACACCAGATATGAAAAAAAAACTGCTTGTTATAATTAATTCAAAGAAGGTCAAAATCAGTTGGTTAGAAGAAATCAAACAGGACTTAAAGGAAATAAACATTACAGAAGATAGCATCATGAATCGCAAGACTTTTGGAACTCTAGTTACAAATCACTCTTTCACCGAAAAAGCTAAAAAGACCACTGGGAAAAAATGGACGGAGGAACGTAAGAAGGGGCATAGTGAGTTCATGAGGAGATTTTGGGAGGAGAAGAGGAGGAAAGCTCCATCAACCCGAGTCAACAAGTTCAAGCGCGCTCCCTAAGTGGGCAAAACGAAGAAGGAAAGAAGAAGAAGAAGAAGAAGAAGAAGAAGAAGAAGAAAATTAAGCAAACTACTTTGATTGATGTTGCGATCCCTATCAACAAGAATTTCCAATCAAAGCACATAGAAAAGATCAGCAAATAGAGTGAGTTGGTCATCCCTATCGAAATGCAATGGCATCCCTATCGAAATGCAATGGCATGTAGAACGGGCAAAGACCATATCTATCATTGTATCGAGTATACAGGGTCTTTAATATAAAGTAAGATTGGCAAGTGGCAGTTTTGTTATTCGGTGCTGCGGTGGCCTTAGCCGAGCTTGTGGCGCGCCATGGCCCTCTGCTGTACTATTGAAAGGGCGTGAATTGTACATACGAGGGCTGGTTTCTTTTTCAAGTTCCGATGGACTGTATAAAAATAACAGATTGGCATACCAATCTGATTTTACTACTAAATCATTCACGACCACACTGTACCAACGTTACGATAGACTTTTACAAAGAATTTTAGTGTGAAGTTGTGGACTATCTGCCGTTTAGTCCAAACCAACACTGAATTATTTTCACTTTTTTCGAGAATTGGACGTACTGTATGCCTCCGTGGCTTAGGCTTCAGCACGCCAGCCTCTCACCGCTGGGTCCGTGGTTCAAATCCCGGTCACTCCATGTGAGATCTGTGCTGGACAAAACGGACGCAGACAGGTTTTTCTCCGGGTACTCCGGTTTTCCCTGTCACAATTTCATTCCAGCAACTCTCTCCACTATCATTTCATTTCATCTGTCATTCATTTAATCATTGCCCCAGAGGAGTGCGTCAGGTCTCGGCAGCCGGCACAGTTCATATCCTCGCCGCTAGAGAGCGGCTTCATTCATTCCATTCCAGACCCGGTCGAAGACTGGAAGCAGGCTGTGGATTTTCATTGTATGGTTGGGCAGCAACGCCGAGGGCATTGGGAAGGTGGTGTAACGATGCGACAAATGATCCAATCGTTTTGGCGATTATGATGAGACATACGAATAAAACAAGCAAACATTTAGTAGTAAAATCAGTTTGGTATGTCAATCTGTTATTTTTATACAGCCCATCGGAACTTGGGAAATAAACCAATAAAACAGCCCTCGTATGTACTATGCGCGCGCTTTCAATAGTACAGCAGGGGGCCAGGGCGCGCCACAAGCTCGGCCAAGGCCACCACAGCACCGAATTACAAAACTGCCGCTTGCCGTTCTTACTTTATATGAAAGCACCTGTATGTTAAACAAATTGCCTCGCATGTGAGGTGTGGTATCTTTGTAGGGATAGCCTTGGTCTACCCCTACAGTGTTCTTGTCCTCGTCCCTTCCTTCTATATCTAAGCTTGCAATTCCTGGGTGTCTTAGTATTTGTCCTACCAACCTATCTCTTCTCTTCATTAGCAGTCACCAGAAACATCTCTCCTCTCCCAATCGTCGTAATACCTCTTCATTTGTAACCCTATCTACCCATCTCATCCTCATCATTCGCCTGTAACACCACATTTCTAACGCTTCAATTCTCCACTTTTCCGTTGCACCAATAGTCCAAGTTTCACTTCCATAGAGTGACACGCTCCAAATAAAGGTTTTCAAAAATGACTTCCTAATACCTAAATCTATATTCGATGTCAATAGATTCCTTTTCTGTAGAAAAGGCTTCCTTGCCTGAGACAACCTACTTTTTATAAACTCTTTGCTTCGTCCTTCACTGGTTAGAATCTATTTATTTCTAAGCGTTGCACCCCATTGAGTAAACCAAAAGCCACTGATAGCTGGATTCTTTATACGCCTTTCCACACACGGCGCGTTGATAAAGCCGGTCCCAGCCAATGATGATGAAAACTGTGTATCCACTGTCAATATCAGAGAAAAGCGTATACCCTTTGTTACCTGAGGCCAAAAAGTGATCCTCTTGTTTACAAGAGTGCTCTGGTGTTTAATAAACAATGACTTCAGGTTTTTGATTGCTGTGATGTCTCTTTCCTGCCACCACACACAAAGGTCTAATCCCTACCATTCTCCAGGGATTCTGTATTCATTTGTTTAGAAGATGAAATGATGCGGTCCTGTTAGAACTCATCCCTTTAAATATGACAAGGCTTTGAGCATAATTAATGTATTCGTCAATGGTAAGAACACTGTTCTGCTTTGGAGTCTGCTTTCGAAAAAAAAAAATGGAAAGGAAGTAGGCTTCTAAAAGATGGTATATTGGCTTCCGCGGCCAGTGAATTAAAACTCAGCAATTTTTATAGGTTTGTGCCGTGTCTTGTGTGGGGTTTCGCTAGAACACCAAGCTGGCTCTTGGTGTTCCCGTCCGGACCCCCACAGGAGTAGCGAACTGCGCGCTACCTCCCTTTTTATGAAGCGCACCTGCGCCTCTTCACTGCGGGAACTAAAAGCTCCCAGATTTGAAAGAAAACCACTACAAAGAACGTAATTATGAAACAGTTTTCGACAACTTACATTTTCCCAAGTAATACCGACATTGGTGGCTACGCTCGCTAAAGCGCACCGTTAGGTCATGGGACCCAGATCTCTGCTGACTTGGTAGACGCGTGGGTTCGAGCCCCACCGTCGGCCGTCCTTGAAATGGTTTTCCGTGGTTTCCTATTTTCAACTCCAGGCAAATGCTGGGACGGTAACTTCTGACAGGCCACAGCCGCTTCCTTTCACATCCTTGCCCAGTTTAATTCACCATCATTCATTTCATCTGTCAATAACTCCTCTCATGAGGTTGGTGTCAGGAAGGTTATCCGGCCGTAAAAACTTCCGCCACAAATACTTCCATCGCATATCATCCACGACCACGTTGGAAAACGGTAGCATATTAGGTTTTTTTCCGGCAGCCGGCTTCAGTGGCGTAGTTGGTAGCATGCTGAGCTCCTATGCCCAAGATCGGATTTTTTAAGAGCGTTAAAATCCCTCAGTATGCCTTCCTTTGGAGGGGAAGTTAAACTGTCGCGGCGGTCCCATGTCATAGATTTATGGCATGTAAAAGAACCTTCCACTAATTACACTTGTGTGATGCAAAATTATAGGTTAGATTTGACTAACGCTCTTAGTTTCCAACGTTTATAGCCAGGAGCCGATTGCGGTGGCATCTAGTAATCAAGTTCAGAACTAGTAGCCGTTGACGGTGGCGTTTGTTAGCAAAAGTAGGAACTACTTGAAAATTGAATGTCTGCAGTCCTTACTCGAACAGATAACGCACACTAATACAGTCATCACAATTAACACCGGTTATCAGACAGATTCTACACACACCCGAAGTACACGGGACTACATGACTGCGTTATCGCAGCCCCTGAACTGAGCAAAGAACCAACCTTTTTCCGGCAGTGTAAAATGACATGCTGGCATTGAGTGCGACAGAAAAAAAAAAAGGAAGTTCATTAATGAACGCTGTTTGTTAGTTTCGAGGGGAACCCGTCCTTTGTCAGGCGACTTTAATAATACTGATGTTTTAGCGACCAGGTCAACAGAGGGCTCTATATTGTGTTTACCTGTTCGCCACTGACGATTTACTGGCAGCATCAACACCTACCGAGAGGCAACAAGGAGGAGGGTTGTACGTCCCTTGCTCGTGTAGTCCTTGTTTAGTTAGGTTGTAACCTGTACTGCAGCCCCTTGACTCGGTATACGGATTGGAAATCAAGGAAATGTTCGTAAGGTTCATTTTCCTATGCTTATATACAGGTGAATTTCTGTGTTAGGCTGTATATCCCAGTAGACTTGTAGGGTGTGACTGTCATACGGAATCAATTTTTTTACATTTGGGAACAAAAGTATTCAAATGTACGATTTATAAAGGGATTCTGTCACCTAAGATTGGATTTGGAATTTTTGTGTGTAAATTATGTGACAAACTTTGTGCAAGATACCAGTTTATTGAATGCCTCAGAAGAATAAAATCGCTGCTGGAGTATTCCTCTAGCAAAGACAAAATTGATGTATATTAATGTTCGCAAATAATTAAGTTGTATTTTTTAGGCATTGGGTGCATTAAACTATTATTATTATTATTATTATTTTTTAATCGTTTCGGTCGTCTATGGACCACGTTATTTCAACTGCCTTTTCCCTCGTTCTTTCACATTTGCCCAGTATTCGCGCATTCTTCTTCGGTGAGCTTCCCTTCATTCTTCGGTCCACTTCTTGCCAGTTTTCAATATAGGTTTTGGCTGAAAACTCCGTATCTCCCCAAGTTTCTTCTTCAAAGAGTCACGTTCCAAGATGTCCTCATGTGATATCCCCAGTTCTTGTAGGTCTTTTTCCACCTCTGTAAACCAGATCCCTTTGGTTTTCTTTCCCACAAAGTAGGCACAGATTCGATTGGACAATCGATTGGACTATTATTATTATTATTATTATTATTACTTTGGAGAACAAATTAAATGGACTGCAGATAAGGTGGCAAGAGGAGTAATGTCTCTCAGTCGCCCAATGGCCAATGTTGGTGGGCCAAAATCTAGTAAGATGAGATTACTTATGATAGCCATCCATTCAGTTCTGCTGTATGGAGCGGAAATATGGGCGGATGACCTAGATAAGGAAATTTATAGGAAGTCACTAGCACAAGTGCAGAGGCGAGGTGCTTTACGCGTGGCATCTGCTTAACGCACGGTCTCTGAAGAAGCAGTTCTTGTTATTGCTGGGATAATTCGATTTTTTTTTCTAGCGAAAGAACGCAAGTACATTTACTGGAGGAAATCGGAAGTAGGTTTACAAGATGCAAGACGAACAGCAAGAGCACAAACCATTCATAAATGGCAGATCAAATAGGAGCAAGGACACCGATGCCAGTGGACTAGGAGAATGATACCCCAGGCGCTGGTTTGGACAGAGAGGAAACATGGTGAGGTTGGTTCTTGACTGGCCATGGGTACTTCAGTTCTTATCTTAAGAAGATGGCGAAAGTGGATTCTTCAGATTGTATCTACTGTGTTAATGAGGTAGATAGTGCTAATCACACCTTCTTCTCTTGTGGACGGGGGGTCCAAAGTAACCAGTCCCTTCAATATCAAATTGATGAAGAGATATCTCCGACAATATTGTTGCAGTGATGCTACAGAATGAGGAAAATTGGAAACTTGTAGCAAGTTTTGTTGAAGATATCCTGCGAACAAAGAAGACGGATCTGGATCGCCACTGAAGATAATTCACTACGGTAGAGTGCCCTACGGGCAAATATAATATGACTCTAGCCTGAAGTAATGTGATAAGCGGTTCCAGGCTACTGTTCAGAAGTAACGGGGGAGTTTTAGTCGGTAGTCTGCTACTCAGGAGCAGGAGCCCGACACTCTGTGCGTAATTGCATTTCTTTCCCTAAAAAAATTAAAAATAATATTATTATTATTATATATGAATTGCAGCCAATGGCCATAGCTGGGCGTTTTTGATGAAACGCCCGAGGGCTCCCAACAAGTTCAATTTCAAGTAGTTCCAACTTTGGCTACCAGATGCTACTGCACTAACACCTAGCGGCGAACGTTGGAACTTGTTAGAGCGTTTCTAACTACTCTACTATTACCATACGGAATCAAGTTTTGTACATTTGGGAACATGAATATTAAAATGCACGATCTATAAAGGGATTCTGTCAGATTTGAATTTTTGTGTGTAAAATATGTGACGAACCTTGTGCAAGATACCATTTTAATCAATGCCTCAGAAAAAAAAAATCGCTGCTGGAGTGGCTCGTGTATTATAACCTAAAAATTTTGCTACACACTACCAATTGCAGTGGTAGGTTCTTTTACGTGCCATAAATCTATGACAAGGGCCCGCCGGCTTTACTTCCCCTCCGAAGGAAGGCATACTGAAGGATATTAACACTCTTAAAACTCCGACGACTTCCGTCGGTTTTGAACTCTGCGATCTTGGGCATAGCAGTTTAGCATGCTACCAACTACGCCACCGAAGTCCCTTATAACTTTCTATCAGATGTGATATATGGCGTGCGGGGAAACTTTGTGAACTGAAAACAACAGAGGGTTAAATCGTCGTCGTCGTCGTCGTCGTCGTCATCATGATTATTATATGGAATAGAATGGTAGAGAACAACATTCTCAAATAGAGAATTTCCGTACTGCATTGACGATATGTCTTATTGGCTCATTTTCTCTGAAGATTTTCTTTGATATTAGTTAAAAATAACTATCTCATTCATAAGATAAACATCCTGTATCTATCGGGATCAGTTACTTCCAATATTATACAACTGATATACAAAATTAAAATTAAAATGAATATACCGGTACCAAAATTAAATAAAAATAACTTTAAAAAAATAAAACAAAAACAAGTAGTTCTGTGAAGAACTATAGCCTACAGCCTATTTCCATATATCCTACTTATATTAATTGCCTCTATCAACATAAAAAACTCCAGATTAATTACTGTAATAGATTCGAGGATATTGAGAATCGTCTAAATATTTTGGATAGTCGAAATGTTGGATTCTTATGGATTCTTATGTAATTATGTAGGCCTTAGAGTTATGTACTATGACATGAATATTATTGTGTAGGTGTATTATTCAAACTTCAAACGCATGATTAGGATACAAGAAATAATAAAAACGAGATTTTAAAATTTCGCACAGCCGCCATCTTGTGCTTATGAAAATGATTAAAATAGAGTAGATGCCAGTAGATTCAAATGTGTATGAGGATGTACCGTATCAAGTTTAACTGTGCTCGGATGGTCAAATCGTTAGAAATACCCATTTAAATAATTAAATTTCGCGTCGCCACCAGGTTGTATTTATGCTCACCAGGTTATTGAAAGTCCCATAGTCAACCCCTGGCACTATCCAGCCCATGACGGGCTAAGGCCGACCAAGCGACCGCTGCCCAGCCATTTGGCCTGCAGATATTGGGGTGACGCGTGATCAGCGCGTCGGGTCCCCTCGGCCGTTAATCTTGGTATTCGTGATCGGGGCGCTGTCTCACTGTCAGACAGCTACTCAATTGTCCTCACGAGGCTGAGTGCACCCCGTTCCAACCCTCACGTCAGTTTAAAAATCCCTGACGGAGCCGGGGATCGAACCCGGGGCCTCCGGGCGAGAGGCAGGCGCGCTACCCCAACACCACGGGGCCGGCATTGAAAGTCCCATAGGTGAACTAATGTTTATAGCCTCCATCAACGAACAAAATTTCGGTTTGGTTGCTGGCGTAGGTGAAGAGATTTTGCAAACTGTCTAAATAATTCGGATGGTCGCCATGTTGAATTTAAATTTATTTAGACCTTAGGGCTATGTACTATTAGATGAGGATTTTTGCGTAGGGTCGATATTCAAACGTTGATTTCAATCACATGATTAGGACATAATAAATAAAACAATAATTTTGAAATTTCGCACAGCCGCCATCTAGAGATTATCTAAACAATTGAACAAAATTAGATGTAGTGCACTACAATGCATATAATCATTTGCTGTACCAAGTTTCACTGCGTTCGGATGATTAAATCGCAAAAAAAAGTATATTTAAATATTACAACTTCGATTGACCGCCATGTTCGTTTTGTAGCCAACAGTTTCTTGAAAGTCACATAGGTACAATATTTCAGTGTGATATCGGTAATATTTTAGAAGATATAGAATGCCGGGGAAATATTTTGCACAGCCGCCATGTTGGATTGGTGAAACGTAATAAAATTTGAAGGGCACGGTCGGGGTCGACCAAATAGTGCTATGACCATACCAAGTTTCATTGAAATCGCTCGAGCCGATTAGATCTCATAAGCCTATTCTTTTATAAATGAAAATAAGCTAAAAGCAAGTAGTTCCGTGAAGAACTAAAGCCTATTTTCATACATCCTACTTATTTCAATTGCCATTATCAACATACAAAATTTCAGTTTGATTGCTGTAATAGATTCGTAGATATTGAGAACCCACTAAATATGTCATATTGTTGCCATGTTGGATTTTTATATATGTAGATCTTAGAGTTATGTACTGTTACATGAAGATTATTGTGTACGTGCAGTATTCAAACTTCAATCGCATGATTAGGACATTAAAAACATCAGTTTGATTGCTGTAATAGATTCCTAGATATTGAGAACCGTCTATATATTTCGGATGGTCGCCAGGTTGGATTGTTATATGTATAGGCCACAGAGTTATCTATATTATTGCGTTGGTTCAGTATTCAAACTTTCACTTCGATCGCATTGTTAAGACACAAGAAATAAGAACTTAATTTTAAAATTCGCACAGCCGCTATCTTGTGGTTATGTAAACAATTAAACTAAATTAGATACCATTGCATTACAATGTGTATAAACATTTGCTGTACCAAGTTTCATTGAGTTAGGTTCATTAAATCGCGAGAAAAGTCTATTTAAAACTTTCAAATTTGCTTGGCCGCCATGTTCATTTTGTAGTTAACAGGTTTTTGAAAGTCTCATAGATGAACTTCCATTAGTGCCCTTTTTATCCGTACAAAATTTCAGGCTGATATCAGTAATAGTTTCGGAGATATAGAGTGCCGGTGAAATATTTCGCACAGCCGCCATCTTGCATTACAATGTGTATAAACATATACTGTACCAGGTTTCATTGCGTTTGGTTGGTTAAATCGCGAGAAACGTCTATTTAAAAGGCGCAACTTCGCTTGGCCGCCGTGTGGATTTGGTAGTTACCAGGTTTTCGAAAGTCACATAGGAAAACTTCTAGTAGTTTCCTTTATCACCGTTCAAAATTCCAGGGTGATATCGGTAATAGTTTCGGAGATATTGAATGCTGGTGAAATATTTCGCACAGCCGCCATGTTGGATTGGTGAGACGTAACAAAATTTGAAGAGCACGGTTGGGGTCGCCCGGAATATTGCCATGACCTTACCGAGTCCCAGGCGGGGACACCAAGAGCCCGCTGATGAGCCAGCTTGGTGTCCTAGGCGAAACCCCACACAAGACACGGCACAAACCTAGAACAATGCTGAGTTTTAGTTCACAGGCCGTGAAAGCCAATATACCATCTTTTTTGAAGCCTTTATAGGGAGGTTATGGCTGCTTGAGCTTTTAGTTCTCGCAGTAAAGTGGCGCAGTTGCGCTTCATAAAAGGGAGGTAGCGCGCAGTTCGCAACTCCTGTGGGGGTCCGAACGGGGACACCAAGAGCCCCCTGATGAGCCAGCTTGGTGTCCTAGGCAACACCCCACATAGGGCACGGCACAAACCTAGAAAATTGCTGACTGGCCGTGAAAGTCAATATACCAACTAACATGGTCTTTATTGTCTGATAGTTTACGGGTAATGCTCAGGATGTATACTTATTAATGCATATATTTGTTTTCAATCTGGGGTCTATCATTAGACTTGCAAAAAGTTTGGTCAAAAGTTGTCGGACAGTAACTTCAAGTAGAGAAATTAATTGTTGAGCTTAGCTTTTGTGGCTGTCTACCCCGGGTTCGATTTCTTCCTCTACCAAGAAACTTAATTCTGGTCTCAGAGCTGGAAAGGGGTACGCTCCAAAAAGTTGAAAAGAAGCGGGTTTGATTCCTAAGTAATTTTCCTTGGTATCCCATTTCTATCCCCAGGCGATTTCTGGCATGGTTTCTGACTGAAGGCCACGGTCATCTCCTTCCCAGTCATCGCCTCAATTACAAATACGCACATATACCACGAACACACGGGTTAACATACAAATTACAGATAGACACACTCTTAAGCACACGGAGCTGAAACATCTACGATTTTGAAACCCTTAAATGAATCAGTAACAACAAAATCAATTGCTTCACTCTGAATGCGAGCCATATTCTATAGGAAATAATGATTCCATCCTCCTTTGGAAATACGCAATCGACTTTTAATGTCTGAATAACACTGTTTGTAACCCGAAGAAACTTTGGGTCAGGACTTTTATAATTTAAATATGAACCCCATTAGAAGAAATGGAAATGGGTGATTAAGTAAGAGCTACTTAATAAGGGCTTTGAACGGTTTTAGTGTGAACCTTAGTTCTGGACTGTTATATTATTCGAAATAAACCCCATTGAAGTTAATGGAAATAGGTGATTATGTAAAATTCAACTAATGTACCAGGCAGATTATAAACTCTTCATAATGAACGAAAAGCTTACAACATCGTAGCTTTATCGACACGATATGGAACTCCAAATTACAATTCTGAACAGTTGCGTTATTTCCAACGATTGCCTAAGTGTCAACAACGTATTCAATACACCGCTTGCCTGGGAGTAAGGCCATTTGTGTGATTCACTTTAGCTCAGACCTTAGTCTTAGTAAGGAACATTCTCAATATTTGTACATGTGTTATCATTAATAGTGCATTTTCACTCCAGCTTATCTGGTTAATCAAAAGATTACATTCTCTGAACACGTATAATACTGTCAGTGTATACGTAGTTTTAATTCAGTTGAAGTGTCACCAAAGTAGATCACCATGATCTTAGGACGTGCTATATATTGTCTTACAATTTTCTTAGTTTTTGCTGACTCCCATATTTGGACTGGCTGGTTACTCAACGAGGCTACAACCCTAAATATCATCTTAGTAGCAAGACATAAATACAATCAAAAAACGGAAAATTACGTTGATAAGCTCATGACAGATCTTCACCAACTTGGAGTTGCTATTCGAGTGTGCGACCAGCCGACCAACACACGGGAGCAATCCGGCCAAGCCCACTTGCTGATAGTCCAGAGTGTAAAGGAAGTTGTACGCTACATAGACTCGGCGGAGGTTGAATTCGTACGTACTAGAGAAAATATCGAACTGGCATTTCATCCCGAATCGAGAATCCTTATCATGTTGTTGCGATCAAGTACTTCTGAATCGAAAGCCGACTATTTCTTGCTTCTTAAGCAAACATGGCAGAAATGTGAGTCACTGAAGGTTATATTGATGGACGAACCTTTGGGTATGCTTCACGCCCGAAATGAAAGGAGATTCTTCACATACAACCCATTTGCTTCGGGTAGTGGTCACTTGGAAGTCAACAGTTATCAAGATTTTGTAATCTCAACTCAGCTGGTGGAGGAGAGGTTGATGGATCTCAATGGTTACGAACTCGCTGTCAACGTGGACAGCCCATTAGTGATTCGACAAGGAAGAACAAAGGAAGGACTATTTGGTGGAGATTTCCAGCTTCTATTGGTTATCTCCGATAAAATGAACTTTACTTACAGAATTAATAACCTAGAAAACAAAAGTAGGTATCCTGCAACCTCTACCAGTGCCACACATAAATCATATTATGATGTAGTTTGGAGAAGAACTGATTTAGCTCTAGTGAGAATTACTACAAATCCAAATTGTAACCGTTACATGACCCTCTTGCAACCTATAGATAGGACGTGGGCAGTGATAATTGTACCTAAAGCAAGGTATAATTCCCCTTTTTCTGTCCTATTTCGATGCTTGACTTGGAAAGTATGGTTAGCGCTGGTATCTACATTCATTTCATGTGCCATGGCATGGTACGTTGTATGCTTGACATCTGGCAGATTCCGTCAATATCCATTACCAACAATATTCATAGATATCATCTGTATCTTCTTGGGTATATCATGGACTAGGATTCATTTGTTTCAGTCTCATTTAGAACGGTCTCTGCTGGCAGTGTGGCTGTTAACCTCGAGCGTCATTTTGTTAAGTGCATATCAGGGAGTAATGTTCGGATTGATTGCTGAACCTGGTCGAGAGATTCAGATAGACACTTTTGAGCAACTGGCTGAATCACGTCTTCAAGTTTTCACTCCAATTCCCTTCGCATTCAATGTAGATTCGGATAGGATTCAACAAATTGTTCCAAAATTGAAGATTTCAAATGCTAGCATTAATTTGAAAACGATACAAGGAGTCGCACGTTACCGAAACTATAGCTTTGTTACACGTTATGACGTTCGTCACGAGCTCTCTTCATTGTCACGTGTATTGTTTAAAGATGTACACAAATTAAGTGATTATGTTTATCCAGTTCTGTCCGGGCACGCTGTGCGAAAGGGATCACCCTTTGAGAAAAAGTTTAGCTTTTTTAAATATCTGGTTGATCAATCGGGGATAGAAGTTCACTGGGAACGTCTGTTTGAATTGAGGTTATACGAGAACGTAGGACACACAAAGAAGACATTTAACTCGCTAATAGAAGAAGAAGAAGTAGCTGCAATGAGAGTATTTAGCTTATATGATCTGCAAGTTGCTTTTGCTGCATTGCTGATAGGTTTAGCCATTAGCTTCCTTTGTTTTATTTTAGAGCATATTTTCTGTCGGGTTAATACTTCCTCATGGAGGCATGCAGGGTTCAGGTAGTACAGGCGTACTTAATTCTCCCTCTAGAAAACGTGTGTGGCCAACTGTTCTGAGAACCAGCAAGGTTTCATTAGAAAATACTCAGGCAGAATCAATGGCATTGTTCTTTAGTGGCTGGGGACATCTTTGTCATAAGACCCATGTAGTGTGGTGTGTCTGATAACCTGTGTGTTAGTGGGTGTATAACTGTAATTATTGAGTCTAGAATTGGAAAACGAATCCTGGAACATGAAATATGGAGCAATCCTGCATTTGCCTGGTGGAACAATCCAAGAAAATACTATTTACAGGATGGTAGCTATCAAGGTCGGGATATGAGTCACCCGACTTTACCTTTCGTGATCGTGGTGCCCTATACCATGCTGCAGGATATTATTATTATTATTATTATTATTATTATTATTATTATTATTATTATTATTATTATTAGCGGCTTCGGTGGCGCAGTTGGTAGCATGCTGAACTGCTGTTCCCAAGATCGCGGTTTCAAACACGGCCGAAGACGTCGTATTTTTTAAGAGCGTTAAAATCATTCAGCATGCCTTCCTTCGGAGAGGACGTTAAGCCGGCGGTCCCCTTGTCATAGATTTATGGCATGTAAAAGATCCTTCCACTAACTAAACTTGTGTGAAGCTAAATTTCTAGGTTAGATTTCGCTGAAACGCTCTATCAAAGTTCGTCACCGCTAGATGTCAGTGACATCTGGTGGCGAAAGTTGGAACTACTAGAAATTTAATGAAACTTGTAGCTCACCCCATGGGTGTCCGCTTTAAGCAGCTACTGCCTCTGGCGAGCCAAACATGTCCTCGGACACTCCCGGAACTAAAAGCCATATGCTAAATAAATACATTATTATTATTATTATTATTATTATTATTATTATTTAGGGGCGGTACTAAATTTGTTTATTGAATGTCTTAAAAAATGCTTTAAGTTACAGAAATTCTACTTCAAATAAGTGGTTCTCCCTTCTTGAATCTCTAGAAAGAATTAAGTACTCATAACGCATCCCTAACTGAAGTTCCTGGCAGTCTCGTACGGTGTATTGTCTTAGTGAGGGTCGCTCTGTAGAATATTCCATAATAATAATAATAATAATAATAATAATAATAATAATAATAATAATAATAATAATAATAATAATAATAATAATAATAATAATAATAATAATAATAATAATAATAATAATAATAATAATAATAATATAATATCGTATGGCCTCGGATGCCGGGTGCAAGCTTTGTTAATTGACACCCAGAGGGTAGCTTGCATGTCGAATTAAGTTGTTCCTTGACTATGAAAGTTAAGGAGGTTAGATGTTAGATATCTAAGCTCCTTGAACACTATAGCGCTTTCTAGTAGAGAAATGAGGAACTTTGTGTTGGCGGAAACTCCAGAGATTAATTTTGCCACTATGAACTCGGCCTACTGAATTCAAATGGGTTCTTTGACATGCCAACATCGTATGACATGCGTATCGCCAGGCGCGAACCTGCAATCTTGGGGTTAGTAGACCGACACGATATCCACTCACCCACCGTTGCAAGCTAATAATAATAATTATAGAGGGATTTCAATATTACCCGTCGCGTACAAAATTTTCTCCAAAGCCCTGTTAAAACGGATAGAGCCTCAGATAGATCCACAGATAGGAGAATACCAAGGAGGGTTCACGAAGGGGAGATCGTGCAGTGAGCAGATCTGGGGCCTGAGAACAATATTAGCAACGCGCAAGTCCAGGAACACAACAATCACATTCGTCGACTACAAAAAAAAAAAAAAAAAGCGTACGTCTCCATAGATAGAGAAACACTTTTTAACACATTAGAAGAAATGAAGGTGGACAATAAGTCCAAAAAACTAATCCAAGAAACATTAACAAATACAATATCCAAAGTTAAATTCATGGGAGAGATCTCAGAACCCTTCAAAATTAATACAGGAGTGCGACAAGGTGATGGTTTATCACCCATCTTATTCAACTCAGTTTTGGATAAAATAATCAAGACATTGGAAAAAGGAGCCAAAGGCGTAAAAATGGCAAAACAACAGGAAAGAACAGTCAACATTACATGGCTGGCCATTGCCGATGATGTAGCAATTATCACAAATAACAGAAAAGAAGCCAAAGATGCTCTAGAGACGCTACATGAAATCTCTGCCAAAACAGGGTTACAAATCTCATACGAAAAAGCACAGTTCATGGACTCAAAATCTACAGACAGGCACCCACTGGAAACCAAGAATGGAAAAATAACACAAGTGGAAAGTTTCAAATACCTAGGAGAGATTATACAGAAAACAGGACTGAACTTGGCATCCAATGAAGAGAGGATCGCTAAAAATTGCAGAAAGCATACTGACTTACATGGAACTATTACAATAAAAAGAGTATTTCCATCAATGCCAAATTACGACACTATCGGACAGTAGTCTTACCAGAGGCCTTATATGCTTCAGAAATGACAGCAATCAAGGGACGAACAAAAATCAAGGAATTAGAAAAACAAGAGAGAAAAAATCTGATAAAGATCTACGAGCCAGTTCAGAAAGAGGGAATATGGATCAAGAGACCGACAATAGAACTGTACAGACAGACACAGACGATTACAAACAACATAAGGAAAAGAAGGGCAAAATTTTATTGACATATACATAGGATGACCGAAGACAGACTGACCAAGAAAATGTTTAATATAGTTAAGAATAGCAAACTAAAAAAACAATTGGGTAAAGGAAACCGTGGAAGACCTCAAGAAACTAAACATTTCCACAGAAGACATCGCAGACAGGAGCACATACAGAGAGAAAAAACAAGATGTTCAGTAAAGAACATATAGCCTACTTTCTCCTAAATGCATGGGTATTGTTATAACTCTTTGTCCTTTTCAAGGAGTATAATTGAATGTTGGTTGTAGTAGCTTGTTGAAATACACCGTGCTATAGGGATATTAAACATGAATATGAGGTGCCATTTGCTAGTGCTACCTCTGTAAAAAAAATTCGTTCAATTCGGTTTCACCGTGTTTGAATTGATATGGGGAATGGATATGCACACATACATGGCCGCTATTTGCAAACTATTGGGCTGATGACCTTGTAGTCAGTCATAAGATGCTTTCCACAAAAAGGCATGTTATTGCAAAATTTGTTAGAGATCAAATGAATAGGATGGTCGTAATTTGATTTAAGCTTTCAACATTTGGGTGGCCGTCATTCCGTTTCCGTCAAGATGGCGGCGATATAAAACATGACACTGAGGTGCCCTTTGCTAGTGCTACCTCTGTACCAAATTTCGTTCAATTCGATTTCACCGTGTTTGAATTGATATGGGGATCGATTTGCACACATACTTGGCCACCATCTGCAAACTATTGGGCTGATGATCTTGCAGTTTGGTCAGAATATGCTTCCCTCATAAAGATATGTTGTTGCAAAATTTTGGTAAGAGACTAGATTATTAGGTTGGTCGTAATTACATTTTAGCTTTCAACATTTGGGTGGCCTCGTTTACGTTTCCGTCAAGATGGCGGTGATATAAAACATGACACTGAGGTGCCCTTTGCTAGTGCTACCTCTGTACCTAATTTCGTTTCATTCAGTTTCACCGTGTTCGAATTGATAGGGGGAATCGATTTTGACACAAAGATGGCCGCCATCCGCAAAATATTAGGCTAATGACCTATTAGTTTGGTCAAAGGATGCTACCTCCATAAAGGTATGTTGTTGCAAAATTTGGTAGAGATCGCATGATTAGGTTAGTCGTAATTGATTTAAGCTTTGAACATTTGTGTGGCCGCCATTACGTTTCCGTCAAGATGGCGGAGATATAAAACATGACACTGAGGTGCCCTTTGCTAGTACTACCTCTGTACCAAATTTCCTTCCATTCGGTTTCACCGTGTTCGAATTAATAGAGGGAATCGATTTTCACACAAAGATGGCCGCCATCCGCAAACTATTAGGCTGATGACCTATTAATTTGGTCAAAGGATGCTCCCCCCTTAAAGGTATGTTGTTGCAAAATTTGGTAGAGATCGGATGATTAGGTTAGTCGTAATTTGATTTAAACTTTGAACTTTTGTGTGGCCGCCATTACGTTTCCGTCAAGATGGCGGCGATTAAAACATGACACTGAGGTGTCCTTTGCTAGTGCTACCTTTGTACCAAATTTCGTTCAATTCGCGTTCACCGTGTTCGAATTGATAGGGGGAGGGGACAGACATTCAGAGTACACACACTCACACACACACACAGACTCTCACACACACACAGACTCACACACACACATACACATACACACACACACAGACGGACACACTTTTTTTCGCCCTGTGTTGATCTCATAAGCCTACTTTCATTTTTTGCAAAAATCGAAAGTAGGCTAATTAGACAACAGAAGTTTGAGCAACTCCCAAAGAGAGACGACCAGGAAAGAAGTGGACGGAGGACAGAAAGAGGAAGCATAGTAAAACTCAGCAATTCTTCTAGTTTTTGTGCCGTGTCTTGTGTGGGGTTTCGCCTAGGACACCAAGCTGGCTCATCAGCGGGATCTTGGTGTCCCTGCCCGGATCCCCACAGGAGTAACGAACTGCGCGCTACCTCCCTTTATACAGAGTGCAACTGCACTACTTAACTGCGAGAACTAAAAGCTCAAGCAGCCATAAGCCCCCTATGAAGGCTTCCAAAAAGATGGTGTATTGGCTTTCACGGCCGGTGAATTAAAGCAATGAAAGCCAATATACCATCTTTTTGGAAGCCTTCATAGGGAGGTTCAGGCTGCTTGAGCTTTTATTCTCGCAGTCAAGTAGTGCTGTTGCACTTTATATAAAGGGAGGTAGCGCGCAGTTCGTTACTCCTGTGGGGGTCTGGGCGGGGACACCAAGAGCCCGCCGATGAGCCAGCTTGGTGTCCTAGGCGAAACCCCACACAAGACACGGCACAAACCTTGAAGAATTGCTGAGTTTTAATTCACCGGCCGTGAAAGCCAATATACTATCTTTTAGGAAGCATAGTGTTTATATGAGAGGTTTTTGGGAAAAAAAAGAAGAAAGGCCCAGAATGAACATGAAAATTGATTGTGTTGTAACGCTCTCCTTATGGGGAATTAACGAATAAATAATAATAATATTGTATGACCTCAGGTGCCGGGTGCAAGCTTTGGTATTTTGTTGTTGTTCCTTGGAGCGCTTTCTAGTAGAGAAAGGAGGAAAATTTGTGTTGGCGGAAAATCCCGAGATTAATTTTGCAATTGTTAACACGGCATCTTTAACATGCCAACAGCGCTTGACATGCGTGTCGTGATTTTTTCCGCCTTTCAAAAATCACTTACCATGGCCAGGAGCGAACCTGCAAGCTTCGCGTTGGTAGACCGACACGATAACCACTCACCCACCGTGGTAAGCTAGAACATTCCATTTATTTAGCGTGTGGCTTTTAGTGCCGGGAGTGTCCGAGGACATGTTCATGAAAAGTACAGTGAGTCTCTCTCACAACTCGGCCGGCCAGCGCACCAAGCTTATCTGCCTCCCGCTGACTGATCACTTCCTGTTACACAGCGCGCACTTGGCAGTTCTAGTCCATGCTTATAACGTGTATTTAGTGTTCATCTGTCGCTCCAACTATCCTCGAGTTGTGAAGTGTTACTTTTGGGTATAATTCTCATAATGCCTCCACGTGTGTACACGGTAGAGGAAAGGGTATTTATGTACGATAATTATGTGAAAAGAGTCTTGCAGGGAAGTCGTTAAACGTTTCATAACACATTTTCCATGTGCGCCCTCCACATAGAGAAACCGTGCGGAAGCTCGTAAACAAATTGAGGGGAACTGGTTTTCTACTCAATAAGAAGCGAAGCGTTACAAAACGTGTACTTAACGAGGAAAAAGTAAATGATATTGCAGAACACATCCTTAGAGAAATAGCCTCAATTACGGAGGACGAACTTATGCGTGTGAATCGGAGTTTCCTAAGACAATGCCAGAAATGTGTGAATGTAGGAAGAGAACATTTCCAACATCTCCTGTCATAAGGTATAACCTTAGTTTATTAATTCTTACTTTCTATATTTTAATTGGTATCTCATGTAATGCACGGATAAAGTGAGCCAAGTGCTGTTCTGTTCTTATTGCTATGCTATGCCGAGCGGGAAGTGATGAGTCAACTGGAGGCAGATAAGCTGGGCGCGCCGGCCGGCCGAGTCGTAAGAGAGACTCACTGTATATGGGTTGAAGGGCCAGGCGAGAAAACAGTGGACATAGCATTGTCTTGCACGCGAATTGCATGTGCTATGAAAGGATCTACTTTTCCCATCAAGGGGATGGAGAATTGGCCTATAACGTTGCGATGGAGGGAAATAGAAGTTCTCTCCATTTCACTTCCTGCTTCTGTGTCTGTTTGAAGGTCGGTTGGTTGGTTCCTCAGTTTAGGGGCTGCGACAACGCAGCCATGTAGCTCCGTGTACTTTGGGTGTGTGTAGAATCTGTCTGATAACCGGTGTTAATTGTGATGGTTGTATTAGTGTGTGTTACCTGTCTTTAATTCAAGTAAGGACTGCCGATATTGAATTTTCAAGTCATTCCTACTTTTGCCGCCAAACGCCACCGTCAACGACTACTAGTTAAGACCTTGGTTACTAGAGGCCACCGCAGTCAGCTCCTGGCGACGAACGTTGGAACCTAAGAGCGTAATTCAAATTTTCAACCTATATATTAGCTTCACACAGGTGTACTTTGTGGAAGGTTCTTTAACATGCCAAAAATCTATAACATGGGACCACCGGGTTTACTTCCCCTCCGAAGGAAGACATACTGAGGGATTTTCAACTCTCTTAAAAAAGCCGACGACTTTGGCCGGGTTTGAACCCGCGATCTTGGACATAGAAGCTCAGCATGCTACCATCGACGCCACCGAAGCCGCTTTGTTTGAAGGTCAAACCAGATTAGGGGAGATAGGCCCAACTCTCGCCCTTAAGCAGCTCCTTAGCCATTATTCTCAGCTTGCAGAATTGAAGATTTCACACAAAACAATATTTATTCACTTTCAATTGTCTGGTGTTCTAAGTACAATACAGGTGTGTTAGTGAGTTTTGTGAATGGAATTAATTTCTATAAATTAGTGTCTTTTTCGCCTTTGTGGTATTGTCCGTAATTATTTTTATATGCTGATTGTGTGTGACAAGGTAATTAATGAAGTGGAATTCTTTTTAGGAAGTCCATTTTCTTCTATACCTGTAAGAACAATAAAATAGGACCTCATCAACGAAACTGGCACAAAATATTTGCTTCATACGAGCAGAGGAGAGGAGACTATGTTTACATGTACTATAAGGAGCTATTTGAGCGCAGTTCTTAATGCATGGACTATTATTAAAGTTTGTTTGAAATATTGTATTCTTTGGATTGATGTTAACAGCACTATTATTGTTATTGTCATAATCCTTACCATCATATTCATCGTTATCTATAAAGGGTGTAAAAATAGGTACGACAGAAATTACAGGACACATTCCTCACACTTACACGAAGAAATTATGTTATGGGCACATGGGTCCGGAGACGCTTTGTTTCCATGTTACACCTCATCGTCTCCAACTCATTAAGCATGGGAATCACACAAGAACAGAACGTTAGAATCATGGGGAACATGCGCTCTTGGTTACGTCTGGAAACGTTGTCATTATCGTAGGTGCACCGCCAGTGGTTTGTTTTACATGGCCCCGTTGCCAAGCGACTTAGCAGATGCGCCTTTAGCTGTGCGACAAAACATGTACTTCATGCACGATGGAGCACCTCCTCATTTTAGTGCTAATGTCCGTCGGCTTCTAAATAACAGATTTGGTGACAAATGGATAGGTAGAGGTGGACCAATTGCCTGGCCTACACGCTCTCTGGACCTAAACCCACTGGATTTTAATTTGTGAGGGCATTTGAAAGCTCTTGTGTATCGAACCCCAGCACAAGATGTTCAGAGTCTCCGTGCCCGTATTATGGAAGGCTACGCAATACTCCAGGGATACATCAGCGCTTCCGAGATTCACTACGGCGGTGGGTTGTTGCATGTATTAATGAGTTGGAAACAAAGCGTTCCCGGACCCATGTTCATATAACATAATATCTTCGTCTACGTGTGAGGAATGTGTCCTGTAATTTCTGCCATACATTTTTGTTACACCCTGTGTAGCTATCGTTTTTATCGTTGTGGAATATGGTAGGTCATCTCCTTGCATCTTGTATTAAAAAGCACGCTGTGCCAAATAACACACATAATGTATTAATAAGAAGAAACAACAATAAAAACTCACATAACGAACTCTTACAGAGTTATAACTAGTGGTGTCTTATACACAAATTTGAAAATACAGGGTCATTATCTATGTGCGCCCCGATAAACACGGCAAGCTAAGCCAGCTGCGACTGGCGCACACTTTCACACTTTTACCAAACATGTTCAATAATGTGTTGGTTGGTTGGTTCCTCAGTTTAGGGGCTACGACAACGCGATCATGTAGCCCCGTTTACTTTGAGTGAGTGTAGAATCTGTCTGATAACCGGTGTTAATTGTGATGACTGTATTTGTGTGTGTATCTGTTTTAATTCAAGTAAGGACTGCGGACATTGATTTTTTTTTCAAGTAGTTCCTACTTTTGGCGCCAAACGCCACCGTCAACGACCAACTAGTTCAGAACTTAGTTACCAGATACCATCGCAGTCGGCTCCTGACGACGAACGTAGGAACCTAAGAACGTTAGTCAAATGTTTAACCTATATCTATTTTAGCTTCACACAGGTGTAATTAGTGGAAGGTTCTTTAACATGCCATAAATCTATGACATGGGACCGCCGGCTTTACTTCCCCTCCGAGGGAAGGCATACTGAGGGATTTTTAACGTTCTTAAAAAATCCGACGACTTCGGCCGGGTTTGAACCCGCGATCTTGGGCATAGAAGCTCAGCATGCTACCAACTACGCCACCGAAGCCGCTACATGTTCAATAATGTGTACTTACAGTGCTCATAGGCGATGCTGAAAATGTCCACCCTCTCATGTAATACACACCTGATATCTTCTGATGAAAGAATATCTGTCAACTCTTTTATTATTTACGTAGCCTGTTTCCCTTGAATCGTTAGCCAGCCTCCTAATTGTACTGGCAATTGGCACAGGTCTTCCTGGAAACTTGATTCGAAATTTTCGTCTCGTTTCAGAACAAGATTTTCTGCTTTTCATATACGAATTATAGATATACACACGTTCGCGCAACGTGAATTGGTGTCTAGGAATGACCAACAATCACAGTAATCACAATACTCCCTAAACCTGCAACACTAACGTCTGAGCTTTGCAGATACACGTCCATATGAATGACAAAACACGTGTGAACTAACGACGTGAGTCAGCGGAGCGCGCCAAAAACCGGCTGATCCGCCCGCTATATACGCCAGTCACAGCGGCTTAGCTTGCCGTGTTTATCGGGGCGCACATAGATAATGAACCTGTATATTGGCTCTCGGTGTAGAAACCTATACTGCTCGATATTAGGTTAGCAAACTACAGAGTCAGTGATGATAAAAATATCAGTTCATGTCACGTCTGCGTAATATTTCTAAACCCACGTTCAATCAACAAGGATCATGCATGAATGTGTCCAGGTAACGCGTTAGGAATTTTTCATTACAGTAATTACTGGAGCATTTAGTGACATTTCATGTACTGCTCTGTGAAACAGATTTGTGAAAATATATTGTATGCAACGATTTCTCCAAATACAAACCCACCTGTAAAGCAAAGTACCAATTAGTAATACGAAGACTTCCAAGGTATGATTTTTATGCTCTACTTCTAAAGGACAATATTTCTGTAAAGAGACGGGAACAGAAGTTGATAATTAGATTTACTTGAAATAATATTATTTACATATGCTTCTATGAACTTAAAATAATTTCCGAACCTATGACATTTTAAAATCCTCGTCAGATTTTAGCCTACTTTTACATTTTGTAACAAGCAGTTCCATGAGGAACTACATAGCAGATTTTCATGTTTCCTGCATATATTAATTACATCTATCTATCTATCTATCTATCTATCTTTCTTTCTTTCTTTCTTTCTTCTTCTTCCTCTTCCTAGTATTTGTCCCGCACACAGGCAGGGTCTGCTATTCTGGCTCTCTGTCGCCATTTTATACCATCGTAGGCCATATAGGGATGGAGTCCAGCAATTTTAAGGTCTTCATGTAGTGTGTAAAGCCATCGCTGTCTCGGACGACCAACTGGTCGCTTTGCATCTACAAGCAAAGTCAATCCAGTGCTTGCAACTGTTGTTTTGTCCGCTCGAAGCACATGACCATACCAGCGCAGACGGCTTTCCCTCATCTTCTCAATGACTGGTGCTACTCCATATCGCCTACGGATGTAATCATTGGTGACATGTTCATGAACTGTCAGACCGGATATCCACCGAATCATCGTCGTTTCCATGATAGCAAGTCTTCGTTCTTCTTCCTTTGTAGTGGGCAAGCATTCTGCGCCAATTAGGGCGACTGGTCGCACTACGGACCGATATATATTCGACTTGAGGCGGTCTGGAATCTTCTTATCACAGAGAACACCAGTCATTGTCCGCCATTTAAGCCATGTGCTGCTCACACGGTGAGCAATCTCAAACCTTAAGGTTCCATCAGCAGCAATAGTTGAGCCAAGGTACTTGAGTGAAATTGCCTTCGGTAGATCGACACCATTGATTTTAATTGTGCCTTGTTCAATTTGATGATCTGTTTCTAGGTATTCTGTCTTATCATCATTGAGCCGTAGTCCAAACTTTCCTAGGAGGTCACTCCATGCTTGGACTTGTTGTTGAAGATCCATCTTATCATCGGAGGCCAAAAGCACATCATCAGCATAAAGCAAGGTCCAAGGGGGAGATTTCTGTAGGTCTCTGGTGACGGTGTCCATGAAAATGATGAATAGGAGAGGTTAAAGAGCAGATCCTTGATGTACACCTACAGAAACAGGAAATTCACCAGATAGTCCAGCCGCCGATTGTATGCGATTCTTCGTGTTACGGTACAACAGTTTGACCCAATCTATTAGTTCTTCAGGGACTCCAAGTTCCTCTATCAATATACACATTTTCAGTCTGATTGATGTAATAAGTTCGTAGATATTGAGAACCGTCTAAATATTTCGGATGGTCACCATATTGGATTTATATATATAAGCCTTAGAGGTATGCACTGTTACATGAAGATTATTGTGTAGGTGTACCATTCAATCTTCAATCGCATGATAAGGACACAAGAAATAACCACGAGATTTTAAAATTTCGCTCAGCCGCTATCATGTGTTTATGAAAATAATTGAAATGAATTAGATGCCAATGGATTAAAAATACCACGTTTCACTGCGCTCGGATGGTTAAATCGCGAGGAACGTCCATTTCAATAATCAAATTTCGCGTCGCCACCATGTTGAATTTGTACTCACCAGGTTATTGAATGTCCCATAGGTGAACTTATATTTATAGCCTGGATCAACATACAAACATTTGAGTTTGATTGCTGTCATAGATTAATAGATATTGAGAAGCGTCTAAATATTTCGGATGGTCGCCATGTTAAATATTTATATAGGTAGGCTAGGTAGGTACTATTAGACGAGGATTATTTTGTAGGTTCATTATTCAAGCGTTGACTTTGATCGCATGATTAGAACACAAGAAATAAAAACTCCGTCTTGAGATTTTGTAAAGAATTGAACTAAATTAGATATCAACGCATTGCAATTTGTATAGTGATTTTCTGTACCAAGTTCCACTGCGTTCGGATGGTTAAATCGAGAGAAACGTCTATTTAAATGTTTCAACTTCACTTGGCCGCCATGTTCGTTTTATAGTTAACAGGTTTTTGAAAGTTACATAGGTGAACTTCTAGTAGTGACCTTTATCACCGTACAAAATTTCAGGGTGATATGAGTAATAGTTTCGGAGATATAGAATGCCGGTGAAATATTTCGCACAGCCGAAATGTTGGATTGGTGAGACGGGAGATATAGTACTATGACCTTACCGAATGTTATTGAAATCGCTCCAACCGTTTAGAAGTTATAAAGAGGTGGGGGGACGACGACGACGACAAACACAGGATGTACACACACTCGCGGACAAAAGGTGATCTCATAAGCCTATATTTTTAGCCTACTTTTCACATTTTGCAAAAATGAGGAAAAAGTAGTCTTATGAGATCGGGCAAATGTGTGTCTGTCTGTCTGTCTGTCTGTCTGTCTGTCTGTCTGTCCTTCTGTCTGTCTGGCTGTGTGTGTGTCCCCCCCTATCAACTCCTAAACGGCTGCAGCAATCAAAACCAAATTTAGTATGAGTAAAGATGTGCACCAGAATAGCTCACGTCCATATTTGAAAATGATGTCAGTGCTACCAACTGCTGAAAAAACGCACTAGAAATTTGAGCTCCATGTTGGATATCCAGCAAGGTATGCATAGGAGCTATTCCAAAATTGGCACACATGTAGATAATACTATTTCAGTTTAATTTCCAGGAGGCCAACCATGACAGTGTTGCCAAAATAATTTTAAGCCTTCTGATAGGTCCAATGTTTAAATGCATATAACTTCTACACTATCAACTGGATTTCAACCAAATTTTATATGTAATATCTGTACATAAACAGATATGACTGAGCGTATTCTTAAGAGCCACCAGGGCTGCCAACTGTTAATAATTGCTCTCTCTATTTTTTTTTATCCAAATACCAATATATCAGAATGTGTGCAAGCCGACAGCTTTAAGCTATGCACACGTATAGTACCTGACATGTTTGATTAATTTTGGAGTAACTTATATACGTCAGTTCTACCAACATGATTCTAAGTCTGCTGATAGGGCCAATTTTTAAATACATGTAACTTCTATACTATCAGTAGGATTTCATCCAAATTTCGCATGTGCTATGTGTAACATATCAGATATGACTATAAGTATTCTTCAGTGCAATCAGGGCTGCCAACTGTTAATAAATGCTGTCTATATTTTTTACCCTAATATCAATATATCAGAAAGTATGCAAGCCAACAGCTCTATACTTTGCACACGTATGGCAGCTGACATTCTAGATTAATTTGGAGTAATTAATACAAGGCAGTGCTGACAACATGATTCTATGCCTGCTGATATGTCCAATTTTAAAATACATGTAACTTCTATACTAACAAATGGATTTCATCCAAAATTGGCACAACAAAATATCATAATATTTCAGATTATTTCTGACCAGCACACGCATGGTATTGTTGGCAACATGCTTTTACGCGTGCTGATAGATCCAGTGTCTAACTGCAAGTAACGTCCATTGGACTTCAACCAAATTTTGTATTCTGTACCTTAAGAGATGGAACTAAGAATATATTCAGTCACCAGGGCTGCCAACTGTAGTGCTCTATTAGGCTACATTATACCAGGTATATTTTGAACTAATTAGATATTTCGATATTACCAACTTAATTTCGTCATTATTCTAGATAGGTTCATATTCTGTAGAATAATCATTGGCATGAAAAGTAGGCTGTATAGTTCTTAACGGAACTTCTTGTTATAAATGAAGATAGGCTAAAGATACAAAAAACAACAACAAAAATATATATATATATATATTGTTTTAAGTCGTTTACCCTCCAGATTGGTGGAACCCACGGACTCAGCGAGGGAACTCACCACTACCGCCTCTACGGGCAGTGTCCTAGAGCGGGAAACATCGAATCGGAAGGGATACAACTGGTGAGGTGGAATTGGCACCTCGCCCAGGCGGCCTCACCTGCAAAGCGAACAGGGGCCTCATGAGGGAAGGTAAGGGATGGTTAGGATGGAGAGGTAAGCAAGAGGGAAGGAGGCGGCCATGGCCTTGAAGTAGGTACCATCCCGGCATTTGCCTGAAGACGAAGTGGGAAACCACGGAAAACCACTTCGAGGATGGCTGAGGGGGAATCGAACCCCCTCTACTCATTTGGGCCACCCGAGGCTAAGTAGACCCCGTTCCAGTCCTCGTACCACTTTTCAAATTTCGTGGCAGAGCCGGGAATCGAACCCAGGACCTCCGGGGCGGCAGCTAACCATGCTGACCGCTACGCTACGGAGGCGACTACAGAAAGAAATACAAAATAAAAAAGACAAAAGGCAAAAACAAAAATTGAAACGAAAACCAATAACCCAATAAAGAACCAAAACACCAGAACAAAAAAAAACCGAAACAATATAACAACATGTAACAAATGCGAAATAACTAAAACCAATGAACAAAAACAAACAAAAACGAAAATTAAGTAAATAAATAAATAAATAAATAAAGCAAAGGTATTGACATCCTAGCTCTGCCTGTTTATATAATAAAACAATCGGTGGAGGGGCAAGCTTTAACCTAGGAGAGCCACCGGTGGCGCCACCCCTAGGGAACGTTCCAGCGAAACTTGACGTGAGCATTCAGGGAGTTGTGAAAAGACCGCTTGCCTTTACAGTGCAGCAGTGTAACTAACTAGCCAGAACCTGGGAGAAATTCTGAAGGAGCGAAGTACAGTGCAAGTCTCCCGTCAGCTCCAGCAAGTTGTGCTCCAAAGTTTTGTTTATTATTGAATTAAATGTTGCTCGGGCTTGGCGCGAGCTCTTTAATTATGCTTCATGACAGCCAGATACATCCCCAAAGGAGCATACAGGAATTAGGATTATAACATGATCACATCAAGCTTATTTCATTACTCAATCAAAGCGGCATGCACACTATAAAAAGGGCCATGTCACAGGATATGGGCTTATAACTTTCTATCAGATGTGGTTTATAGCGTGCGGGGAAACTTCGTGAACTGATAACAACGGAGGGTTAATATAGACCCATACTGCCCCTGGCTTTGAGCCGGTCTTGTGCTTCATAATAATGAAGATGACAGTCATAATAATAATATTAATAAACCTCTACAGCACAGTGTTAACTGGGAATATTTGATCAGCCACATAACCCCTAAACCAATATTCCCTTTATGGAAACTTACCCGAGAATTAACAGGCACCTTCATTACTGTCTCCTAACCGGACCACAACACCACGTGGGGTAGTGACAACCTTTCATCGCTGTCACCCTCAGATCCGGGTTTGATTCTTGGTTGTGTCAAGAAATTTAATTCAGTTGATGATGATAATTGTTGTTTTAAGGGGCCTAACATCTATGTTATCGGCCCCTAATGGTCAGGGTGAAAGCGAAAATGAAAATGAAATGGAAACTATAACGAAAATTAAGTGAGACTGAAAATACTTACAAAATGTATCTCAGATTGAAATGACTAACAACAAAAAGGAGAGGGGAAAAATTTACAAAAGATAATTTAGAAGGAAAACACTCACAAAAGGAATAGATTGAAAAATATGCACAACATGTAGTTTAGGTTCAAAATACGTACACAATGCAATGTAGATTCGAAATACCTACAAAATGCAATTGAAATTCAAAATACTTACAAAATGAGATTTGTATTTTGAGGTTCAAAATACTTACAAAATGCATTTGAAATTGAAAATACACAATGCAATTTAGATTGAAAAAGGCCATTTCAGATTCAAAATACTCACAAAGTGCAATTGAAATTCAAAATACAAGATGCAATCGAAATTGAGAATGCTTACAAAATGTATGGTAGATTCAAAATACTCATTTGGGTTGACAATACTTTGAAAATGCAATTTAGATTCAAAATACTTACAAAATGTAATTAAGATTCAAAATACTCACAAAGTGCAATTGAGAAACAAAATACTTACAAAATGCCCGCCAGATAAAATGAAATTTAGGTTGAAAATACTTACAAAATGCAATTCAAATTCAATATATTCACAAAAGTGCCTCCACATACATTCAAAGACTTACTAAAAAGCAATTTAAAGGAAAGACGGAAGAAAGGGAGGAAGCTTTCAGTTTTTCATGACCGTTAATCTTGCGAAGATGAGCCACGGGACCTCCTTTTAACGTGGAATCCGAACCACAGGACATGGCATTTCACTTCGAAAATCTCACATGCATTTGAACGGGAATCGAACTCAGTCCACCTTGGAGAGAGGCAAACAGCTTGACCTCTGCGCCACCACGCCCGCTAGAACAAGGTACACTCATCTTGTGAGACAAACCTGAGAAGATGTGGGCTCAATCCCTACCTCAGACATCCTGGTTTTCTGTGGTTTCTACTTCAAGCAAATTATGGGATGGTTAATTAACTTGATACCTTGACCGCCTCCTTCCCAATCCTAGTCTCAATTACAAGTATACACACCGCAATATCACAGGTTATAAGACAAACTCTGATGGAACGGAGTACACTCAGCCTCGTGAGGCAATAAACTGAGAAGAGACGGGTTAGATGCCCACCTCAGCCATCCTGGAAGAGGTTTTCCGTGGTTTCCCCACTTCTATTCCAGCAACATTCTGGGATGGGACGAAACGTAAGGCCACGGCCGCTTCCTATGCAAGATCCTACCTCGAATACAAATAATCACACTAATACAGACATCACATTGATACAAGTTATCAGTCAACTCCTACGCACACCCAAGTACACGGGGATACATGACCACGATGTCGCAAAACTCTTAAAATAATCAACAACAACAAAGTTTAACTTCTTGCCTGGGCTAAGATATTGTACTCAGGATTCTGGACATCGTTAGGCACAGCAGGTGGCTAGTTATGAGTCCTCTAAACGTCACTCATATCATTGAAAAATATTATAAATTCGCTACAAAGTAAAATTCTGTATTGTTGGCACCACTGGTGACCAAGGAACGTGGTAAAGCTGGTCAAAGCCATCATTATGTGTAAGATGATGGTCATAAATACATCTGAGACAGTTGTAAGAGCTTGGTTGGGTCGTTAGTTCTGATCAGTGAACATATAATTAAATCTGGGTAATTGAGTTCTTGTGCTTTCTAATACAATTAACATCCCTCTTTAAGTGCCTCTAATGGCTACTTTATGTAGATATGGTCTTGCCGTTTTAATTTCTTGTTCCTTGACAATTAGCTTGATAAAGCTTAATGTCTACATCCTATCAATAAACTTTCACTGTCTTGTTCGTTTTGTGGGCTGAGAAACTCAATAGTCATTTAACCCATTTTATGCCAAGTTAAGCGAAATAATAAGCTTTTCCTGTGGCAGGTAACTATACTGTATATTAAAAGTATTACTTGCCAAATAATTAATTATTTTGTTTTCATTTAAAGTACTTGAAAAATACTTTTCTTTTCAAATTTAAATTGTGAATCTTTCTAATATAAGTCGTTTCAAAATACTATTTTTATAGAAACAGGGCCGAAAGATTAGCCCATAGCATTTTTTCAGAAGCTCCAACGGCCGATATTTTGGCCCCCTGGCACTGTAAGGGTTAATCAACAAACTCCCCCACAAACTTGAGTTTTGGCTACGAACATTAATCCCCTCACTGATTGTTGACAGATATTTATACAGTTGTTTATTTATTTATCGTATGGCTAGCAACAAGGTGAATTACAATATAATAAATGTAGATATATATAAATAAGTAAATCATATGAGTCGTCAAGTTACAAAACTCGCTTAATCCACTTGTGAATAAGAATCATTTTCATGAGAAACGTTTCTCTGGACTTTGCCTCATGTGTCTTTTGTGTTTGTTGTTTTCCATTTTTTATTTTTGCTTTGTGTTTTTGGTTTTTGGTTTTGTGTTTGCTTTGTGCTTTTGCTTTGGATTTTTTTTTTTGCTTTTCTTTCTTGGTTACGGTTTTGTGTTTGTTTTCTGACTTTTTTGAATTTTGCTTTTTGTTTGTGTTTCTTGTTTTTTGTTCTCTGATTTTGCTTTTGTTTGTTTTTGAATTTTGCTCTTTGCTTTGTGTTTTTTGTTTTTGTTTTTATGTTTGTTTTCTAGAAAGTCAAAATTAAACAAAATAAATTAAAACACAACAAAATAAAATATATTAAAACAAAATAAACAAAACAAAATAATAACAAAATAAAATAAAACATAACAAAACAAAAGATTAATTAAAACAATTTAAAACAAAATAAAACGAAATAAAATTAAACAAAACAAAATAACATAAAATAAATTAAAATAAAATAAACTACGGTAATTAAATAAATAATTTTACGACATGATCCTTATTCACAAGTGGATTAATCGAGTTTTGCAACTGGATGACTCAATGTACAATATATACATCACAAGAACATTGGTTGCTTTTGCATTCACAACGAGATATCCAGTTGTTGAAGCCAGTCCAGAAAGGGAGGTGCAGCAGAAATAACATCTTGTGGTGATCCAGTATACTTCTTCAGCGGACATTCTTGAACAATATGCTCTACGGTTTGAAGAGGAGCTCTGCAGTCACAGGTAGGAGAATCATGAAGTCCCAATTTATGTAGCATGGCGTTACATCTGGCGTGATCTTTCTTAGGAGATTCAACTTTATCCACTGGTTTCTCTTCAGGTTAAATCCCGATAGTCTTATAGTAGGATCTAAAATTCCTTTATGTTCGACGATAAAATGAGGCTCATTATAACACTATTTTTCATTATGAACCAGTATCTCCCACCAATCAGAGCTCAAGAAACAGTTGTGTGAGCAATTAGGTCATGCGCTCAAAATCCACTGTAAACAATATGTGTTCTGTGTTGGCAAGCAAAGTGAATGTTCTCTGCGTTCGGAGTGCCTTGACCCACGCATGCGCTCTGTTCAGTCAGCAAAGCCAGCGCGCCCTGTTCACTAACTGAATTCCACAGATATTTATGAATATTTATGTTAAATCATACAATAAAGTTATAATTATCGTCGAACATAAACAGTCGTATGCAACTCGCCTATAATGGTAATTAAGACACTCGTATGGAAATTGCATAATGTACTATAATGTTTCACAGGAGCACACTTCCAGTTTTGGCGCCATTGTTCCGAGCAATTAATGTCAGGTATGTTACGCCATATTGGGTTCCTTGATCTAAGACGAGTGGAGGGAAGATCATTAAGATCTTCATGAATTGGGAGATCCTGTGGGTGATTTTGTTGATGTAGCTTTCTCCACTCACGTACTGTTGCTTCTGTCGTCTTAGTTCTGGAGGTGATATGTTACTGATAGATTTATATAGTACTAGCTGAACTACCCGTTCTTCGAACGGCTTTTAGTTCTTGCTGGCCTAAATCATTAATATATAATCACACATTCCATTTCCATGTTACCAACTACATGTGTATACTACATGCATTTTCACTCACCAAATTATTAATCAGAGGTATGAAAGTGAAAATCCTTAGCCTGCTTTCAGTCGACCGACCGCGTCAGGGAATGGAATCAATGAAATCCCCATCTAACAGCAAGGATATGAACTGTGCCGGCTGCCGAAGCATGTTGCACTCCCCTTGGGCAATGATTAAATGAATGACGGATGAAATGAAATGATAATGGAGATTGTTGCTGGAATGAAATTGTGACAGGGAAAACCGGAATACCCGGAGAAAAGCCTGTCTGTCTCCGCTTTGTAGGTGAGAAAGTGCGTGTATATTGAAAATAAATATCAGCTTCTATGCAGTAAAAGTTAAATAACCTGTCTTAAATATTGAACACATATCGTTTAACGTCTTCATACTATATTTAAACATATAAACAATATGCTAAAAATACATCAAACCTGATAGCAATTATCATATCCGCAATGAGTAATATTGCGGAAAGTACGTACCGTCATGATAAAGAGTAACAGTAACGGAACAAACTTCAATCATCCCAAGAAATAATAACAAAATCAAATTAATCACAGAAAAAGTTTCTAAGTTTATGCCGGGACTTGTGCGAGATTACGCCTAGTAACTCCGAGATGGTTCATCAGCGGGCTCTTGTGGTTTATTTGCGGATTACCAAAGGAGTAGAAACTTGTGCGATACCTCAATTCTTGTTTGGAACACCTCAGCTACTATACTGCGAGTGCTAAAGGCTAAAACAGTCTTTCACCTCCCTATAAAGGCTTCCAAAATGATTGTATATTGAATTTCAGGGCCATGGAATTAAAACTCAGCAACTTTTCTAGGTTTACGCCGTGTTTTGTGCGTTTTTTTTTATTGGCCGTGAAAGTCAAAATACCTACTTTATTGAAATAAATTTGCCCAGTTCTGCAGTAAGATTAATAAACTAATGTGACAGTCGTTAGTCTCCGACACATTCGTCTGCGAACTTGGGTTTCTGATTAAAGTAAAAAACGACAAAAAGCAGATAAATATTGGCCAACGGAAATATTCATTTAACGAAAAACAAATCGATAAAAAGGATGAAAGCGTACCGGGCAAAGTAGAAAGCACGAACCTTACAGTAGTCGCGTATGATGTGTAACATGTGACATGTTATCCTACTATGTGTGTCCCGGGAGCGCAAATCCCCTGTTGACAGTGAATTCTGTTGGTCATCGAAATAACTACGTGTAAGACTCCAGTGTCAAATCCTGACCACGGCCAACGAGAAATACTGGCCCTGGTGCGCTTTCGTGACGTCAGCAATGTAGTGCTTGCACAACTTCCGGTAGGGTTATGTATGACAGGAACATAAACCGTATTGTCTACAAGATGCTGAAATCACAGAATACTTACACCATATCATATCAGAAAACACTCTGTAGAAAGCATTGACCCAATACAAACATGCCGTCTGGCAAAACACACATGGTAATTACAATTCAAGTCTTACACTGATCAATCTTATGAAGTCCAATACTTAGCCACAATTTACTTATTTATTAATTACTCTAAGTAGAACCAGTAGATCACTTATCTTTAATCGTTGTAGTTGATCACAAGCTAATACTTTTCAGGAGTACGTTATCTTTCCCTGACGGTTGCTTGTCAATTATGTGGAAATACTTGACGGTTACAAAGCGTTCGGGAAGGTTATGAAAGGCTATGAATAGTGCCGGACAATGTATGCATGTATAACTGTTATAGTTGAACGATATACATAAATGTATCAAAGGTTTTTGTAATATATAGAAATATATTCACGAACATAATATTCTATGGTCTTCGTCTTACTGCCGGTGTGGTAGTCATCTTCTCTTCATCGTTGAATCTGTATAAATGCTGGTATTCATTTACCACTTGTCTTCATAGAAGGTATGAGTCGGTAGTCGGTGGCGAGTGTATTCCTCAGATCTCTTCTATAAACGTATTAATTTCTGTTCCGGCCCTTAAAACAAAAATAACTAAGTAATACTTTCACTGCAAGTTTCTTTGATCTAATTATAGGCTAGCCTACTCATGTCACTGCTCATGTCCACATAAGTTACTCACAACGAAGGTCACAGGCTCTACAACTCAACTTACTGTATTCGTTGCAGCTATTAAAGACACAACAAATCCTTGAATCCTAGTTCGAGTGAATTTTCGTTACGATTAACTTCAACAAGTAAATAGATTATCTAGCCTATAGCTGACGTAGTTTTGTAAACCTATACAGAATAATTTATCGTGCTTGAAAACACACGGAACATCTAAACTGGGTCCATTTCAAGAAGATTGATATAAAATATCGCATTTCTGCTGCTTTTGAATTGCTCTCGCCTTAAAAGTACAATCACCACCAAGCACTGCATTGCCTACGTCGCAAAAGGATTAGGTTTACGCGCCATGGCCTGTCTTTCTCGTAGGCTACGATCCTGACCGTAATGAATCATAATTGTTATTTGCCGTGGCGGAAGCAATCCCCTGCCTACTTGATGTGAGCTGCGCTCTATACCGGCCAGTTAGTGAACCCATGCCAGCGATGTTATTGAAAATGGCCTCGTTTTGCCGATCAGCGCACTGCCAAGTATAGGCGCGATTAAAAATTAGGTGTGCGGAAGGTATATTAAATGTGTTTCTCCCAGTGATATGTTTAGACCAACGAAGTTTCAATTATTGTTAGTAGTTGGTGTTAATATACTGAATTCCTACGTTGTTTGGAGTGTTTGTTAATGCGATATAGATTCCACATAGCCACATGCAGACAGTACATTGAGTGCTTTCATTAAATAAGAATACTGTGCCCAACTGGTCACGGCAGTCTGGTATCGAACTCAGGGCCTTATCAGAGAAGACCAGGCAAATGGTTATGCCTAAGGTCGAACCAGTGGTCTCTAAGGGGGAGCCATTATATGGAACCCACAGAGCAATGAGAGGTCTACTGACACATAATAGTCTAGCGTGATTTCACGATTATTTAGGTGCAAATCATAGCAATTTAAAGGAGAAATTATAAGCAAAATGCAAGGAAATGTACGTTTTCAGTGCATACGAAGTCGAGAGAGGCTAGTATTGAAGTCTGACAAATGACTTTTAAAAGTAGGCGGAGTAGCCCAGGCGCCTACGGAACTATTTCTGTCTAGGGCGGTCAGACAGCTCAAAATTAATGACCCGGGAGTTCACCGGTCGACAACGAGAGAAGCTTTGGCGGGACCAAGCCCACAAGAAATTAATTAATTACAGATAAATGGAGCATTGTAATGCAATGGAACATACACATAGATGAATGTATTCACGGAGGAGTAATTTAGGAGTGGTTTTTCACCTAAAATTACGCCTATTTCTCAAAATGACCGCATTGCAACCTAACTCACGCTCGAGAGCATGAATACTTTAACCAACCAGCGGGAAATCCCCACCGTAGCATCCCACGCGCTGAACTAAGGCAATTAATTGTAATTAATTGGCCGAAGCGATCGCCGGCACGCGAGTGTTTTTAAAACCTCCACGCCTAGATAAACAAGATGCAGTTGTTATTTCGGCTGAAGACGGAGTATTTCAAGAAGGGAGTCGCTCTCACGTGTCCCGTGAACTATTTTGCGCAAGAAACCAATATAAGGGAAGAGCACCCTACGCCGAGCGTCAGTTATGGTCAGTCGAAGTCAGCTACACGTCAGTTACACGTCTGTTATGGTTCAGTGGAAAGCAGTTGAAGACGTCAGACGGTCGCTCGAGTTGGAAGTTAGTTCTTTGTCTACAAGCGCTTTGCAGTAAGCACGCCAATTATTAAGATATCAGCGTACCGCCGCTGAAGACAATGGAGGCAAAGTGTAAGCTTCATCAGTGATAATGAAGTGCATAAGGTAACAAAGTGCAGATATTGCTTTACAGATATAAATTCGCTACAGCGAATAGGAACTGATAATGTTTGGAACAGTTCGTATACCGGAAGGTATTGTCAATTATATGATATCAGCATTAGGAACACTCCAGTGATGGGAGAGTGGGAGTTATTGCCACCTATCCAGGACAGTGAGGTAAACGGGAGTGCAGGGAACTAGGATCGAACATCTATAAAAACGCTACTAGATTTCACGGAGACCAGCGGTTATCGTAAATCATCGCATCTCTGAGGTCAAGCGTAGGTGAAATCCAGATTAAGGATCAACATGTGAAATGATAGATGAAGTGTATAAATTGTGAAATAATAATTTAAAGTGTTAATGTGTCTAATGTTTAATATTCAGTGTTTATCAGTGGTAAAGGCCACTTGTGGTAATATGTGCATCATGTGTAAAAAGTGTGAATCTCAGTGTTGTGTATTGGATATCATGATGGATTAAGTCAATCATCATGGTAGAGCTCAGGCGGAGATACTGGTACTTTCCAGCCAGAAGGAAACGTGAGTAAACATGCAAATAATAACATTATAATGGCATAGTTCACCATGTAACGATTAATCGCTTTGAAATTAAAGAAGTAATAGTCACTTACTGAACGAGTTTTCACCACTCGTCTTGAATAAAGTATGACTTGAAAGGTGATTTGCTTAGGACCATGTAGGTCAAAAATAGTGATGGATCTAAACGTTAAAATAATAATAACTGGGGTCGGCAACCATAAAGTAAGGGCAGAATTGGCCTAAGTAATGTTCAAATAGTGTCATGTCTAATTTAAGATACTGTCATTTGGTAAACAGTAAAGAATGTAGTGTGGAATATCGCGAATACGAGAGCTTTTCTCAGTGTCAGTAAAAATTTTTGAATGAATATTTGAAATTAAAGTAAGCCAGTATATTTATACATTTGTGTTAGGAGCTATGTGAAGCTTTGGCTTAAATAATATAACATGAAGAACGCAGGTACCTTGATAATGGAGTCATATATGTGAAATATTGTTTTGCCGCATATAGCGTGCAGATTAACGTAGAATCCAGTGATTTACGTAAGATAAGCACGGGAAAGACTAGTATAGCTTGCGCGTGAGGTGAAAATGGGCTTAATCTTCGAGAAGTATCGCCTTTGTGCATACTGTATGTGTTACGCGGCGATTTGGATAGATTCTGTCTATTGCCAACGCTTGCATTGAATTATAGCCACTATGGACGCCCAGCGAGGCGCGGTGAGCATTTTTACTTATGGTCTGCCCGAGAGGTAGAATCATATTCGTCGACGAGGAACGTGGTTCCAAATATATATATGTAAATGACAGCTGCTGATGATAACCATGGGGTTTCATTATGATGCGCGTCTTATAAGCCACAAGTAATCACCTTAGAACGGCAATGCTATCATTAGAATTCCACCCCTGCCATGAATGTTTAATAGGAGCCATTTGAGCCCAAATACACTGTAAAGTTAGGTGTTAATTAATTAAATGACTCAAATTACTTAGGACCATGCCTAGCGGATCTTTATTGTTATATAATTGTAAACAAGGATGACCTTGACGGAAGAGAGAGACAGGAAATATAGACCATTTCCGTGGCAGCCATCTTGGAGAGCTGTCTGGAACTAATTTTATGACCTGCTGAGGGGAGAGAGGTCGCTCGACCGATCCCTTGTCAATTACGGTCACAATAGGACACTGAGAGGTTTCGGTATTCAATAATGCAATTAAAATATGAGTATTTTAGTGATGCAAATGGAATTAATTGGTGTATGGCAACTCACATACGTGGTTGAACCATAGAAATCTGATGATATTTGGCGAAGTTATCCTCTGAGGGGGAAGGCTGAACCAAAATAATGTAGGCATCTTCTTTAAAGTGCATTTTGCCAGTTTATGCTAATTTAGGAAAAACGGGTATGTGTTTTTCCCAGAACATGACACAGTTGTATCTATAATAAGTCCGACAAGACCCAGATAATCGTTATATGGTGAAACTATAAATATTCTATCCATGTTTATGTTTATTTTATGATTAAGAAGCATGATTCAATTTCCTAGAGCGTTCATAGGGATGGAAAGAAGGAAGATGATTCGCACGACACAACAAAAATATTTGCTAATAAATGTAGAAAACATTGAAGTAATGATAATTAAAGTAAATGTCGTAGAAGACGGAATAATGTCTTAGAAATTCATGTTTATGTGACATGTGGTTTTTGTGTTAAGATACTTCCATTAAATAAGATTGTGTCACATGACGGACACTATGAAAACCTTGTAATCTGAACTATTATTGACAGGATATTAGAAGTAGGTTTGAGTGCATTGTAGCGCTATTTTAAGGAGAAAGCTCACAGAATAACCCTATTTATTTGTGGGAATTAATTGTAATTTGTCCTTTGTTTTGTATTTGTTGTACAGCCATGATTTTAGACCAGTAAATATTTTATTCATAGGAATGTTGTGTATTTCCTGTAGAGTAGTTGCCTGGTAGACTCAAATCCTGAACATGTGGTCGTATTGTGGGCATGAACGTCCCATACCTCGAAAGACCGTGAGCTAGTTGGGATACGAACACATGGTCCACATGGTGACGATCGGGTACATGGGAGCAAAAGGATGAAGATTTAATAAATCGTAATTGTTTTCAGCAAATATGATAAAATGAATATTTTCACACCAAAGAACGACAACTTGAAGATGATATATTGTATGAATATCTTAAATGGGGTCTCCAAACCTTGAACGAAACTGTATGCGATATACTGTACATTCCCCATAGACACATGGCCTACAGTACGTCGTTGTACCGATCTCCGCCATCAGGCGCGCTCATTGTTTCCGTCCCATGCACTTCCGTCCCATCCACTTCCGTCCCTTTTCAAAAATCACTCCCACAAAAATGTCCAGCTACCGAGTTGAAAGATGTTACACATCAATAATAATAATAAAATAATAACTACAGCCCATGAAGGGCCTAGGCCTACCAAGCGACCGCTGCCCAGCCATTTAGCCTGCAGATATTGGGGTGACGCGTGATCAGCGCATCAGGTCCCCTCGTCCGTTAATCTTGGTTTTCGTGATCGGGGCGCTGCCTCACTGTCAGACAGCTACTGAATTGTCCTCACGAGGCTGAGTGCATCCCGATCCAGCCCTCACGTCTGTTTCAGAGGCAGGCGCGCTACCCCAACACTATGGGGACGGCATCCTTAAAACAACAATAACTAAGGTACGACTGCCGTTGAACTTGCTGGCGCTAGCGTTTGTTGCTAATAGCAGATGGAGCCTTGCCGGACTAGCAGGGGGTCACAGTGATGACGGAGTACAGGCTGCGCGCGCTACTTGTGTTAGACAGAAGTTACTGTATATCAGGCGTTTTCAGACTGGTGCTCACGAGCACCATGGTGCTCTAAATGACATTCGGTGCTCTCGTCATACGAACCAAGAAGTGCTCGCGGGCCCAAACTCCACTGAGATAGCCTACATTCTTCAATTCAAATTCTGTTACACGAGCCAGAATAATAACTTACTGTTTTCATTACAACAAGTGTTGACAGTCAGAAATTGTATCATTATGTGAAATAGTGCAGCCTCTGTGGCTTTGGCGGCAGCACGCCGGCCTCTCACTGCTGGGTCCGTGGTTCAAATCCCTGTCACTCCATATGAGATTTGTGCTGGACATAGCGGAGGCAGACAGGTTTTTCTCCGGGTACTCCGGTTTTCCATTTCACAAACTTCATTCCAGCAACACTCGCCACTATCATTTCATTTCATCTGTCATTCATTTAATCATTGTCCCAGGGGAGTGCGACAGGCTTCGGCAGCCGGCACAGTTCATATCCTCGCCGCTAGATGGGGGCTTCATTCATTCCATTCCCTGATCCGGTCGGTCGACTGGAAGCAGGCTGTGGATTTTCATTGTGAAATAGTATTTTTTAATCTACAGTAAAAACAATTGGACATTCCTGTTTTATGAGTAACACGAAAGATGCTGATTCCACTCAACTGTCCACTCGTAAATGTATCTTGTCTGCATGAGTCATACAAGCAGTTGCAGCATGCCTGGTGAGCGGTGACTCCCTAGCTATTTCAGCACTTCTGAGGGAGAGAGTGATAGGAAAAGGAAACAGAGGCGCAAGCTTGTTGTATTCTTCTTCTTATCCTTTCGTTTCACCCTCTTTGGGGTACGTTGAATCAATCATTTCTCCGTGTGTTGTTCTTTCCTTAGTGCCCAGTGTATCTTTTTAGCCTACTTTCGATTTTGGCAAGAAATGAAAGTAGACTTATGAGATCTACATAGGGCGAAAAATTGTGTGTCTGTCTGTGTGTGTGTGAGTGTGTGTACTCTGAATGTCTGTCCCCCCCCCCCCCCCCTATCAATTCGAACACGGTGAAACCGAATTGAACGAAATTTGGTACAGAGGTAGAACTAGCAAAGGGCACCTCAGTGTCATGTTTTATATCGCCGCCACATTTACCAAAACTGAATGGCGGCCACTCAAACGTTCAAAACGTAAAATCAAATAACGACTAACCAAATCATTCGATCTCTACCAAATTTGGTAACAACATACCTTCATATAGGACGCGGCTTGTGACCAAACTACAAGGTCATCCGCCGTACCATTTCAGGATGACGGCCGTGCGAATTATGCAAACATTATAATCCATATCATGGGACCCATCAGTTCCGATTATCGAGCCGAGAATCGTTTTAACTGTTCTAAAGGAAGAGGCACGTTCGAAATTAAAAGTTTATTTTATAATACTACAGTGCAGAAGTGATTTAAAAAAAATGAGCCGTCTCAGTACAAGGCAAGATGACAGCGGATATCTTGTGCCTAACTTATATTTCACTAATTTGAGTATTGCATGCAATATAGCGTACTGATACAAAATAAATAAACTTTGTATGAAATGTTTCATATATAAATAATATACTCCACAGATGAAATCGTTTAGTGTAAATCATTAATTGTTATCACGTTCTATTGTAACTCATTTGATATCGGTCAATGTCCGTTCGCACGTTTGGCTCCGCGGTAAAGCGTTACCCTACCAATCTTATGGCTATGGTTCAAACCCCATCAGAGTTAGGTTTTTTGCTTGAATTTCTTTATATTTATTGTTTTGTAATCACTCCGACGTTTTAAAATTAAGCGTTATATTGTGCATAGTACGATGGAAAATATATAATTAAAACTAAATTCGCCAGCAGATTTGAACGAGACATCTAGGAACAAAAAAGTGAATTATCATGGCAAACTGCACGCCGGCCAACAGATTAACTTACATATTTTATTGAAAAGTTTATTTTTATGGCCGATAGAATGCACTCCCCCTGTTAGGACTATCTTGTTCGATACTTCTCCATTCGATGTCACGACTGGTCTACACGGGACTTCATTGGCATTCTATGCGCATCGAATTTGAAGAATGACAAGATGATACTACGATACATTTTTACTTTTTATTTTAAAGGGTTTGTAACAGCCTATTGTGCGTTATTTGAAAATGTTAATTGAAGTAAAGAACAAAACGATTTCACATGGTATCCGAACTCTAGCCGTTGGTGCTAGTTCAGGATATTAATTAATACTTTTATTGCAGCCAAATAGCAATCGAAAAAAATCCACTTAGTTGGTATACACACGTCTCTGTAGGATCATGGAAAGATTTATTAATTCAATTAGGGTTGTGAAAGCCATGCACAGCCAGACGTGTAAAGACATGCCTCAACTCAAATTTGGATGTTGCCCGCGTCAGGCCGATTATATAATAATAATAATGTTATTGGTTTTACGTCCCTTTTAACTACTGTTGCTTTTAGAGACGCCGGGGTGCCGGAATTTTGCCCCGAAGGGGATCTTTAACGTGCAAGTAAATCTACTAACACGGCTCCCTCGCATTTGTGCACCCTCAAATGCCAGCTGACTGTGCCAGGATACGAACCTGCAACATAGGGCCCAGCAAGCGAGAACGTTACCGCTGAGCCACGCAGCCAGTCCGGTCGATTAAGTCTCCAGATCCATAACATTCTTTAGATACTTCTTTTCTTTCTTTCTTTCTTTCTTCCTTCCTTTCTTTCTTTCTTTCTTCAATGATGGTAACAGTTGTTTTCGAGGTTGTGGTGTTTGGTAGAGGTAAATAGTCTCTAAGGTCTTCAACCAAGAAATGATTCTATTATAATCTTTGATAAAAACAACGAGTTATAACTATACTCATACATTTAGGAGAAAGTAGGCTATATGTTCTTTACTGAACATCTTGTTTCTTTCTGATTTCTTTTCCTCTCCTCTTCCGAGATGTGTAGTTTTTTCTTGGAACCTCATATTTTCGTCTTTAATATTTATTTAACTTTTCGATTGAATAGTGAATTTTCTGTATTTATTAATTCTACTAGGTATTTTTGAGTTTCTATAAACCATGTGAGTTTTGTTTTGCGGTTACGGAAGAAATCTATTAGAGTTCATTCTTAAAAGATGACCGTAAAATTGTATCCTCCTTATCGCATAGCATCTGAGAGTTTTCCAATTTTCTTGTAGAGAGTCTCATTCTTAATTGTATATTATCTTATTATCCTGAATTTTGGTCCTATGATTTTTCTTAGAATTTTCCTTCCCTCTATTTCGATTAGCATTGTTATTATTATTATTTATTTACAGCGTATTTTCCCAATATTGGAAAGCGTTAAGCAATTTGACTCAATTCTTGACGTTCTTCTTATCATGCCAGTATTGTTTCATTCTGTTGAAGAATGCCAATTTTCTTTCGTCAGACCATTGAGGTCTGTCAGGCGTAGGTTTTGCTTGCTCTGGTTGGACTTCCCAGTTGTTCACTTTGTTACGGAAGGAGTCTCTGTGTGATGTGCCGGTTATGTTAGCGGTTCGCAAGTCTTTTTGTACTTCTTTCATCCATGGTGTTGTACTTTTGAGTGATGATATGTAATCTATTCCTTTGGTTAGTCGTGTATTCGGCATTCGAATTATGTGCCCGAAGAATTTCTGATGTCGACTTCGATGTTTGAATATTTTTCAGTTGCCTTGATTGACTATAGTCGGTATCCGTCAGGAGTGAGTCATGCTCCTAGTATTTTCCGAATGATTTTTCTTTCTTCTTTCTTGATGTCTTCAAGTTCATATTTCTTATTGAGTGTAAGTTTTTCGCTCATTATCATATTCGATCTGACGGTACTAGGGTACTTAATGTGGTGTGAGAGTGGTGCTCACAGTTTAAAAAAGATTGAGAACCTCTGAGTTACATTGTGAATTTTAAACAGAAAATTCATTATAATGGGCGAATTAAGAATGGTGTGTTTCTAATTGTTTCGCAACAGTACAGCTAAGCGTAACAGGAGTTCATATCACACAGAGAGTAAACGATAACTGAGACTACTAGAGCTGAGTGGTTTTCTGTGGTTTACCCACTTCTACTCCAGGAAAATGTCGGGATGCTGCTTAACTTAAGGCCACGGCCGTTGCCTACTCGAATCTTACCTGAACTGCAAATTCACACAGTAGTACAGACATCACAGTGACTCAAGTGATCAGACAAACTCTACACACACCCAACTACACGCTTTTATGCACAAAAAAATGTTCCCACCTAATGTACAGTAATTGACCGACTGAAAAGCTATCTTCAATAACTCTATTCCGTCGTCAAATTATCTACATCAGAGAATTATTCTACCGCCATATTTTTTATAGCAAAGCCTACCTTCAGCAAAATATTTCTTCTCCATCTGTTCTTTGACACAGTATCTGAAATGTTTAGCTTCGAACCTCTTATTAATTCTCTACGCCAAATTGTTAAACATTGAAAGGCTTTGGTACTTTAGATATAGTTGCGCTGCAATAAACTTGATGTCAAATTTTCAGCGTCATTTCTCTGACCATCAGTAGACCTACTCCTAAATTCATAATATCGTATTGAACGACAAGCTCGTGTTTTATCAAACATGCTTTGCTTTCTATCTGGCAGCTACAGCGCCATAAAATTGTGTCTTCCTTGGAGGGAATAATTTCCACTTTTTAGGAGCTGCCAATGTTCTGGCGAGGTCCCTGGGGGTACAGCAGCCTTCAGCGGTGAAATAAGACTTCTCCTCTCCTGTCATCTGGCCGCTTTCTTCCCTCCTAGCGTCGCGACGCTGTGATACATCGCACCAGATGCCTACATCGCGGCGCGCTGCGGTGCTGTGCGAGATGTGTGCAGCGAGGCCGTATATAGGGTGTGAATGAAATATTTTATTTCCATTGAACTGGCGATATAAGACATTGTGTTCATGTGTATTCGTACATCTATTCCTTTGTATACACACGACACGGCGCAAGTAGTGTTAGGTCGACAAAGGCGGGAATATTCACGTAGGAAGACATTTATGTGGGAATATTCCCTGTCGGCTTGTCGGGAAGATTTCCAGACTGGGAATTTAATTTTTCCAGTATTTTCTTTACTTAACTATGAATTATAATACAAACAAACTACTGGAGGTCTGTAAGCAAGAAGAGACAAGAGATGCATGAATCACGGTTTATATAATTCAGAAAATGCCTATATAAATTATCTTTTCAGATCTCATTCAAAATGGATTTCATTAATCAATAGCATTAGTAAATGTTACAGTTTAAACGATCATTAATGCAAAATGTTACCTGTTCACAATATTAAAGAATATAAAGTGTATTACGTAATTTTGGTTTTCTGTATTTTAGATTTAATAAATTTTTAGAGAATACATTTTGATACTAGTTTAAAAATTAAAGCAAGTTGCGACAGAGAACAATTTCTTGCCCAACACGGTAGGCCAGATACTAACAAATCAACGGCAGAAAAGAGAGGAAATTCACCAACCCAAAATGAGTACAAATACGTACGATTCGATTTCGTGAATAATAATACATACAAAATAACAAATATCTTCAAGTTAGTACTCAGTATCGCTTTCAGAACCAACAACTCATTCGGTGAGGACCTAAATAATATCAACTAAACAAAGAAAATCCCGCATTCAAAGAAAGGTGTATATTTATTCACATGCCAAGATGAAGGATGTAAAGTCGGACAAAGTGGAAGACAAATTGGAACACGTTACAAAGAACAGAGAAATTCAATAAACACAACTAACATTATGTATGACATGTATGGCAAGATGGAATGTGTCAGTGAATCATAATGTATTTTCAGTAACTGAACTATGAAGGTAAATATTGATAAATTGCCATTACATTAATTCAGCAGTTTGTGTGGTAGAAGCATATTAAGAAGCTGAACTGTTTTGTTCAACTATTGAGTTAACGCCACCTTAAACAGACTGATGTCTGGCAACCAAATTCAGTACGATTCGATAGGTGTGATTAAAAATGTGTCACTTTGAAACGCAATTTAACATTTTATAATTTAAGGAGGAAATGTATTTGCCACGGTTTTAATGTATTGTAGTCTGCATGCTTCCCCCTGTCGAAATTGGATCATTTTATTTTGCAGAAATTTCTCCTTGTTCAGTGCTTTTTTATTTCGTCTGATGTTTCTGGAAATGGCACGACTTAATTTTAATTGTTCAACTACCTTACGTTTCAAAGAGTAGCTTACTTTCTGCCTTAGCAAAGAGTGCGTATTGTCAGGTTCATGGTTGTGAGAAGTGTTCTCTTCTCGAGTCATACCTGTTTTTACATCAACCATCAGAAATGCTTTGCACATCCTTTTACAAAATGACCACCGTTGGATTTCACCACTAGGAATTGAAGCCTGTGCCCGTCTATTAGGCCTACATGTAACTGTTTACCTTTCTCACTAAACATTCTTGTTGAAGGACTACACCACTGTAAGTGGTGACTAGGGCTTGGATTTTTAGGTAAATAAATATCTTTTTAATGTAAATATATATTTTATGCATTTCTTCTATAAATACATAAATTCCTGCTTTTTCACTTATTAGCACAAAAAAAGATATAATATTTATATTTTTAAAAAATCAGTACCGTATGCTATATCATTCAGTTCATTGCATTTTGTTCTGTGTTACTTTTACGGGGAGGAACCTGTGAGCTATCTAATCTTCGTGCAGAGCGTACGTCAGCTTGCAATTGTGTTATTCTTAACTTGTCGCCCCGTGCCACTCACTGTGGAAGCCGGGAATTTTCTTGTCCATAGCCATATTTCATCACGTGCAAGACCTCCCTCTCCCCCAGCTACCTGCAACCAGTGTCACTCACATGCAGTTCATTTCTGGCACTGTGAAGTGTAAGGCAGATCTACGATGCCTAAAGTATAAACGGCTACAAGTTATCGCCTGTTGCAGCGTTCTGTTCTGCCAACCATGTGGGAAAGCAATCAAGGATAAACAGCGATCTCAAGTTACAAAACACCTCAAGGGAAGAAACATATTGCCACAGTTTCGCGCTTTCAGAAGAAGTGTTTCGCGATAATCGTCGGTCATTTGTGATGGACAACCTGAGGATGTATCTCGTTGTGTATTGTAATGCTTCAGCAGTCAGTGAGACATAGAATAAATTGCATTCGTGAGTACTAACCATTAATAAACTAAATCATAATTAAATACTTTTACTTTTTATCACATATTTCATTTTTTTTTTACATTCGAATTGAGCCACTATGAACTACGGAGTAACAATCAAGATCAATATTTCGTTCTAGATCGTCTGCCAGCTTTGATGTCCTGCCAGTATCTCTTGAGCCCATCGCTCAGCGCCTTTTTCCGATCTTCTGAAAGAGGTCCCCTCCGTCTTTTGGGTTCTGCCCCTACCTTAAATCCCTGGTAATTTTTGATTAGGTGTCTGAATTCACACCTGTTCGTAATTTTGCAGTCTGGAATACCAATTTCTATAAGGTCTTTGTTACATTCTTCGAACCATGCCAATTTTTTCCTCTTTAGTTTCACGAAATTCTAAATTTTCTAAGTTAGACGATCGTTGGACATTCTGAAAATGTGTCCATAGAACAACAACCTTTTCCTTTTTATTGTTGAGGTATTTTTAATACATAAAAAATAAATATTTTCCCGATTTTTAGCACCTAAAACCCACCAGGGTCGTGTACGCAACTGGCATCATGTTCATGGGTAACAGTGTCTGCGCAACTCGGATGTTTACTAATGTGCCTGTAGTGGATTCATCCGCAATTAGTGTGCAGCTGACCCTTTCCTTCAGTTTCTTACTAACCTCGGCGCCGAAACAAGTTGTCACGAAACAAGTCGGTTGTTTCTCTTTCCGTACATCTCGAGCTAATAGCCTGAAAGCTAGAGTGTGATGTTTAAGAACTGTTACAGTGGTACGAACAATAGGATGCCATTTCCTCAATGACAATTCTTTATGGATTTAGTCGGTTTTGTAACCAAGCGACTGGAATATGAGTCATGCTGTTAAGCCACACTGGATGGATTGGGCGCGCGTAGCTCGTGGTATTGATCTCGTAAAACACGAGGGACGCGCGCTTCCCGCGTGGCTGTCACAGACTCCACGCAATCACAATCCCATATGAACCACAATTCCAACCAACATTTACAACGATAATGTTTGTTGTTGGAGTCGGTGATCACCTGATCAACTGCGTGTACATTGATATAATGGCTTGTGTTTCTGTGGTAGCTGTAATTATTAGCGTCGAGGATGGGGTAAGTGCCCCTGACTTATAATAAAGTACGATCCCGGCATTTGCTGGGAAGCTATGGGGGAAATAATATCTGGAGAAAACAACACTCACGATAGCCGCTGTCACTATCGAGATTCGACCCACCAATCTCCGCACTTGCTACAGCGCTCCAACAAAGTCGTGGTGCACAATTTAGCGTTTACGGTGTGGTGTGGTAACATTAAAGTTTTGATAGATAATAATAATAATGATGATAATAATAGTAATATTAATCAAGTTTTTTATTTTAATTTTAGTTTTTCGAGTCAGACCGTGGGGAAATCTTCAAAATACAGATTGCAAGCTCCCGGACTTACAACTGTGCAGGATTCTTACCTACTAAAACCCCACAAACCCTATTCTTGGCTTAAGGCCACCCCGGAACTGACTGTTCAGCCTTACTTCAGGGCGGAGCCACTGTTACGACCAGTGGTCTCAGTCAATTTCAATTAACGTGATGATAATGAAATTGCTCATCATCATCTTCACTGTTTTCAGCAACCAAACTTCTCGGTTCCTCTTCTTTTTTTTGTTTTTAGCAGCTCAGAGATGTAGACAGCAATCTGTGCCCAACTTTCTCTGCTGCTGAGCATTTTATCCACCACATTGTCTGGTGTAATGACTCCAACTTTTGTCTCCAGAAGCCTTCGAAGATTTCTCCACCTCAACATGCAAAGAACGTGTGCTGAACGTCATCCCATTGATCATCACAATAACGACACCGTGCATTCGGTGATATTCCCATTCGATGGAGGTATGCATCATAATAACCATGGCTAGAGAGAAACATGGTAATGTAATAATTAACCTCACCATGTTCCCTCGACAACCATGGCTTCAGTTGCTTGATGAGCCTAACGGTCCACCTGCCACGATGTTCACGTTGCCATTCTTCCTGCCATTCCAGAAGGGATCTGTCTCTTTCGTCCCTCTTCACGAGTATCTTAGAATGCTCGTCTTTGCGCAAGTATATACGGCGCCTTTCCTTGACCAGGATGTAAATGGGTATCGCCCCAGCTATTACTAGCACTGCCGGTCCAGACACTGTACGATAGGCAGAAGTTATTCTAAGGGCAGCTCTTCGGTGAACAAAGATTATCCGCTTCCTAAACATCTCAGAGTCAATAGCTATTGACCAAATCTCTGCACCATAAAGAATAACTGATAATTAAGTATTAATAGTAAGATACGTACAGTGCTCTCTCGGTAATCCGGCAGATATCGGACCAGAGCACTGCCGGATTACCGAAAACGCCGGATGACTGGAAAATATCGACAGAAAAACGCAGATATCATTTGAAAATCAGGTTTAATTACATTGTACTATACAAAGTAAAACAGGACGAAAATACATCATACATTTTTCTTATGTCATGAAGTGAAGCTCGACCAACACCGTATCCGTTGGCAACACTAGTTAACGTTTCGCCCTTTTCAAGCCGTTTTAGGATTTCATGTTTATGTAACAAAGATAGAGTTTTATGTTTACGTTTTTTCTGCACGGATGCCATCTTTAACACAACAATACTACAGTACAACTGTCCTACACTAAGCACCTGAGGGGGGCGTGCGTGAGTCATCTCTCTTGGCGCCAATGCATTGTTTACTCTGACACTAGTCTTGTCGCTGCGTGGGAAACATTGTACAGTATTGGGGACGCATTATCAAATCAAGTGTCGAGCTCGTACTCGAATACAAAACGCCGGATTACTGGGAGTGCCGGAGAGCTGAGATGCCGGATTACAGAGGGAGTACTGTAATATCAATAATAATAATAATAATAATAATAATAATAAAATAATAATGATAATAGAGATTTACAAGAAATTTGGATTTAATGTGACGATGTGCAGGAGTGTGTGCCACTTAAGATGAAACTAACAACTCACCGGAGATTCCTAGAAAAAAAAACTAAGCATAAAACAGGCATGAAGTGGACAGAAGAAAGGAAGCAACAACATCAAAAATTCATGCGACAGTGCTGGGCGAATATTAAAGCTCAGCGCAGAAACCAGTTGAATCCTTAGTTGGCCAAAATGCAACAACAAGAAGAAAAATGATAAAAGTAATAATAATAATCATCATAATAATAAAGAAAGAAAGAAAGAAAGAAAGAGGGATGCTTATTGTTTCACGTGACTGTTAATCTCGCCATGAGGAGCCATGGGACCTCCATTTTTCGTGGATTTCAAACCTCAGACGTGGCATTTCACATTCAAAAGTCTCACATGCATTAACCGGATATAAAATCCAATCCGTCTTAATAATATTAATAAATAATAATAATAATGGTATTGGGTTTACGCCCCTTTTAACTGCTCCGTCTTTTAGAGATGCTGGGGTGTCGGAATTCTTCCCCGAAGGGGATCTTTAACGTGCCAGTAAATCTACTGATACGGCTCACTCACATTAGCACACCCTCAAATGCCAGCTGACTGCACCAAGATTCGATCCTGCAATCTTCGACCCAGCAGGCGAAAACATTATCGCTGCGCCACACAGCCAGTCAATAATATGATACGAAAAGATAAATAATAATAGTAGAGAATAAGCCAAAGAACGTTCTTGCGATTACACTGAAAGAGGATATATATATATTTTTTTGAAATTGCCATGTCCGATTCCCAGAATTTATGAAGCCATCTTGTAAATGCTATTACATGAGAATGATGCCAGTGCTACCAACTGTGATACCACGATGTCGCCAGGCCCCGAAATGAATCAACAACAACTTTAAGTATAGTTAACCAACTCGCTCTTCCTTAGAAGTTGTTTTCCTCACCAAAAAGGCATATGAAAATAACCTTTTAGGAATTGTGCGTTAGACGCTTCACTTTACATCGGCTCATATAATACTGTAGCGGTTAAACTTTTAGCGATTGGAGAAATACATAAATAATCCATCAACATTTAATTTGGGAAACCTGAAGGTGGAGAAGAATCTCTGCAGGAATGTCAATCACACATTTCCCAACAATTGGGATTGTAATCGTATTGACCGGCTGAAAATTTACAATATAAACTGTTAATAAGGGAACACTGAAAAAATTGGTTTCAAAAGTAACAATATCAATCAAATATTCAAATATTAAAAAGCAAAGAATAAAATCACCAAGACAAGAAGAAAAACAAGAAAAAGAACAAAAAAGAAAAGAAACATAAACATAAACAAAACAAGAGGCAGATGTCCTCGTAGATCCGCCCCTTGAAACCTCAATAACTAACAAAAACAAAAACAAAGAAACGAAAAACAAAAAACAAAAAACAAAAAACAAAAAACAAAAAACCTTAAAACAAAAAACAAAAAACAAAAAACAAAAAACCTAAAACCTAAAACCTAAAACCTAAAAACTAAAAACTAAAAACAAAAACAAAAACAAAAACAAAAACAAAAACAAAAACAAAAACAAAAACAAAAACAAAAACAAAAACAAAAACAAAAACAAAAAACAAAAAACAAAAACAAAAACAAAAACAAAAACAAAAACAAAAACAAAACAAAAAACAAAAACAAAAACCTAAAAACCAAAAAGCCTAAAAACCTAAAAAACAAAAACTAAAACAAAAAACAAAAAAACAAAGAAAAAGAGAAATAGAAACGAAAAAGAAACGAAACGAAACAAAAGGAAACAAAAGAAAACAAAACAAAATAAAATAAAATAAAATAAATAGTCAATATTTTCTCAACAATAATTCAAGCGCCAACTTCAAAATTGTAATATGTTAAGTACGGAACTGTACAATGTCATCTCAAGTTGTGCAGAATAAATAAAATATGTCCTTGAGCAACTAGTGTGAAATGTGATAACTCATGGTCCAAGCGAGATTCAACGTCTTTGAATGGTCGTGTAGACCTGAGGAATTACCACACCACATTTAGAACATGAGTAGTGAATGTGAAACAGACTTCTTGATGTCGCTGTCCCCCATTACATGGTCACCCCACTGTGTTGAACAAAGGACTCAGCTTTTAATTAATCATCTTTCGCCATTGTCCGGCCGAGTGACCAGCAGGGGAGATCTCCCTCAGCACGACACCGAGATATTTGCACGTTCCTCGGGATGCACGCAGTCTTTCATTACCCTAATGCAATTCCGTATCAGTGGTCTTCTTTACAAGGTAGCGGCAAACTTAGCATATTTTAATTTGAATTCCGTTAATTGTTAATGAGTTATAGCTATTTCTTTGGGGGTACATAACCCTAGCAATATCAACGGAGGGGGCATATTTCGTGTCCACCAGTCCATATTTTACTTTTTATTCTACGCTTACTGTACAGAAAGTTATTGTTTATTTTGAATCCCGTTACCTAACCACACATTTACTTATTGAAATGAAAATCCACAGCCTGCTTCCAGTCTCCGACCGGGTCAGGAATGGAATGAATGAAGCCCCTATCTAGCGGCGAGGATATGGACTGTGCTGGCTGCCGAGGCCTGACGCACTCCTCTGGGGCAATGATTAAATGAATGACAGATGAAATGAAATGATAGTGGGGAGTGTTGCTGGAATGAATTTTTTTTACAGGGAAAACCGGAGTACCCGGAGAAAAACCTGTCCACCTCCGTTTTGTCCAGCACAGATCTCACATGGAGTGACCGGGATTTGAACCACGGACCCAGCGGTGAGAGGCCGGCGTGCTGCCGCCTAAGCCACGGAGGCTTCACACTTTTACTTATTAAATACCAGCAGAAGTACCCGTTCTTCGAACGGTGTTCGTTGTTAACACCAGACATTATCAATTGAGCTACTGTTGCAATGGTTAGTGGTTTGTCATTCCTTCAAGTTTATCAGAACGAAGTTAGTTTTCTGGGAATATCACACACACTGTTAATTTAAGGCCCTTAAAATGTAGTTTTCGGAGACCCTTTATAGATTCCCGAATTTTGTGTCTCACATTGAGAAGCGCAACATATGCTTCGGTCATCCTTCTATGATAATTTTTATATTTCGCCTATTTTAGCATGTATTGAGAAGTTTTTCTCTATATCCACCCTTCTACTGTATGAAAAGTACGGTGAAGAATTTTATAAATGATTGGTGTATTGACTCTCATGGTTACCATACCTAATTTTACGATGCACCAAGCATTCGAACACGAGTTATAGGCGTAGGCTACATAAAGATACACAGAAAGACAGACAGACAATTCTATTGTCTACAACATATCACCCAGATATCCAAATATGGGTATATCTACCACACAGTATCAAACAAAATCATCCTTGCGATGAACCCGTTTGTCGGAAGAAAAAAAACTTAAAATGTGCTTTCAGACTAAATTCACCTAACGTGTACTTCCTGACGTGAAATAGAATTGAAAGCCTAGTAGACGAAACGCAATACACGTCACATAAAAACTGACCCTCTACGTTGTGCTAGGTGCCCATACACAGGAAGACCACTTTCATAAATTATAAAGGCTTGTGGTGCATGATAATTCAGGTTCTTTAGCCTCAAATTGCCCAAATTCCTAAAAGCCGCAAAAAAAAATGCTGGTTCAATTCAAGAATTTTCAAAAATAATGTTGCTGTTTGGAGATATAATAGACCATCTATTATGTCGAACGTGAAAATTGCATGAAAAAATTCTAGGTTACCCCTTGACCCCCTTAATTGCATTGATGAATTGTACAGTCTACGTTAGTTCCGTGATAACCTTATAGCCATTTGCAAACTTTCACAGAAATGTAATAAATGGAGTGACATTGCTTCTTACATAAATAGATAGAAAGTTGTAAGCCACCTCTTGAGATAATGTTCTCATGGTTACCGATTTGCATTCCTTCATTAGTTTGTTAAATTAAATTAAATTAAATTAGTTTTCTGGGAATATTTCAGAAATTGTTGGATTTAGAGCCTTATAATGTAGTTTTCGAGGACCCTTTAGGGCCCCCGAGTTTTGTTTCTGGCACCGATGGGATTTGTCTCGTCGTTGTACGTCATAATATAATACTAATAATAATATAATAGAGAGAGAAATTATAACACCTATCTTTTTTATTATTAATGCAGCCAATGGCCATGTACTTTTCTTTTCAGGACGGGTCAGGGAAGGGATATTATCAGAGAAAGAAGCATTCAATCACGCATGAGCAAAATGGAAATGGCGTACCATTTAACTAAGGACATCTATAAGAAAAGGTCAATATCCTTCAACGCAAAACTAAAACATTACTGCAGTGTCATCCGTCCGGAGGTCTTGCATGCTTCTGAATGCCTCACGATGAACAAAAAATGCTTGGTCGAGAAACTGGAGGCCAAAGAAAGAAAAATTTTGAGAAAGATATTGGGTTCCATCAAAGACAATGGGGAATACAGAAGACGGCATAACCATGAACTATATACTCATGTGGAGAAGATAAGTAACGTCATCCGGAAGAGAAGGATACCATTTTTTGGGCATGTGAAACGAATGAGCCCAGCGAGATTGACCAACCGCAACATAACTTACTTTCAGGATAGGAAAACAAAATGGGCCTGGTTCATTGAACTGGATAAAGATCTGAAAGAAATGGGGATTACACCAATAGACATTCAGGAGCGTGCCCCACTCAAAAGGAAACTTCAAGCTTGCAAAGGTTTCCAAGAAAACCCGAAGCTGAAAACGGGAAAGATTTGGACCCAGGAACGGAAGGATGTCCACCGAGAACGAATCCGGGCGTACTGAGCAAACATCAAAGCCAGTAGGAGACAGTTGGAATGACGCGGTCCATAGATGGCCTATACGAAATGAATGAATGAATAATATGGAGATAGGAATATAATAGACCTGCCGTACCACACCCGCAGGTGTAAATCGCGTGAAAAAATTCTAGAGTACCCCTTGATCCCCTTAAGCGCATTATACGTATTGATGAATTTTACGGCTTCATTTGGTTCCGTGATAACCTTCTAGCCGTTTGCAAACTTTCACACTGATGTAATTAATGGAACTGCATTGCGTCTTACAGCAACAGATGGACCTCTGAGAATCTGTTGCCATGGTTACTGGCTTGCATTCGTTCATTAGTTTATTAAATGAAATTAGTTTTCTGGGAATATCTCAAAAACGGTTGGTCTTAGGGCCTTAAAATGTGGTTTTTGGGTACCCGAGTTTTGTCTCTCACATTGAGGGGCTGAAAATGAGATTTGTCTCGTCCTTCTACGCCTATTTCAGCATGTATTTTAAGGGGGTAGGCCCCCTTTTATGAGGGGTACGGAGAAGAGTTATATCAATGATAAGTGTTGTGCATCTGATGGAAATCTGTACCAAATTTTACGTTGATACACCCAGCCGATCTCGAGTTATAAGGGAACAAATTTGTCCACAGACGAACAAACAAACAAACAAACAAACAGACAGACAGACAGACAAAAAAATATTTTCGCGCGCATCCGTCATGAAACAGTCTAAAAAGCGTAAACAACTCAAATTTCCGTAGAAATTCAGAGAAAAACAGACAAACTTTCATGTTTATATATAGAGAGATACACTGCACCGCGCTCGGTGTTGACCGTGTTTTATTGCACAAATTTAGGTTTCACTCGCTAACCGTTGGAGATATACGAAAAGTGATAAGGACCTTTCGGATAGAAAATTAAATGTTAAAGCTCATGTATGCCATCAAAAGTTTGCTATTTCTTAGTGTTCTCTTTTTATTTGAAATGGAAATATGAAGTTTTGAAACCAAAGGATGTAGTGACGTCACAAAAGTCGGTTTTACTCGCTAACCGTTGGAGATACACGAAAAGTGATCAGGACCTTTTGGATAGGAAATTAAATTTCAAAGCTCGTACGTGCCATCAAAAGTTTGCTATTTCCTACCGTTCTCTTTTTATTTGATATGGAAATATAAAATTTTGAAACCAAAGGGTGTAGTGACGTCACTAAAATGGTCTCCATTTTTTAATAGTGCAAAATTTCGAAATCAAAAGTATCCTTGTCTGGCTGCGTGGCTCAGGGGTAACGTTCTCGCTTGCTGAGCCCAAGGTTGCAGGTTCGAAACCTGGCGCAGTCAGCTGGCATTTGAGGGTGCGCAAATGCGAGGGAGCCGTGTCAGTAGATTTACTGGCACGTTAAAGATCCCCTTCGGGGCAAAATTCCGGCACCCCGGCGTCTCTAAAAGCCAGTGTAGTTAAAAGGGACGTAAAACCAATAACATTATTATTATTATTATCAAAAGTATCCTATATGTAAACCTGGTAAATCAGCTACATCCATGCAAAATTTCATTTAAATCGGACCAGTGGCTCTTGCGTTATTGAGTAACACACAGACAGACAGACAGACAGACAGAAAGACAGACACACACCATCTCATTTTTAGCCTACTTTCGATTTTTGCAAAAAATGAAAGTAGACTTATGAGATCAACACAGGGCGAAAAAAGTGTGTCTGTCTGTGTGTATGTGTGTGTGTGAGTCTGTGTGTGTGTGTGTATGTGTGTGTGTGTCTGTGTGTGTGTGTGTGTCTGTGTGTGTGTGAGTGTGTGTACTCTGAATGTCTGTCCCCCCCTATCAATTCGAACACGGTGAATGCGAATTGAACGAAATTTGGTACAAAGGTAGCACTAGCAAAGGACACCTCAGTGTCATGTTTTATATCGCCGCCATCTTGACGGAAACGTAATGGCGGCCACCCAAATGTTCAAAGCTTAAATCAAATTACGACTAACCTAATCATCCGATCTCTACCAAATTTTGCAACAACATACCTTTATGGGGGGAGCATTCTTTGATCAAACCAATAGGCCATCAGCGTAATAGTTTGCGGATGGCGGCCATCTTTGTGTGAAAATCGACTCCCCCTATTCATTCGAACACGGTGCAACCGAATGGAGCTAAATTTGGTACAGAGGTAGTACTAAAAAAAGGCACCGCAGTGTCATGTTTTATATCGCCGCCATCTTGACGGAAACGTAATGGCGGCCACACAAATGTTCAAAGCTTAAATCAAATTACGACTAACCTAATCATCCGATCTCTACCAAATTTTACAACAACATACCTTTATGGGGGAAGCATCCTTTGACCAAACCAAACAGCGTAATAGTTTGCGGATGGCGGCCATCTTTGTGTGAAAATCGATTCCCCCTATTAATTCGAACACGGTTCAACCGAATTGAACGAAATTTGGTACAGAGGTAGTACTGACAAAAGGCACCTCAGAGTCATGTTTTATATCGCCGCCATCTTGACGGAAACGTAATGGCGGCCACACAAATGTTCAAAGCTTAAATCAAATTACGATTAATCTAATCATCCTATCTACCAAATTTTGCAACAACATACCTTTATAGAGGAAGCATCTTTTGACCGAATGACTAGGTCATTAGCCTAATAGTTTGCGGATGGCGGCCATCTTTGTGTGAAAATCAATTCCCCCCTATTAATTCAAACACGGTGAAACCGAATGGAACGAAATTTGGTACAGAGGTAGCACTAGCAAAGGGCATCTCAGTGTCATGTTTTATATCGCCGCCATATTGACAGAAACGTAATGGCGGCCACACAAATGTTCAAAGCTTAAGTTAAATTACGACTAACATAACCATCCGATCTCTACCAAACATTGCAACAACATTCCTTTATGGAGGGAGCATCCTTTGACCAATCTAATAGGTTATTAGCCTAATAGTTTGCGGTTGGCGGCCATCTTTATGTCAAAATTGATTCCCCCTATTAATTCGAACACGGTGGAACCGAATGAATGAAATTTGGTACAGAGATAGCACTAGCAAAGGGCACCTCAGTGTCATGTTTTATGTCGCCGCCATCTTGACAGAAACGTAATGGCGGGCACACAAATGTTCAAAGCTTAAGTTAAATTACGACTAACATAACCATCCGATCTCTACCAAACATTGCAACAACATTCCTGTATGGAGGGAGCATCTTTTGACCAATCTAATAGGTTATTAACCTAATAGTTTGCGGGTGGCGGCCATCTTTATGTCAAAATTGATTCCCCCTATTACTTCGAAAACGATCGAACCGAATGGAACGAAATTTGGTACAGAGGTAGCACTAGCATAGGGCACCTCAGTGTAATGTTTTATATCGCCGCCATCTTGACTGAAACGTAATGGCGGCCACACGAATGTTCAAACCTTAAATCAAATTACGATTAACCTAATCATCCGATCTCTACCAAATTTTGCAACTACATACCTTTGTGGAGGGAGCATCCTTTGACCAATCTAATAGGTCATTCGCCTAATAGTTTGCGGATGGCGGCCATCTTTGTGTCAAAATCGATTCCCCTATTAATTCAAACACGGTGAAACCGAATGGAACGAAATTTGGCACAGAGATAGCACTAGCAAAGGGCATCTCAGTTTCATGATTTATATCGCCGCCATATTGACAGAAACGTAATGGCGGCCACACAAATGTTTAAAGCTTAAATCAAATTACGACTAACATAACCATTCGATCTCTACCAAACTTTGCAACAACATACCATTATGGAGGGAGCATCCTTTGACCAATCTAATAGGCCATTAGCCTAATATTTTGCGGATGGCGGCCATCTTTATGTCAAAATTGATTCCCCCTATTAATTCGAACACGGTGGAACCGAATGAACGAAATTTGGTACAGAGGTAGCACTAGCAAAGGACACCTCAGTGTCATGTTTTATATCGCCGCCATCTTTACGGAAACGTAATGGCGGCCACACAAATGTTCAATGCTTAAATCAAATTACGATTAGCCTAATCATCCGATCTCTAGCAAATTTAGCAACAACATATCTTTATGTGGGAAACATATTCAGACCAAACTGCAAGAACATCAGCCCAATAGTTTGCAGATAGTGGCCAAGTATGTGTGCAAATCGATTCCCCCTATCAATTCAAACACGGTGAAACTGAATTGAACGAAATTTGGTACAGAGGTAGCACTAGCAAAGGGCACCTCATATTCATGTTTAATATCCCTATAGCACGTTGTATTTCAACAAGCTACTACAACCAACATTCAATCATACTCCTAGAAAAGGACAAAGAGTTATAACAATACCCATGCATTTAGGAGAAAGTAGGCTATATGTTCTTTACTGAACATCTTGTTATATATTAGTATGATCTTAATTCTCTTTTGGTGGACGCGTAACGCCCCCACCCCTCCAACCCCCCCCCCCTCCCCCCCACCCGTCAGTAGTTCGTGTGCCTCGTCATACTGCGCACTGTGGTAAAGGCAAAAGTACAACAAAGTTAACAAAACCACCATAATTTGTTCTGGCTGTAAGAGGTACACATGCGGAAAACACAGTAAAGAACATTCGTATGTTCCACGTGTGTAAAAGTTGGCGAAGAGTTATGATCAGTGAATAATTTACTTTCTGAACTCCTTTTTTCATGATTTTTAGCCTATTTTCATTTATGAAAAAAAAAAATAGGTTTGTGAGATCACCTTTCGTCCGTGTGTCTGTGTGTGCGTGCATGTGTGTGTGATGGTGTGTGTGGGTGTAACCCTAATAACTTCTAAACGGCTGGAGCGATTTCAATGAAACTCGGTAAGTTCATAACACTATTCCGGACAACCCCGACCGTGCCCTTTCAATTTTGTTACGTCTTACCAATCCAACATGGCGGCTGTGCGAAATTATTCACCAGCATTCATTATCTCCGAAACTATTACCGATATCACCCTGGAATACTAGAAGTTCACCTATGTGACTTTTGAAAACCTGGTAAATACCAAACCAACATGGCGGCCAAATGAAGTTGCGACTTTTAAATAGACGTTTCTCGCGATTTAACCAACCAAATGCAATAAAACTTGGTACAGTATATGTTTATACACATTGCAATGCACAGACTTAGTTCAATTGTTTACATAACCTCGAGATCGCGGCTGTGCGAAATATTTCACCGGCATTCTCTATCTCTGAAACTATTAGCGGTATCACCCGGAAATTTTGTATGGATATAAAGGGCACTATTGGAAGTTCATATATAAGCCTTTCAAAAACCGGTTAACTACAAAACGAACATGTCGGCCAAGAGGATTTGAAAATTTTAAATAGACTTTTCTCGCTATTTAATAATCCAAAAGCAATAAAACTTGGTACAGAAAATGTTTATACACATTGTAATGGACTGGTGTCTAATTTAGTTCAATTGTTTACATAACCTCGAGATGGTGGCTGTGCGAATTTTAAAATTAAGTTTTTATTTCTTGTGTCGTAATCATGCGATCGAAGTGAAAGTTTGAATAATGAAACTACGCAATAGTTTTCCTTTAATGGTACATGACTCTAGGGTCTAATCATATAACAATCCAACATGGCGACCATCCGAAATATTTTGACGGCTCTGAATATCTACGAATCTATTATAACATTCAAACTGATTTTTTTTATGTTCATAGGGGCTATGAACATAAGTTCACCTATATGAATTTCAATAAACTGGTGATCAGAAATCCAACATGGCGGCGACGCGAAATATAAATATTCACATGGACGTTTCTCGCAATTTGACCATCCGAGTGCAGTGAAACTTGACAGAGTAAATCCTTATACAAATGTTAATCCACTGGCATCTAATTTGTTTCAATTGTTTCCATAACCACAAGATGGCAGCTGTGCGAAATTTTAAAATCTCGTTTTTACTTCTTGTGTCCAAATCATGTGATTGAAGTTTGAATGCTACACGTACACAATAATCTTCATGGAACAGTACATAACTCTAGGACCTACATATATAAATATCCAACATGGCGACCATCCAAAATATTTAGTCGGTTCTCAATATCTATGAATCTATTACAGCAATCAAACTGAAATTGTGTATGTTGATAGTGGCAATTAACTTAAGTAGGTTATATGAAAATAGGCTATATAGTTCCTCACGGAACTACTTTTTTTAAATTTTGTTATTAAGTTACATTTTTGCCATTTAAGGCAGTGCGTCAGCTACTTTGGGACGATACCTTTCCACAAGCTTCCAAGATTAGTTTGTTCAAGATATACTTACTAAGCTTACTAAGCTGTATGAACCTGAGAGGAATGTGCATCGCGGACTATTAGTAGTGGTGTTGACGAGTGATGAGGTTCTCGGTCCGTGCATAGTACAGAACCAAATACATTGGTCGGTGACTCACTCAGTCATTCCTAATACCACAGTGGTTTGAGAGACGGCCGAATGTTAGCAGTATTGGAATAGAAAGGAATACCATATATCACGGTGCTCTGTTGACAGATCCTTCTCTTCACGCCCGACCCTGCTCTTTCTCCTCAACCCGCAAGTTCATGGAGCTTGGACTCGAGCAGTAATACATATACTAACATATGGACTGGAAGCAGCAACCCGTACTGGACCAACAAACAGTCGTCTTCAGGCAGTAGAAATGAAGTTCCTCCGTTCTTGCCTTCAAGAGACGAAAATGGATAAAATAAGGAATGAGGATATCCGACAACAACTGGGATTGGATAGGAGCCTGCTGGATACACTCGTACTCAAGTTATTGAGATGGTGTGGTCATATGAAGAGGATGGCTCCCCACAGGATACCTTGAGTGCACTTTGGCCAGATTGTCCCCGGGAAGAGACCAAGAGGAAGGCCTCGCGATGTGTGGGAGAAGCAAATTTATAAGGACCTTGCAGCTAGAGATAAGAACTGGCATCAACAGTTATGGATGGAGAGGACAAATTGGAGACAGCTCATTTATAACCGCACCCAGCTTGCTGGAGCGAAGAAACGATTCTGATGATGATGAAGGTTCATCTAAGGTTTAAAATACAAGATATATTGATTAAAGGACAATGCAAATCACAAAAAAAAAAAAATGGTTTTCACAAAATACCCCCCCCCCCCCCCCTCCCGCACCGTTGGTAGCCCGTGGTTTGAAAAATAGCATGGTATTGCTAGGGTTAATGCTTTAGTATTTATCTATACTAATATGGTGTTGGCGCAGTATACTGAGGTTATCAGCTGCAATAAGCGTTGGCGAGCTGCTTATAAATTGCAGTCACGGGGAGTAATTAGTGCAAAAAGATTTCTTAGGCCTTTTAAAACAGTTTTCATCATGACAATAGTATGCCTCTGTATAAGGGCGATGGTGTTGGTGCAGTATACTGAGGTTATCAGCTGCAATAAGTGTTGGTGGTTTCAAATTTACTTTCATATATTCCGATCTTTATCCTTGAGCGCTCCAGTTCTGCAAAACAAATAAATCCACCGGGCGAAGCCGGGCACTACTGCTAGTCAGTTATATTTACCACACTTTCAAAGCTTTTGCCGTGCTTTTTGTTTTTGCAGTGCAGAGACTGGTTGAGGGTGTCATTGTGGGTTTTGTAGAGCTATTTTGTCTTGTCGATCTGATGATGCTCGCTTGACGAGCGAAACTTGTCATCCCATAGTTTTCTCCCTCTTCTGTAGTCCTTAACATATCACATGTAATTTCTTCAGGTTACTTTTCATATATCCCAGTAGGCTAATTATTTATTTATTTATCGTATGGCTTTTAGTGCCGGGAGTGTCCGAGGACATGTACGGCTCACCAGAGTCTGTAGCTGCTCCCAGCGGACACCCTTAGGTTGAGCTACAATTTCCGTTCAATTTCAAGTAGTTCCAACTTTCGCTACCAGATATCAATGATACCTGGTGGTGAACGCTGGAAATTTGATAGAGCGTTCCGACGAAATCTAACCTAACAATTTAGTTTCACACAAGTTTAGTCTGTGGAAGGATCTTTTACATGCCATAAATCTATGACATGGGACCGCCGGCTTTACTTCCCCTCCGAAGGAAAGCATACTGAAGGATTTTTAACGCTATCTTGGGTACAGCAGTTCAGCATGCTACCAACTACGTCACCGAAGCCGCTATATCCCAGTAATTGAAATAATATTGTGTTGACCGACTAAAAAACTACAATATTAATTTCTTTGATACACCAATGAATTTCTCACCAGGAAATTGCACGAATATTATTTTTACGAGGCTAACCAGGTGTGAAGAGAGTTTAGATATATATCTGTAATTTTGACTGCTTCTCCTGTCGCAGGTGCTGTGCAGTATAAGTCTAGATGTAGAGAATATTCTGACCACGTTCCAGAAGGTCACGTTTATATTTCGGTATCAAACGAGGGAACACGCTATTTACGACACTTTTCAGTCACAAATGAACCGTCCCTATCGGAGCAATTCCCTCTTGCCCACGTGAGACGTGACTCGGGGGAGGAACTCTGGAGGCAACTTTGTTTCACACGAAGGTGCAGGACCACGATCGAGGCACGTTCACATCAAATTACCTGCTACCCCCGTCTATGTATGATGAAAGACTTTACGCTTCTCCTTGTGGAGTTCAAGTAAAAGAAAAAAGATAAAATTTATCACTCGATTCTACGGTTAAAATGTAATCTATATATGTCTATATATATAAAAATCAATGTAACGTGATAGTTTGTCTGTCTGTGGGTATGTATGTCTCCTATGCGTTCATATACCATTCGTCCGATTGCGATGAAACTTGGGTGAGATGTTGAGTACACTCCAAGGAAGGTTTCTGACTTAGTAAATCCATTTTACAATAGGTAGCGCACGCGTAGATTCAACAAATGAGCGACGATGCGCGAAGCATTTCAACAAAGTCCCGTATGTGTTCATATACCATTCGTCCGATAGCGATGAAACTTGGGTGAGATGTTGTGTACACTTACGTGAAGGTTTCAAAATTAGTGAATACATTTCACAATAGATAGCGCACAAGTAGATTCAACAAATAAGCGACAACACGCAATGCGTTTCAACAAAGTCCCGTATGCATTCATATACCATTCGTCCGATAGCTATGAAACTTGCGTAAAATGTTGTGTACACTGCAGGGAAATTTTCTGGCTTAGTACATCCACTTTACAATAGGCAGCGCACGAGTAGATTCAACAAATGAGCTACGACGCGCGAAGCATTTCAACAAAGTCACGTTTGCGTTCATATACCATTCGTCCGATAGCGATGAAACTAGGCTGAGATTTTGTGTGCACTCCAGGGAAGGTTTCTAGCTTAGTAAATACCTTTAAAAATAGGTAGAGCACGAGTAGAATCAACAAATGAGCAACGGCGCGCGAAGCGTTTCAACAAAGTCCCATATAATTTCATATACCATTCATCCGATAGCGATGAAACTTGGGTGAGATGTTGTGTACACTCCAGGGAAGGTTTCTGGCTTAGTACATACATTTTACAATAGGTATCGCACCAGTAGATTCAACAAATGAGCGATGACACGCGAAGCGTTTCAACAAAGTCCCGTATAAAGTCATATACCAGTCGTCTGATAGTGATAAATGTTTGGTGAATTGTTGTGTACACTCCAGGAAAGGTTTCTGGCTAAGTAAATCCATTTTACAATACGAAGCGCACGTTTATATTCAACAAATGAGTGACTACGCGCGAAGCGTTTCGACAACGTCCCGTATACGTTCACATACCATTCATCCGATTGCGATGAAACTTGGGTGAGATGTTGTGTACACTCCAGGGAAGGTTTCTGGTTAGTAAATCCACTATACAATGTGCAGCGCACAAGTTGATTCAACAAATGAGGGACGACGCGCGAAGCGTTTCAACAAAGTCCGGTATAAGGTCATATACCATTCTGCCGTTAGCGGTGACACTTGGGTGAAATATGGTGGACACTCCAAGGAAACCCCGTATACGTGCATATACCATTCATCCGATTGCGATGAATCATTGATGAGTTATTGTGTACACGCCAGGTAAGGGTTTCGACTTAGTAAATACATTTCACAGTAGGTAGCACACGAGTAGATTCGACAAATGAACGACGACACGCGGAGCGTTTCAATACAGTCCCCTATGTCTTCATATCCCATTAGTCCGATAGCGATGAAACTTGGGTGAGATGTTGTGGACACTTACGTGACGGTTTCTAACTTAGTAAATACATTTTACAGTAGGTAGCGCACGAGTAGATTCAACAAATGAGTGACGGAGCGCGAATCGTTTAAACAAAATCAGGTATGCGTTCATATACTATTCATCCGATTGCGATGAAACATTTATCAGTTATTGTGTACCCGCCAGGGAAGGGGACGTAGTAAATCCATTTCACAATAAGTAGCGCAAGAGTAGATGCAACAAATGGGTGACGACGCGCGAAGCGTTTCAACAAAATCCCCTATTGCGTTCATATAACATTCTTCGATTGCGATGAAACCTTGATGAGTTATTGTGTACACGCCAGGGAAGGGCTTCGACTTAGTAATACATTTCTCAATAGGTAGCGCACGAGTAGATTCAACAAATGAGTGACAGCGCACGAATCGTTTAAACAAAACCCCGTATACGTGCATATACCATTCATCCGATTGCGATGAATCATTGATGAGTTATTGTGTACACGCCAGGTAAGGGTTTCAACTTAGTAAATCCATTTCACAATAGGTAGCGTACGAGTTTATTGAACAAATGAGTGACAGCGATGAAACTTTTGAAAGTTGTTGTGCACGCTCCCACGAATGGTTCTAAATTAGAAAATCCATTTTACGATAGCTTAGAGGCAGTTAACCTGTTGTGTATCCAAAAGCACTTCAAGAAACAGAATTTCAACGCCAACACTTTCTTTGATTGGCATTGCAACGCATGCAGGGGACAGCTTGTATATAAATAAATCAATGTTACGTGATAGTTTGTCTGTCTGTATGTCCCCTATGTGTTCATATACCATTCATCCAATTGCGATGAAATTTGGGTAAGCTGTTGTGTGCACTCCAGAGAAGGTTTCTGGCCACAAATTATTTATGTAATACAAAAGGGTGAGGGACTTAACAGGATCCCATTAATCCCACAGTAGCCCAATTGCACAATCTGTATACTCTCAGACCTTGGCAGAGCCGGGAATCGAACTCGGACCTCCAGGGTGATAGCCGAGAATGTGAGAACACGTAAATACAGTACTGTTTGTAGAAAGTGAAACACCCAGAAGAAATGGTCGGAGACACTCCCAGAACAGCGGTCGTGTACCTGCGGTACTATACTAAGTGATTGAAATCGCAGAGAGATGGCATGCACATTGGCCCACCAGTGCACTCTGTCGTGGGACCGGACAGATCAGTGTTCCGCACAGCTTTGTCGGCGTGGGGCGTCATACCAGGTGGAAACGTGTAAGCAAGTGCAACGATGCCTCGCCGACATCACAGGGTGGACTATCAGCATGTGAGTGCGGTTGAACGGGGCAGAATGCTTGGGCTCCGGAAAGCGGGTCTGTCATTCCGGGACATTGTGGCTCGTACAGGGCACGCTGCGTCACCAGTAAGGCGTATGCGGATCCAGTGGAGAGAGGAGGGCCGTACACAGTGATGACACGGTACAGGACGACGCAATGTGACCACAGCGCGAGACGACCGCCATCTTCTCCGCATGGCCGTATCGGACAGAACAGCGTCGTCCTCGGTGTTGGCTCGACGTTGGAGCACAGCAACGGGGTTGGACATGTCTGCGTCGACGGTGCGGCGCCGTCTTTTGAAGGCTGGACTGGTAGCACGCATGCCACTGCGTCGGCTTCCATTGACTGGGACCACCGACGCCTCCGACTACTATGGGCACGTACACGCCGACACTGGCAAGCAGAGTGGCGAAATGTCGTGTTTTCGGACGAGTCCCGCTTCAACCTGTCCTACAGTGATGGCCGCATATGCGTTCGACGCCGCCGTGTAGAACGCAATCAGCAGACTGCATTGTTGAGCGGCATAGCGGACAAACATGAGGTGTAATGGTTTGGGGCGCAATTGCCTATAACAGGCGATCGCGCCTCGTACGTCTTGCGGGCAATCTGAACAGTGCCCGCTGCGTCAGGGAAGTTTTACAGCCCGTGGCACTGCCCCTCTTGCGGGCCGTTCCACAGGCCATATTTCAGCAGAACAATGCCCGCCGCGTGTGGCGAGGAATGTGCAAGCCTTCTTCGCAGAACGACGGTTACCTCTGCATCCCTGGCCTGACAGGTCGCCCATCGAACATGTCGGGGATATGGTCGGTCGGCAACTTGTCCGTTCAGGTTCACCTGCCGCCGCTGTTGATGCTTTGTGGACGCGCCTACAAACCGAGTGGGACGCTATTCCCCAGCAGCGTATTTAAGCGCTGTATGATTCCATGCCACGACGTCTAGTGGCTCTGAGTGCAGCACGTGGTGGCACGACGCCATACTGAAGATCGACCGTCAACGTGCATGTACCGGACTGTCCTAATCAGTAATGTATTGTCATGTCCCTAATCTGTGGTATAAAGTGCAATGTGGTCACATCTCTTGATCTTGGTGTTTGACTTTCTACAAACAATACTGTATAGCCTATATAAGTTGTTAATTAAGTTCTCCTGGCCGTAAACACATGCCCCACTAGATGTGAACCCCTGGAGAGAGGGGACAAGATTGATAAGTGAAGTCGCAAATGTTGACATTAAATACAGCTCGTGACTAGGGCCCTTACACACGAGCGTTTTTCTGTCTTTCTGTCGACTACAAAAATGCACTTCTTTGTCGCCGCCCCGACCACACCTGTAGCTCAGTATGGCCACATTTTGTGGCTAGGCCATCGTCAAAATGTGGTCCGGCCAGCATCACCGTGGGTGGAGTAATATAATGGGATTTTATACTGTCGATCGGCAAAAAGTGGTTCATGTGTGGTCGCTTGTCACCGACGTGTCCTTACCATATAATGCATTGGAAAAATAATTCCCTAATTACAGACAAACGCTTTCCCGATCACATGTAACCTTTATTTCACATAATATCTTTATCTTATCAATAAATATCCTGTCAATCACATTACCATCAACTTTTACCACATAACCATTTCCGATCAATTCGTGTTCTCACCGACAAAATATTTTTTTTGACCAGCACTAATCACATTTTCCAACAATCGGCCGAGCGTGCATAATCATTTCCGACCAATTCGTATTCTCGGTCATTCACAGTATGGATTCTGAAGAGAAGGCTGTACTTCTTTTGCTCATGCGAAGACGAAAAAAAAAAGAAGGAAAACGCGAAGAATGTGTATACATCCAATTGTTGAAGTACGGCAACAGTTTGGCTAGTATCATTCTTTATGTCACGAACTTTGCAATTATCTGGATGAGTTTTTCCAGTTCTTCAGAATGTCTAAAATTTTTTCAATGAGCCACTACAGGAAATTAAACCAATTATTTCAAGGACAGATACTGTGATAAGGAAGACCATATCGACTGAAGAAAGACTGCTCCATCATGATTACTGCGAGCGGGAACTTCCCACGATGTGGCTGACATGTCGCCCGTGTGAAAAGGAAGGCACTGCAGTTGCGATGTGGTCAGTTGGCGGGATCAGCTACAGCTGGCGACAGTGGTTTACATGTGGTCGGGAAAGCGTTCTTCTGTAATTAGGGGAAGTATTTTCCCCCATTGCATTATATGATAACGGCACGGCGGCGACAAGCGACCACACATGAACCACTTTTCTCAGTCGACAACGACGACAGAAAAACACTCGTATGTAAGGGCCCTTAGGGCCCGTAGTGGATAGCATTCATGGCTGTCACCACGGAGGTCCGGGTTCGATTTCCTGGTCTGTTCAGAAATGTAATTTTGGTTTGACGGCTAGAACTAGGTGCACTCAGCTCTGTGAGGCAAAACTGAGAGGAAGTAGTTTCGAGTTCCACCACAGCCATCGTAGAAGTGGTTTTGAGTGGTTAACCACCAGAACTCCAGGCAAATGCTGGGCTGGTTCCTAATTTAAAAAATACGATCCTTACAGCAGTCGCATATGATGTGTAACATCTGACATAGAAGAAACCTCACGTGAAATTGTTGATACACCGGTATTTTATACTATTATTGGCACAAATATTAATCTATTGTAAAAGGGAGTGTTTTACAGATATTGTAGTTTATAATACGGAACTCATTTTATTAGATGATTTGTAGCTTCCACCACCACTAGCCTAAATAAATAATATGATATGGATCAACTAGATTAATAGACGCGACACCACTCATAACCTTAAATTCCTTATAAACAGGTCCTCTTCATTCACAGACTAACACGTAATTTCATATGGATTCTGTTAAAATGAGTCATATTGATATGATAAATATCGTTTCGAATGATAATCTGGTAGCAAAAATATCTACCCCGTCCGGGATTAGAACCCAAGATCTCTAGATTCACAGTCATAAGCACTAACCCCACGGCTATTTCGACTGGGCAAATTTTGTGCACAAGATGGTGACTTATTTTCACGTTCCAATAATACTGCATTACGGAATTAAGTTTCATTTATATTTTGCTTGTTTCGACAATGTTCCTGCGTGAAATTGAGTTTAAAATGCCTTATGAATTTGTGAGTAAAGAGAATGTATTCAGTAATAGTTCATGAAGGCTTGCTCAATTCTCGTATAACCACAACGATTATATTATATTGATGACTGCATTACCGTTATGTGGGTTAATATTTGAATAGTCATTGTGCAGAAACATAATACCGGCAATGCTGACTACTTACAATGTTTGATGTTAAGGCATTTTACCATTTAAATACTGATACGAAGACATGTACCATGTCATTTGTTTCAATCACTTGACACCAGAGTTCACATGAGCGTTTTCCGTTCAGTATGTCATATACATTCCACATGGCCGAGAGTACGTCATGGTATCAATTTCCGACACCGCGCGCTCATTGTTTCTCGTACCAGAGCCAGCTGGGGTTTACCACTAGTACACTTCCGTTCGATCGATCGACGCGGGCAGTGCATACTTTCGTTTTCCACCACTGCCAGCTAGTACACTTCCGTTCGATTGATCGAGCGGGCAGTGCATACTTCCGTTTTCCACCACTGCCAGCTAGTAAACTTCCGTTCGATCGATCGAGCGGGCAGTGCATACTTCCGTCCGATCCACCACTGCCAGCTCGATCGTTCCGATCCACTTCCGTCCCCAATTTTCAAAATCACTCCCACAAAACTATCCAGCAACCGAGCGGAAATATGTTACACATCAAAAACACTGCTGCTTCCTACTGAAATCCTAACCACCAATTACGAATGCACACACTGTTACAATCATCACAATGACACAGGTTGTCAGACAGATTCCAATACTGTAGACACCCATGCACTTGGGGCTACACACCATCATATCACTAAGACTTTAAATGTATCATCATCAACAACAAAAACAACAACAACAATATCGTTCCCATAGTTTGGGCACCTATTGAAAAACAATAAAAGTCGATGCATATGGTTCCGACTACTACCACAAAAAAGCACTACCAGCAGCCACACACGACATATCCCAAGCTGATTTAAATTTTCCAGCTCAATGTTCTGCTTTATAAAAATAGCCTATCTTTTTGTAATTCTTTAATGCTCGATGAATTGCTTCCAATCAATCTTTATGCTCGACGATGTCGAAATGTAAATATTATATGTCAGAAAACTGTATCATAATGAGTCATTATAGTACTACTTTTCATTATGACACAGCTTCTCCAACCAATCAGAGCTCAATATTTTCATTCATTGACCAATTAGGTAAGGATAGCTTCGCACATGCACTCAAAATGCAATATGTCCGAATTACACGATTTGAAAGTTGACAATGTAAACGATATTGGATCAACCATTGTAATTGCAATCCCAAACACAAAGATAAAATCAGCACGAACCTTTACGGTAACAAGAAAATACTATGCCATTGCAAGACATTTATGAATCTACGTCCAGAAGATTGCAACACAGCATCCTTCTATATAAATTACCGACATGGAAAGTTCACCGTCCCATATGTTCACGTAAATAAACTGGCGAATATGAGAAATGAAATAGCACTGTACCTTAATATTTTCACCTCCAATTTCTACACAAGGCATTGCTTTCGTAGGACTTCGGAGACAGATTGAGTGAATGCTGGTGCTAATTAGCAGTCTGTAAACAAATGTCATTGCCAAGCATACAGAGCGCATGCGTGGGTCAGAGAACTTGCAAAGCACAAACAGCAAACCCAGCGCTTGCACTCCGATCACTAAATTCAAATGACTGAATCTCGACAGATATGTTTGAATATCTCTGTTCGAACATAAAATAAAATAAAATAAAGTTACAATTATCGTCGAACATAAACAGTCGCATGCAACTTGCCGATAATGGTAACTAAGACACTCGTATGGAAATTATATCATGTCTCTTTTATAGGTCCTTGGGATACTATCTTTCCACCATGTATTTATAGAACGGTGTTAGGGAGAGAATCTTCCCACCTCTTTCATTTCAAGCAGTTCCACATGCATCCACATGCTAGATGCAGAGAAATATTGAAAAACCATTAATTTAATGTATACTGTCATCAGAAACCAAAGGTGGGAAGCATATATCCCAGTGGTCTCCACAGTGCACGTGCTCGCCAGTTCAGTTGTGTTGAGTGAAAGAAAATCATTGTTTTACAGAAGAAGGTGTTTTTGTTGAAGATATGAGATTTGTAAACAATGGTATAAAACTGAAATACAATGTTAATAATGGTTTTGGTCACTTGAGTAAATATATTTCAGCTAGAATGGGAATAATTATCCTGCTCAGGGTGTTGGTCATAGAATAGAAGATTTTTAAAACTAATTTACTGTGTTTTTAGTAAATACTATTTTGAAATTATTGAATTATATTCGAATAGACTAACTTTTAACATTCCAAAATCACTTTTATATTTTTTGTGCAGTTTTCGGCAAAGATGATAATAAGTGGGAGTGGGAGTAACGGTCTTTTTAAATTATAGAGCTTGATGGGTGTTTTATATATTATATCCTGTTAAATTAAACCTCATTATTGAGTGATAAACACAGTATCATCATAATTTGGACGTGGGAAATTATTACCCCATTGCTCATTTAAGAAAACCTACTGTCGGGTGTGGGCAGTGGGATAATAATTTCCCACCCCATTTTTCATAAAATGGAATCCACACCCGTAAAATTGTTACATATTCCTACTCATCTATCACCCCCAATTACAAAAGTGCAAAAAAATATATACATACTGTATATATTTTACACCCCCAGTCTTTTGCCCTATAAAGGGTTAATAATTGCCATTACAGGCGTGTTGCAGAATGCACTATTAGAATATCGTATCTCAATACATATAGCACTGAAGTCGTATAAAGTGTCTTCAAATAACTATATAGAAGCCAGAGGCGTAACTAGGATCTCCTTCTGGAGCGGGAATGTGAATGAACTGTCTACTGGTTTTCTTCAAATATATTCGTCGATATTTTGCAGGCTAAATACTATCACCGACACAATCTATTTCATTTTAATCTATACTTTAAAATATTTTTCTACAACCTACATGGAGAAACCATATTAGGTTAAATAACCTTTTATATTTAAGTGCTACGCTACATCATAATTGCATTATGCTTTACAATTGGCTGATGAAGGTGATAAAGAATGTTGTTGATTAATCCCTGAAACATGTACCAAGAACAAATTTAATAATAATTATTTTCATTCATGTATTGATTAAGGCGGTTATATAATTCTTATTAAAAACTATTCTCCCGATCAAAATTGTGCAGAGCAGGCTTGGACACTAATTAATAAATTAGAGCGCCCTCATATGCAAAACTTGTTTTGATGTGGTATTTTTTATTTGTGTTTTTGGTTATGTGTTCGTTGTTTTCTGCTTTTGCTTTTTTGTTTTTTGAACATTGCTTTATGTTTTTGGTCATTTGATTGTTTTCTTCTTGTGCTGGGGGCAAAATAAAACAAAACCAATGATAGCAAATCGACACGTTTTCATGTTTGCTCTCGATAGCATTTCATGTGCACAAGCTTTGAAATGACCAGTTTTTACTAAGGTCTAACACTAAATATTTTACACGAGTAAACAGAAATGTTTTCAAGTTGGTATTAGTATAATCTGACAAAATCCAGTCGTTTGTCAACAATCCGTAGATTAGCTATATTCAAAATAAGACTTTCCTCAAGTTACGTTCCTTTAAATTATTTGGTTCCGCGGGGAGTGATCTTCCACAAAGAAGTGACATAGCCTACATATATTATGGCGTTTGTAGCCATTTTCAGTGCTGGCTTCGTAAACGAAGTTTGATGCTTTTCAGTCTGTCAACACTTGTAAATAATGATGGGTTATTCCCTATTCCTAAAAATAATTAGAGGAGATTAGTAATTTTTTAAATAATTTTGATAATTTTTAATAATTCTTTTCAGGATTAGGAAATAACCCATCGCAATTGGGTACAATCGTGTTGACCGACTGAAAAACATCAAACTTCGTAATATACATACATCTATACTTAGTATAAAACAAAGTCCCCGATTCTTGGATGTCACGGGTAATCTCGAGAACCATGGATGGATTTTGATGCGGTTTTCACCATTCTGTAAAGGATATCTCGAGGAAGGTTTCTGAAGAAAATAATTTATTTATGATCAAAGGAAGCCAAGCAGTAACGATTTCAGTGAATACGTCGAAATATAACCTGGCGCCCGTGCGCTTTTTAAGCTTACGCTGGTCAAACCGTTAAAAATATCAATATACTAGGAGTGAGAATTGTTCAGCATGAAACGTTCTACAAAAAAGTCCGCGAGAGCATATTTGTATCTTCAATACATCGCCCACTATAAGTGTTTTTACGTTTTCATATCTTCCAACAATCTCCATTCAATTACTGGGATAACTGGCCCCGGGCGAAGCCGGGGCGGGTTTCTAGTAAATTTTATATCAACTTTTGAACTGACGGTGATTTTGGCGTCGAGGAGATGTGAAATGCGAACATAATATTATGTTGAAATTTTTCGGAAGTCGGTACATGTTACCCATTACAATTGGTAGTTTTCTAATGAAATCTACCTAAACACAGCCCTCATGTAATTAAAATTCGCCATAATGATAGCAGCACAATAGCTCCTTGTTCCAGAATAGATATCAGTAAGAATGTTGTCTTGTTAGGCACGTCCTAGAATGGATTATTGCAATTGAATGGAGAGCTGTGTTCTGAGAATTGTAAGCTTTGTAATCAGTCTCTGCTATCACATTAGCGCCGTAACGGATAGAGGTGGTGTCAGGAACGGTTACGTCAACTGTGTAGGGCAGTCCAACGCAGCAGCTTGTATCCTAGCAACCTGACGACATGCACATCTTCATCCTGTTTCTGTACTTCCTGGCAGCTCATCAGGTAAGACACATTGTTGTTGTTTGAGTCTTCAGTCTTTTGACTGGTTTGATGCAGCTCTCCATGCCTCCCTGTCCTGAGCTAATCGTTTCATCTCTACATAGCTCCGACACCCTACATCGGAGGCAATCTGTTTAACATATTCTAACCTTGGTCTACCCCTACAGTTTTTGTCCTCGACCCTTCCTTCCATAACTAAGCTTGCTATTCCTGGGTGTCTTAGTATGTGTCCTACCAACCTAACTTTTCTCTTCATTAGCAGTCGCCAGAAACATCTCTCCTCTCCCACTCGTCTTAATACCTCTTTGTTTGTAACCCTATCTACCCATCTGATCTTCATCATTCTCCTGTAACACCACATTTCAAATGCTTCAATTCTCCTCTTTTCTGCTGCACCAATAGTCCAAGTTTCACTTCCATAGAGCGCCACGCTCCAGACAAAGGCTTTCAAAAATGACTTCCTAATACCTAAATCTATATTCGATGTCAGCAGATTCCTTTTTTGGAGAAATGCTTTCTTTGCCTGAGCCAACCTACTTTTAATATCCTCTTTGCTTCGTCCATCACTGGTTATTCTGCTTCCTAAGTAACAGAAGTCTCCTACTTCCTTCAGCTTTTCACCTGCCAATTTGATCTCCATAGAGGTTTCTGATATATTTCGGCTGCATTCCAGTATTTTTGTTTTACATTTATTAATTTTCATCATGAATTCTTTCCGTAAGACGGAGTCCATACCATTCAAAAACTCATTCAAATCCTCAGGCTTGTCGGCCAAGATGACGATGTCATCAGCAAATCTCAGAGTTGAAATTATTTCTCCTTGAATCTTCACTCCCACTTTAAAATTTTCTCTAATTTCCTTCATTGCTTGTTCAATGTAAAGATTGAAAAGTATGGGTGATAAGTTGCAGCCTTGCCTTACACCTTTCTGAATACCAGCTTCTCTCTCATGTCCTTCAACTCTAATGACTGCTGTCTGGTATCTGTACAGATTGTATATCACCCTCCTATCCCTGTACTTTATTCCAATTGATTTCAAAATGTCAAACAATTTAGTCCAATCAACGTTATCAAAAGCCTTTTCTAAGTCTACAAAAGCCATGAACGTTCTCTTATCTTTCCTTATTCTACCTTCTAAAATCAGCCTAAGACTTAGTACAGCTTCCCTTGTTCCTACATTTCTCCTGAAACCAAACTGGTCTTCACCCAACTCCGTTTCTATCTGGCTTTCAATCCTCTTGTAAATTATTCTAGACAGGATCTTTGAAGCATGAGTAATCAAGCTGATTGTACGGTAATCTTCACATCTGTCAGCTCCCACTTTCTTTGGTATAGGGATGATTACATTCTTCTTGAAATCAGGGGGTACCTCACCTGTCTCATAAATCCTACACACCAAGTGAAATAACCTGATCAGACCTTCTTCTCCTATGCAGCGTAGCAACTCAATCGGTATATCATCTATGCCTGGTGCTTTGTTCCTGCTTAAGTCTTCCAAAGCTCTATCAAATTCTGATCTCAATATTAAATCTCCTTTCGCATCCTCATCAATTTCCTCCTCCCTTTCCATTACATGATTCTCAATCTCCTTTCCCTTATACAAACTCTCTATGTAAGCTTTCCATCTGTCAACCTTTTCTTCCCTATCTGTTAGAGGCTTTCCATTTGTGTCCTTAATATTACAGCACTTAGTCTTCTTTTCCCCAAAAGTATTCTTAATCCTTCGATAAGCTGTGTCTACTTTTCCTAATTTCAGACAATTTTCTATACCTGCACATTTCTCTTTCAACCATTCTTCTTTCGCTTCCTTGCACTTCTTGTTAACCTCATTTCTCAGACGTCTGTATTCTGCTTTCCCCTTTTCATATCTTAGATTCTTGTGTTTCCGCCTTCCATCCATCAATTCTAGTATATCCTGAGTGATCCACGGTTTTCTACCTATTCTTTCTTTCCTACCAATGTTTTCTTCTGCGGATTTTGTTATTTCATTCTTCAAAAGTGCCCATTCGTGTGCAATTGAAGTTTGTTTAGGGTTTTTCATTAGTCCTTCCTTTATACTCTTCTTGAATCTTTCGTTTACATCCTTCTCTTTCAGTCTGTCTATTTCCCAACTTTTTGGCTTTTGACTTTTCTTCAGTTTCTTCAACTTTAATCTGCATTTCATTACAACCAGATTGTGATCAGAGTTTATGTCAGCACCAGGATATGTTTTACAATCCAAAATCTGGTTTCGAAACCTCTGCTTGACCATAATGAAGTCGATTTGGTAACGCCCTGTATATAAAACACATTATAAAACTATTTTCATTTTATGAAAAAAATAGGCTTATGAGATCACCTTTTTTCCGTGTGTGTGTCCCCTAATAACTTCTAAACGGCTGGAGCGATTTCAATGAAACTCCGTAAGATCATAGTACAATTTGGCCGACCCCGACCGTACCCTTCAAATTTTATTACATCTCACCAATCCAACATGGCGGCTGTGCGAAATATTTCACCGGCAATCCATATATCCGAAACTATTACTGATATCACTCTGAAATTTTATACGATGATGAAAGGGCACTAGTAGAAGTTCACCTATGCGACTTTCAAAAACCTGTTAATTTCAAATCGAATATGGCGGCCAAGCGAATTTGAAACATCTAAAGGGACTTTCCTCGCGACTTTTAACCATCCGAACGCAATGAAACTTGTTACAGCAAATGTTTAAATACATTGTAATGCGCTGGCATTTAATTTAGTTCAATTGTCTACATAACCTCAAGATGGCGGATGTGTGAAATATTTCACCGGCATTCTATATCTCCGAAACTATTACTGATATCGTCCAGAAATGTTGTACGGTGATAAAGGGTGCTACTGGACGTTCAGCTATGAGACATTCAAAAATCTGTAAATTACAGAACGAACATTGCGGCCAAGCGAAGACGAAATATTTTAATAGGCTTTTCTCGCGATTTAACCATTTGAGCAATGTGAAATATGGTACAGCGAATGTTTATACACATTGTAATGCACTGGCATCTATTTTAGTTCAATTGTTCACATAACCTCAAGATGGCGGCTGTGCGCATTTTAAAAACTAAGTTTTTATTTCTCGTGTATTAATCATGTGATCGAAGTGAACGTTTGAATTTGAACCTACACAAAAATCGGCATCTAACATGTCACAGATTTATGGCATGTAAAAGAACTTTCCACTAACTAAACTTGTGTGGCGCAAAATTTGTAGGTTAGGTTTGATTAATGCTCTGAAGTTCCAGCGTTCGTCAATAGGCGCTGATTGCGATGGTACCTAGTAGTAAGCCCAGTTCACAGCTAGGTGTCGTGGACGGTAGCATTTGGTAGCGAAAGTAGTATCTACATGTAATTATCGTCTGCAGTCCTTACTTGAATTAAAAGCAGATACCTCACACAAATACAGCCTTCACAATTAACACCGGTTATCAGACAGATTCTACACACACCCCAAGTACACGGGGCTTCATGGCCGCATTGTCGCAGCCCCTAAACTAAGGAACCAACCAACCAAACACTAAACGGATATTTAATCATGTCTCCTCACTAAAAGTCAAGAATAACTGGGTAATCGAAATTGAAAATCACCTCCAAGAAATCAACGTAGCAGACGATTTTTTTTTGCAACAGGCCTAGTTTCATAACGTTGGTGAACACAGTCATTTTGCTGCAAACTCTCGGAAGAGAGCCATCACTGCATGGACTGAAGAAAGGGAGAAGAATCGTAGTGTGGGTGAAGAAATATACAAGACAAAATAGCTCTATGAAAGAAACACTACCAAGCCCACAACCACCCCAAAGGTATTTACCCTTCAAAACCAAAAAGCACGGTAAAAACTTAGAAACTGTGGCAATAATTACTGATAAATACTAAACCATTAAGCACCCGACAAAAGAAGTATTTATCATCTTGGCTTACTGGATTGAGCCGCGTCGCATATCGGTTATTATTTCCGACGTTTCGGCTGACATTGCACCAGTCTTAATCATGGGTAGGTTCAAGTTGGTGTCCGTACTCAAACTAACGGTTATTGCCAGTCAGATGCAAGGCCGCTGCATCATATAGGATAGTACACACGCTTAAAGCAGGGGGCCTTGGTGCGCCACAAGCTCGGCCAAGGTGTCCGCAGTAGCGGTTAACAAAGCCGCCGCTTGGCGCTCTTATTTTATATGAAAGAACCTGTAGATGTCTAATAACATCATGTAATACAATGACTGAAATGCAGTTGCTTTAGGAACAAATGTGCATCAAACCAAATTTAGTCCTGTAACTAAACCTTCTGCAAGCACTGTACCTTCAGTTGGGGGTTTGGGGAAAACGTCCACTGACGCGTACGAGCCTCAAATCGGCATCTCTGCTCTAGGTCATGATCACTGAAGGCAAGACGGAGAGTATGGCGCTGTACTAATACTCTGCAAGACAATTAGCAATTAGCTACCGTCCTGGTGTTTGGAGAGAAGTGAGTCTTGGAGGAAAGAGAGCTAATATGGGGGAGGTGAGAGTGAATTGAAAATTAAGAGAGTAATTATGAAAGACTTGGCGAGAATGAGAAAATAGCCTACTGCACTCGTCAGTCGGAGGGGTTGAAGAACTTTTCAAGGGGAGAAGTTAACACACTCAAAATAATGTATAAGGAGGCGATGTCTCCTAATTGGGGGGGGGGGGGGGGGGGGGGTTGCTTGGTGTGTAGGTGGGAAGGGTAGGGGGGAAAGGAGGAGGAAGAGGGAGAGTGGACTAGGGCTGTTAGGTCTATACAGGGCGTATCCGTGATGATGTTACATGTATTTAGCGTAGGTCTACAAATATCACTAAAATATAAAAATGATTGCAAAATTACAAATTATTGTCCAGGCCACGAATATAGTCTGTTGATCCCTCCGTTATTACCAGGAAATCTGTTGGATCGCCAGGGAAGGCTCTGAGGAGACATTCCTGAACCACATGCTGAATAGTCTGATTTCCAGCGCCGCAATCACAACTTGGAGAATCTTTTATCTTCCACTTGGTTCTTGGTTCTTATGCGGTTAAGAACTGACCAGATCTTCCGCAGTAATTCAAAGCCAGGTAGCTTGGTCGTTATGCATGGCTTCTTCAGTTGTTCTGTTGTAGCGTTAATCTGCCATCTATGCTTCCACCATTCATTGGCATCCCTTTGCTGATCAACATCCTTGCAGTTTCCAGGGGCGGGTGACGAGAACGAATCCTTCCTTTATTAATGATTTGGATGTCTTCATGAACAGGGAGGTTAGGATTTTTCTGTAATTTTTTGTATTCATGGACAAGTGCACTTTCCCGCCGCAGAGATGGAGGTGGTATATGACTAAGTATGGGTAGCCAGAAAGTAGGTGTAAGTCTGATTGTACCAGAGATAAGGCGCCTGGTATGGTTGAGCTGAATGTCAATAACTCTTGCGTAAGTACTGTTCATCCAAGTGGGAGGGCAATATTCCGCAACAGGGTAGACCAATCCCAGAGCTGAAGTACGAAGAGTCAATGCTGAGGAGACCCATGATCTTACAAACTTCCAGGGATGATGGAGGAAGGCAAATGGATCAATGTGAGATCAGGAACCATAGTACGGAAACGATCGAGTCACATGTTATAAGAAAAATGCTATTCATTTCATACCGGTTACCTGCGCACGTTCACAAGCTCCTACATTTACAACTGTTCAAAATTCACTGAAATCGTTATTGCTCGGCTTCCTTTAGTCATAAATGAAAGTTTTTCAACAGAAACCCTCCCCGAGAAATTCTTTGCAGAATGGTGAAAACCGCATCAAATCCATCCAGTGGTTCTTGAGATTGCTCATTACATCCAAGAATCGGGAACTTTGTTTTATCCTATACTTAATTAATTATTTGATGGAATGCACCTTGTTAATACTATAGATAGTAAAACTCAGCAATTTTTCTAGGTTTGTACCGTGCCTTATGTGAGGTTTCGCCTAGGACACCAAGCTGGCTCATCAGCGGGCTCATGGTGTCCCCACCCGGACCTCCACAGGAGTCGCGAACTGCAGTTCGCTGATTAGCCCGCTTGGTATCCTAGGCGAAACCCCACATAAGGCACGGCACAAACCTACCAAAAATTGCTAAGTTTTAATTCACAGGCCGTGAAAGCCAATATACTATACTGTAGATAGTGTTTATTATTATTAGACTACTTTCGATTTTTGCAAAAAATGAAAGTAGACTTATGAGCTCAACACAGGGCGAAAAAAGTGTGTCTGTCTGTGTGTGTGTGTGTGTGTGTGTGTGTGAGTCCGTGTGTGTGTGAGTGTGTGTACTCTGAATGTCTGTCCCCCCCGCCCCTATCAATTCGAACACGGTGAACGCGAATTGAACAACATTTGGTACAAAGGTAGCACTAGCAAAAGACACCTCAGTGTCATGTTTTATATCGCCACCATCTTGACGGAAACGTAATGGCGGCCACACAAATGTTCAAAGCTTATATCAAATTACGATTAACCTAATCATCCGATCTCTACCAAATTTTGCAACAACATACCTTCGTGGAGGGAGCATCCTTTGACCAGACGAAAAGGTCATTAGCCTAATATTTAGCGGATGGCGGTCATCTTTGTGTTAAAATCGATTCCCCCTATTAATTCGAACACGGTGAAACCGAATGGAACGAAATTTGGTGCAGAGGTAGCACTAGCAAAGGGCTCCTCAGTGTCATGTTTTATATCACCGCCATTTTGACGGAAACGTAATCGCGGCTACCCAAATGTTAAAAGCTAAAATGTAATTACGACTAACCTAATAATCTAGTCTCTACCAAATTTTGCAACAACATATCTTTATGTGGGAAGCATATTCTGACCAAACTGCAAGATCATCAGCCCAATAGTTTGCAGATGGTGGCCAGTATGTGTGCAAATCGATTCCCCCTATCAATTCAAACACAGTGAAACCGAATTGAACGAAATTTGGTACAGAGGTAGCACTAGCGACGGGCACCTCAGTGCCATGTTTTATATCGCCGCCATCTTGACGGAAACGGAATGACGGCCACCCTAATGTTAAAAGCTTAAATCAAATTACGACCATCCTAATAATTTGATCTCTACCAGATTTTGCAACAACATGCCCTTTTGTGGAAAGCATCTTATGACTGACTACAAGGTCATCAGCCTAATAGTTTGCAAATAGCGGCCATGTATGTGTGCAAATCCATTCCCCATATCAATTCAAACACGGTGAAACCAAATTGAATGATTTTTTTACAGAGGTAGCACTAGCAAAGGGCACCTCATATTCATGTTTAATATCCAAGCTACTACAACCAACATTCAATTATACTCCTTGAAATGGACAAAGAGTTATAACAATACCCATGCATTTAGGAGAAAGTAGGCTATATGTTCTTTATTGAACATCTTGTTTTTAATATTATTATTAATATTATTATTTAACGTACACGTTTTAGTATTCAGTGATACCTTCTTCGGCGTTTAACATTGATACAATGGATATCCTAACAAGAAGTTTAATTAAAATAAAAATTCCAAATATTTAAATAAAACAAGTACTTCCGCGACGAACTAAAGAGCCAACTTTTCTTAAAATTTAAGATTCATGCCGATCTATATAGACCTATCTACAATAATGATGAAATCAAGTTTGGAATACTAACATTTCTAAGTACTGCAGTTTGAAATACACCTGAAATAGTGTAGCCTAACAGAGTAACTTACTACAGTTGGCAGCCCAGGTGACTCTGAATATATTACTAGTACCATCTCTTGGAATGCACATACAAAATTTGGTTGAAGTCTAATCGATAGTATGGATGTTACATGCTGTTTAATATTGGATTTATCAGTGAGAGTAAAATCATGTTGGGAACAATGTCATGTATGTGATGCTCAGAATTAATCTGAAATAATTATAACGATCTATTATAGTGCCAATTTTGGATAAAATCCATTTGTTGGTATAGAAGTTACATGTAATTAAAATTGAAACAATCAGAAAGCTTTGAATCATATTGGCAGCACTGAGTTATATTGGTTACTGCAAATTAATCTAGAATTTCAGGTACTATACCTGTGCAAAGTTTAGAGCTGATGGCTTGCATACTTTCTGATATATTGATATTGGGGCTAAAGATGATGATGATGATAATTGTTGTTTTAAGGGGCCTAACATCTAGGTTATCGGCCCATGGGGCTAAAGAAATAGAGAGAGAATTTATTAACAGTTGGCAGCCCTGGTGGCTCTTTTAAAATACGCACAGTCATATCTGTTGTAGTAAACATAGTACACACGAAATGTGGTTGAAATCCAGTCGATAGTTTAGAAGTTACATGCATTTATAATTCGGTCCTATCGGCAGGCTGAGAATTATGTTGGCAACACTGGCATGTATGGACTTCTGAAAATTCATTTGAATGTTATTATCTATATGTGTGCCAATTTTGGAATAGTCCACATGCATAACTTCTGAGATATCCAACATACAGCTCAAATTTCAATTGCGATTATTCAGATGTTGGTGGCAAATATGGCAAATAAGGCCGTGAGATATTCAGGTATAGATCTTTATTCCTAATATATTTGGTTTTGATAGCTGCAGGCGTTTAGAAGTTGATAGGGGGGATACACACACACACACACACACACACACAAACAGACAGACAGGCTGTCTGGCTGCGTGGCTCAGGGGTAACGTTCTCGCTTGCTGAGCCCAAGGTTGCAGGTTCGAAACCTGGCGCAGTCAGCTGGCATTTGAGGGTGCGCAAATGCGAGGGAGCCGTGTCAGTAGATTTACTGGCACGTTAAAGATCCCCTTCGGGGCAAAATTCCGGCACCCCGGCGTCTCTAAAAGCCAGTGTAGTTAAAAGGGACGTAAAACCAATAACATTATTATAACAGACAGACAGGCAGACAGACAGAAGGACAGACAGACACACACACATTTTCCCGGATCGATCTCATAAGATTTTGGTGAAATTATAAACATTGATAGAGGAAATTGAGATTTCTTCCTTCGACATCTGCCATAGTCAAAACCTTATTTGCTGACTTATTCTCGTTGTAGTTGTTCAAATAGCTTCATAGTTTCACTCGTTGACACAAGAGAGCATAGCATTAGTACGAGTAAGCTTCGCCTTATACCTAACCTGCTCCTTTGAACATAATTTTAGAATAAATTATAATTGACATTTATCCAAACAGAAGACACTACTTCTTACCTCATAACTCCTCCTCGCCTAAAGAACATTTTCAATCTTCGAACTAATAAGAACTTGTGCTGCCCATTTCTCATCTCGCTAAAATTTACTCTTCGTTTGATATTTTTGTTTGTGAACATTAATCGCCTGACTGTGTGTTTCTGGCCTCACGCCAATGTAATAAGACCAGGGCAGAGCTCGTTGGAGCCCACTTGAGATTTCTCTTAAGTACACACTGCACTTAGCGCTGACTTTCTTCCTTCATCTGTAACTCACTTGCAGAACTTTTTACTGTGCTTAACTTTTTATGACTTACCGTGAACCACAAACATAGTTTTAAAGAAGGTAACATTCTCTTCCTTCTAACAGTGTTTATTCACCGTCATATATTTGCAAGATTTTGTCGTTTCATTTGTAAAATCCTTGGATTCTGCATATTTTCTTACGAGGTGAATAAAGGGCATTCGGTATCATAACACTAACTTATTTAAGCTTATGGCTAGAGATACAGGAGAATTTATATATGTATATCCAAATTCTGGACATAGCCAATAGTCTCTGGGGTCACGAGAGCAAAGTCACTAGCACTGCCACTGTACTTTCTTTTGCTGCACTCGGTGATGATGTGATGGATCGCCTGTTCTGTAGCACCACAGTCACACTCAGACGTTGAAATTCTGTCCCACTTGTAGTGGAAGACTGCACAGTTCCCATGGTTGGTTCATATCCGGTTCAATATGGACCATAGTCTAGAGGGAGGTTGAAACCCATCATTAAAATCACCGAGACATTTGACAAATACTGCCGATCTGTGAGAAAATAAATATGAGTAGAGAGGCAGTGCACATTTACACCCACCCGGCGTGGCTCGGGTGGCACTCGCGGCTCTTTCAATATGGCTGCCGTCCGCCCCCCCCCCCCCCCCACCCCACCCACACCCTCAGAATTCCCCAAATATTCCCCAGATTACCTAAAATTCCCTAAAGTTCCTCAAATCCTCAGATTTTCCCACATTTACTCCAAATTCCCACCAGATTCAGCCTAATTCACTAAACTACCCCAAATTTCCCCCAAAATTCCCAAATTTATCCAAATTCCCTGAAGTTCCTCAAATCCGCAGATTTCCCCTAAATTCCCTACAATTCCCCAGATTTACCACAAATTTCCTCCAGATTCACTCCAAATTCCTTAACTTCCTCAAATTCACCCAAATTCACCCCATATTTCAACAAAATTTCAAATAGTTTAGGGAATTTGGGAGTATCTGGAGGGAATATCTGGGGAGATCTGAGGATTTGAGAAATTATAGGGAATTTGAGGAAATCTGCAGAATTTTAAAGAAATTCTGGTGATGGGGGGGTAGGGGCGTGGCAGCCATATTGAAAGAGCCGCGAATGCCACCTGAGCAACGCCGGGTGGGTTTAAAACTGAACTTCCTCACTACTAAAATGGTTTGAAGAATCTCCATTTCTACGCATTGACGTAGCCAAGGGTTGAGGGTCTTGGAGACCGGACCCCTCTCAAAAGTTTGGACTAACACGGGAACTCTGGTAGCATTACCCCCTGATCGGATTGTAATTATCAGAGGATACTCCTGGAAAGTGATAAACGATCGGCTAAAATCAACAATAAGCCTCTATTTAAAGCAATTGAAAAGACGCAGAACAGTGAGTCAGCACGTGGAGGTGGAAGGCTGGTGGTTACCCGGTCGCTTCGACAAGGCAGCATGCGGACGGCTGCCTTCCACTTTCAAAAGGTCGGATGGCATAAATTACTTGGGCAGTTGAATGTCGTACAATTTTTATGTATGCGAACATGATTTCTTTTCTTACCCACAATGCCTTGACTTGTGTTGAAATGATCATCACTCGTGTTTTCGGGATCGTTTTTATTAGGCTACTACGTATTTTGGGGATAGATTCAGGTACATAATTTTTTTTCATTGAATGAAGTATCCTTGTATAAATTCATGAGTTTTTGACTTCGTGATTTTCCTTACAAACTGTGAATATTATCGAGTTGAAGGCCAGATTTTCTGTGTTGCCTTGTGTGAGTTAAATATGATTTTCAGTTGGTCAACACGATTATGCGTGTGTCGGATGACCTGTATTTTTTGCCATGACTGTAGTAGTGTGTGTTAATGTATTAGGGACAGGGATGAAGTAGGTGTCCCGGGGCTTGAAGTAAGGTACTATTCCAGCATTTGATTGGAGGGAATGTGGAAACTACTGGCGAAAACAACAGTCAGGATATCGCAGGGATTCGGACCTCCGATGTACGGACTTTCTGAAAATGCCCAATTTAACTAGCACTAGGGACGCTATGTTCTAAAGCCACTTCTATTTCAAGAGTGTGTTTTCCATTAATGATCATGAGAAGGTGGTTACGAGGTGCATCCAGAAAGTAAGCTTTCCTATTAAAATAAAATAAAAGAGAACAAAGTAATATGAAAAACGTTATTGGCAACAGGTACAGCAATTTTTCGACAAATGCACCAAACGTGTTGAGACACTTGCTATAGCGTGATATCAACTATTGTAGTCCAGTGTCATAGAAGTCTGACGCCTGCGAATGGAACCGCTCTTCGTCGTTGTGAAATCGCTCCCCGGAGGACATGAATTTCTTGAGGTGCAGGAACAGATGGAAATCGCTGGGAGCAAGATCAGGACTATATGGGGGATGATCAAACACCTCCCAGACGAACTCCTGCAGAACAGTGATTCTGTGCCGAGCCGTACTTGACGATCATTGCCATGGAGCAGACAGCACAACATCGGCAGTAAGCATTCCACGCCTCTTGTTATGAAAGCCGGATCACCTAGATCCATATAGGCTTTCATACAGCCGTGGTAGTCTGTCTGTATGTACGTATGTGCGTGACGTTTTTGCGTTTAGTAAAGTACAGGTCACAATTTTCAAGATATCGAGCTGAAATTTGGTACGGTGAAAGGGTTAGGGCCGTTAAAATCGGTGCAGGGACGGCCCTTTTTGGGGGGCCCTGAATTTCATCCTCATTTTTGAATCGTTGTATCTCGGAAACGGTTGGTCCTATCGAAAGAAGTTAAATTGACAGGTGTAAGATCGCGCAATGATTAACAACTTTTTTTTTACCCCTGACGTTTTTTTGATATCTCTCACTGTTTTCGTTCTTTGGGGCCCTGAATGTCATCCTATTTTTTCGAATCGTTATATCACGGAAATGGTCGGTTCTATCGAAAAAAGTGAAATTTACAGGTGTGAGATCTCAGTGATTAGCAACTTATATTTTACCTCTTATGAGTTTTTGACATCTCTCACAGTTTTCCTTTTAGGGACCCTGAATTTCATCCTTTTTTCGAATCGTCATATCTCGGAAACGGTTGGTCCTATAGAAAAAGTTAAATCTACAGGTGTAAGATCTCAGTGATTAGCAACTTTTCTTTACCCCTTATGATTTTTTGATATCTCTCACCGTTTTGACGCTATTAAATGTTTTTGCCTTTAAAGGAAATTTGGAACCCAAATGTATATAAACAAGAAGTTCCGTGACGAACTAAAGAGCCTACATTTCTTAAAATTTAAGATTCATGCCAATGATTAATCTATATGGCTCTATCTAGAATAATGACGAAATTAAGTTGCTAATATCGAAATTTCTAATTAGTTCGAAATACTGTATTCCTGGCATAATGTAGCCTAATAGAGCACTACAGTTGGCAGCCCTGGTGACTGAATATATTCTTAGTTCCATCTCTTAAGGTACAGAATACAAAATTTGGTTGGAGTCCAATGAATAGCATGGACGTTACATGCAGTTAAACACTGGATCTAACAACGCGCGTAAAATCATGCTGGCAACAATGTCATGCATGTATTGGTCAGAAATAATCTGAAATAATATGATCTATTGTTATGCCAATTTTGAATGAAATCCATTAGTTAGTATAGAAGTTACATGCATTATAAAATTGGACCTATCAGCAGGCTTAGAATCATGTTGGCAGCTCTGGCGTATATTAGTTACTCCAAATTCATCTAGAATGCCAGGTACAATACGTGTGCAAAGTTTAGAGATATTGGCTTGCATACTTTCTGATATATTGATATTAGGGTAACAAAAAGAGAGACAGCACATATTAACAGTTGGCAGCCCTGGTTGCTCTTAAGAATATGCATAGTCATATCTGTTATGGTACACATAGCACACACGAAATTTGGTTGAAATCCAAATGATAGTATGGAAGTTACATGTATTTAAAGTTGGACCTCTCAGCAGGCTTTGAATCATGTTGGTAGCACTGACGTATATAAGTTACTCCAAATTAATATATAATGTCAGGTACTATACGTGTGCATAGTTTAAAGCTATCGGCTTGCATACTTTCTGATATATTGGTATTTGGATAAAATAAATTAAGATCATTTATTAACAGTTGGCAGCCCTGGTGGTTCTTAAGAATACGCTCAGTCATATTTGATTAGGTACACATACAAAATACGAAATTTGGTTGGAATCCAATTGAGAGTGTAGAAGTTATATGCATTTAAAAATTGGCTCTATCAGCAGGCTTATAATCATTTTGGCAACACTGCCATGTATGGCCTCCTGGAAATTAAACTGCAATATTATTATCTAGATGTGTGCCAATTTTGAAATAGCTCCCATTCATACCTTCCAAGATATCCAACATGGAGCTCAAATTTCAAATGCGATTTTTCAGCAGTTGGTAGCACTGACATCATTTTCAAATATGGCCGTGAGATATTCAGGTATAGATCTTTACTCCTACCATATTTTGTTTCGATTGCTACAGCCGTTTAGGAGTTGATAGGGGGACACACACACACAGCCCGCCAGCCAGCCAGACAGACAGACAGACAGACACACATTTGCCCGATCTCATAAGTCTACTTTTTCCTCATTTTTGCAAAATGTGAAAAGTAGGCTAAAAATTGTAAAAATTCAACGGTTGGTCTATTTGAAAAGTACGGAAAATTCTCTATAATAACCCGTTTTCACCTTTTCAATAAGTTAAAAAATGCTCGAAATACAAGTAAAAAAGGTCAACCCCTGGCAATATACAGGCCATGACGGGCTAAGGCCGACCAAGCGACCGCTGCCCAGCCATTCGGCCTGCAGATATTGGGATGACGCGTGATCAGCGCGTCGGGTCCCCTCGGCCGTTAATCTTGGTTTTCGTGATCGGGGCGCTGTCTCACTGTCAGACAGCTACTCAATTGTCCTCACGAGGCTGAGTGCACCCCGTACCAACCCTCACGTCAGTTTTAAAATCCTTGACAGAGCCGGGGATTGAATCCGGGGCCTCCAGGTGAGAGGCAGGCACGCTACCCCAACACCACGGGACCGGCTCGAAATACAAGGGGGTCCCAAAATGCAGACTTTTCAAAATCACCCTGTAGTTCGAAAAGCAAGAGGGCCGCGATGATTTCGATTGACCATCGTTTGATTCCCAAAAGGTGGCACGGAATTGTGAAAACCGTTTTGCTCTATCTTGATTCGTTTCCGAGATACCCGCTAATTACATCGAAAAGGCGCCACCCTGTACACCGTGTTCAATGAAAAAGCATACACGTATTAAAATGAGCCTCAAATTTTGACATACAATTTATTAATAAAGGTTATCATACGTCATAGGTTAAACAAATCTTTCTCTTTCATCATTTTCGGCATCTCGGCATCTCGAAACGGTAAAAGGTAAATACAGTGCCGGAATAAGCCAGCGGGGGCCTATAGCAAAGGGTAGCCAGGGGCTCTTTACTTTAGGGCAAAAACATATACAGGGTAGGTCAGTCTATTCGAGTCGGACAAGTGCAAGAAAACTATGACAGATATTTCATAACTAAGTGATGGTTTAAGCATTGTCTATGAATTCTCAAAAAATATATGGAGTAATATATTATTTTACAGCAGTAAGATATTTTCCATTTCCGAGGACATCCGGCTTTCATAACCACGTGATGGTGTCAGCATTGCCTATAATAACATTTTATAATTTTCCTACATTTCCATGCAATGCGGCACGCCGTGCCTCAGGCCTTGCCAACGGAGTTGTTGTTTTGAGATTATTACCCCTCTTGCTTGCCGCTATGTTGCGCAACCGTCTCATCTAATAAAGCAGATCGTGCGGCGTGAACTCCTACTTTTCATAAACCAGTGAGTCAATCACACAGCAGAACACTTACGTAGCTAAGAATATTAGGACTACTTGTTGGAAGCAATGTTGAGACAGACATATTGGGGGTTCCTATTGTACGTGATTTACACGCTTAGCCCCGCTACTATGTGTAAATGAAAACGATATTTGACTTGGTGAATCATATGGATCATTGAACAACGTGTCTTAGAATTTATGAGTATCTTGTATAGGCTGTGTGTCAGAAAATTTTAATTCATACTAGCGTTTATACTTGTGTATAAACCAAACGCCTGGTTTTAGGTAGATTTCATTAGAAAGCTAACTTTTGCAATGGGCACCATGTTTCCACTTCCGGAAAATGTCGACATATCTTCGCGTTTCACATCCCCCAGACCCAAAATCCACCGTCAGTTCAAAAGTTTATACATAATTTATGTATATATATGTATATCAGTTTCTTGTGGACACGATAACTGCCGTAATTTTACACCAATCACTTTGAAATTTTTACCGAATATGTATACCTATAAAACCTCGGTCGAGTTCGTTACTGGGCTAAATAGGTCGAAGGGGGTGAAAACGGGGGTCTTTTTTCGAAAAAGTGAAGTATTGCTATAACTCTCTTAATATGTGAAATATCGAATCCGTTCAAAGTTCATACTATGTGTCGGATAAAGCCCAAAAATGTATGTTTGAAGAGTTTTTTATAGCACCAACCATTGACCAAAGGGATGGGAAAAAGTGGGTTTTTCGGGAAACATTAATCACTAGCTGAAGTACCCGTGCTTCGCTACGCGTCATAAATAAGTTAAAATGTGAAGGTGACAGTTAAAACAGGGGATAGGCGAGGTGCTGCGCAGAGGGAGATTAAGGATGGAACATTTTGTCCAACTACACCGCTCGGCATGACCGTGTTTTATAGCACAAATTTAGGTTTTACTCGCTAACAGTTGCAGATACCTTTCGGATAGAAAATGTAATTTTAAACCTCGCATATGCCATCAAAAGTTTGCTATTTCTTAGCGTTCTCTTTTTATTTGAAATGGAAATATGAAAGTTTGAAACCAAAGGGTCTGACGTCACTAAAATGGTTGCCATTTTAAATAGTGCAAAGTATTGAAATCAAAAGTAACCTATATGTTAACCAGGTAAATCAGCTACTTCCATGTAAAATTCACGTAAATCGGACCAGTGGTACTTGCGAGATTGAGTAATACATAGACGCACATCATCTCAATTTTAGCCTCGCATCGCTCGCGTCATAGTCGTATCATATAGTTTTTCAATGAAATGCAGGTTTAACCCCGTTAACACCCCTTTAGAACCTGAATACCCAAAAATCCCTCCTTAGTAGACGTTTTCGACACACAACAAACAAACATATCCCCAAAATATCATTCTTCTAACTTTAATAGTTTTGGTTGGTCGATGAGAGCAAACATCCAAAAATCCTTCCTTAGTGGACGTTTTTCTTCCAGAAGTTCACCCCTCCCCATACGCCCCTTAAATTGCATTTATCAAAACACGGTCGAACACCTATTTATTTTATTTATTTATTCATTTATTTATTTATTTATTTATTTTTAAGCTGATAGATTTCCTCCGAGTTTCAGACTCCTCCCTATGTCGTTTAAGAGATACACGCTCAGTTAGGAATCTTTCAACCCCCACTTTTCATCCCTTTCACCTCATGATATACACTACATCGAAAAACCATTAGACATGTGTCAGCTTATTTTTAATGATTAGTATATATGTCAAGTATCACATCCCCAAATGAAACCACTCGTGAGATATTGTTATTCAATGGAAAGCACGTTTACCCCCTTAACACCTCTTTAGAACCTGAATATCCAAAACTCTTTCCTTAGTGGATGTTTTCGACATACAACGAACATATCCCCAAAATTTCATGTTTCTAACTTCAATAATTTTGGCTGGGCGATGATGAGTGAGTGAGTCAGTCAGGACATTTTCTTTCATTTCTTTTTGATAATTTCACCCGTCCCCATGAACCCCTTAAATTGGATTTATGAAACAAACGGTCAAACACCTATTTACTTATTTAAAGCTGTTTCCCCCTGAGTTTGATGAGTGAGTAAGTGAGTCAATCAGTTAGGACACTTTCTTTCCTGTTTCCCCCCCCCCCTCCCGAATTTCACCCCTCTCCAAGGGCCCCTTAAATTGGATTTATGAAAAAACGTTCGAACACCTATTTACTTGTATTTTAAGCTGTTTTTTCCCACCGAATTTCAAACTTCACGCCTATGTCGTTTCAGAGATACACGCTCCGTCAAGAATCCCTCAACCCCCAATTTTCACCCCTTTCACCTCATAATATACACCACATCGATAAACCCTTAGACATATTGCACCATTATTCATAAAGGTCTTAAGTACAGACATGGTTACAGTATTTTGGGAACACCCTGTAACTTCCTAACTAGCCTCTGAAGTCTATAATTACAGCTGGTCTACAGCGAGCAAAAGCCATGCTATCAAGAAAGAGATCGGCAGAGCTCGTGTTTCCGACGAGAAACCTGAAGGTCAACGATAATAACCATGTTGACTGTGTCTAACACTATATCGATCGATTCACCTGAGAGTGATTAATACAAATTAAAGCATATTTAACGCTATATATAAGCAGCTACATACGTCTGTGTGTATATTTCCATGGCAGAAAGCTATTATTAAGAAAGTATGAAGAACAGAAGATGATCTGTTAACTCACTGCTAATTACGTTTCGACTGCGATATATTTTGTATCGAGTCGTGACGTGTGAAGGAGTGGGGGGAGCGGATGTGAGACCAAGACGACCTCGTGGAGAGAGCAATGAGTATAGAAACTGACAGCGTACAGGTTTGAGCCTGAAAACAGTGAAAGTAAAGTCGCCAGCTAACGGGAGTTTTAAAAACGTGTGACCGTGCTGAAGTGTATACGCTAGTTCGTTCAGCATTCTACGTGAAGTAGAAACGTGTTTAATAGGGCTCAGACATGGTCTTAAACATGTAATAGTTTATCTTTGCGACCGTGTATCTACAGCTACTAACGGGCCATGCGGATGGATACTTTCATAATCCCGACCGCGAGCTCAGCTATAATGTGTCACGAAACTCTGCATATAAACCGTCGTGGAAATGCAACCTAGACTTGATTCACTCTTCACAGTGATTATACTTTTTGAAATGAGCACATTCTCAAGCAAGGTGTCAGAGGGAAGGAACAATATGAAGCTTATATCCATTACGATGGTAGGCTAGATTGATTTAAGAATACTGCATTAGCAGGGTGCAGCGGGGACATGTTGGCAGCAACTTTCATTTAGCATGAAGTGTGCAAGCGACTCTCGTGATGCAAGGGGCCGCGTCGACCCTTGTGAACTTGTTCACACTTGCGTTCATATATTGGAACTTGTTAGCGACTGTTCGAGTTCTCCCTCGCTTCGTGACGAGTTGATAAACTGTGTGCGGTCCGTCCGTCGGTATTCGAATATGTATGGGAAGATATCGCCAGGATATGTTGGAACTATTTCGACCGACCGGGTGTTGTTCGAGCCTAGGAGGACTTTGGTTCGTTCTGTGGAAACCCAGTTGGAGTCCAGCTTGTTTTCTGTTGGTCTGGAGCTTAGTATGGCCAACGATATCCTTTTTTCCTCATCTAGATTCGCCAAAGGTACAGATCACTTCAACTTGTTACAGTAGCGTAGCGTGGACATTTAGAACCACCACACATTGCCATGTTTGATTTTGTAGATTAAATGGTTGAGTAGAAAGTGCAGGTTCGATGTTTATTACGAAACTGACCTTCTATGATGCCAGGATTTTGACTCATAAAAATGAGTGAATCCTTTGTGTAATTTGATGAATAAATTAACAATTTCAGTAGTATTTTACAGTATTTAAACTAATATGCTCATTCTTATTTGTCGAGAAACAAATGTAGGAAGAAGATCTACAGTTTTTCTTGTGTAAGAACATTTTAGTAACACAATTTTATTTTGAGAACTTTGGTTGAGTTTTTCATATTCTAGTGCATTGTTCTTTAAGCACTTTCGCTTGGATCATCGTATTCTTTGAAGGGGATTTTCCTTTTCGTATTCTTAATACGATATTAAGAAGTTTTCGGATCCTGTTATTCTAAATGTTACTTCGAGTCCTTTGACTATATTTTTTTTTCTGCAATTTAATAACAGATTTAACTTGTATTTTCTGAGCGTGATTTTCGGAATGGATTGCCTAATGGGTCATTAGTCGCTTAGCCTTTGTCGCTAACCTAGATCTATGCTGTAGGTCTAATCCATCGACATTTCCGCGTTCGGGAAATTCAGGGAAGATCTTATTTTGAGATTGAATTTATCTTTATAGATCACTTTACAACCTCAGTTTGTGTGGTTGGTGAGTGTTATATTTTTTTTTTATGAAGTTAACAATGGATTAAATTGATATCATTGCCTTTAGTGCAATAGTTTTTCTCTATAAAGAGGGTATTTGAACGACATTCAAATTTGCGAGGATAATCCCAGGGATGACTTACTATAAGTCATACGTTTAAGAATTATGGATCATGTAATACATCAATGTAAGGCAAGTTTTTAAAGATAGGTGGAATATTTCTGAAATCCACTGGGCTTTATTCGTAATCTGTTACAGAATCATATATTTTTTTTTTCGCACATGAGTTCAGGATTTTTCTATAAAATGCTGATTTTCATAATTGTGGATTTATAACAGTAAGGCTCCTATTATAGGTGCATGTTCGACTTTAGAGAGGCATGTACTATGAGTAATGTCTTTGTGTTTAAGTATATTGATGCAATGCTTTGTAAAGCATATTTTTCTTGTTGAGGATTGAGCCAGGTGTGCCAATCAGGATTAGATTGATTGGGGTTTTAACCCAGAGAGGTGTTGTTTTTAACCTAGTATGGTTAATATTTGGTCATTGTTGACTTTATCGCTGTTATCGTGAAAATGCCTGTGTGAAGATTAATATTTTTCTGAGCAGTATTATTGAGAATCTTGAGTGGATATCCGGTTAAATATTTCCAGTAAAACTAATATTACAATTTTGCCATAAGATGTATGTTTAATAAGGAAACCGATAACTATTTAAGGCTGAATTTATGATTAATTTTTGCTTAGCTTAACTGTTCGGCAGAATTACCCTAAAACTAGAAATGAAACAATATTAAGCAGAAAGGAATGTCGTGACATCAAGTCAGTAGGAAGAGAATAATTGAAATTATTCTGGAATTTTGTGTAAATTATATTCTGTAAATATGCCATATGAATTTCTTCGTTTAATAACAAGAACATATAATGTTACTGAAGATGTCGTGTAGGATTATTAATTATAATCAGGATATTTTTGTATAAGATGTTATTTCCGTTAAGGAACCGAAATTAATTTAATGTATTCAAGTTTTAAAATATTTTCTTTTGTAAATGCTTACCATATGGGATTGATTGATCATTATTATTATTAATATGCCTTATATTTTAATCAATTAGAAGTTAGTTGAGATAATGGGTAACTTTTTTTTGAAAGACAATCCAGTATAATCAATGAGATTTTTTGATTGGTCGTGGTATCGACAAAATTGATATTTTTCTGTCTTGTTTATTCTTACAATAAACTTCTTTATTACTTGGTTTTAATTATTGCGTGATGCTTTATAGAGGTGATGGAAGGGTGTATTAAGGGGGCCATCGCTAGGTATTTTAGTGTTTACCACACCTTTGAGATTCTTTCTTCCTCTTGAAGAATTCTTGTGTTTTGAGCTAGTCTTTTCTTTCTCTGAGCCTTGGTCAGTCTTAATACATCCTGTTAGGTATTCGAGTGGCCCTATTATCCCTGTGTCTGTTGGTAGAACTTGGGGGGTCTTTAGAGCCGGGGCATTTTCAGGTTCTACGATCCAGCTGCTATCCAGGGATTCAACAGGTATTGGTAGGTAAAAGGGTACATTAGGTCTGATTATTTTTAATGATTAGTTTATATACCGAATATCACATCCCCAAACAAACAACTCATGAGATATCGTTATTCAATGAAATGCACGTTTACCCCCTTGACACGTCTCTAAAACCCGAATAAACAAAATCATTCCTTAGTTAACGTTTTCGACATACAGCGAACATCTTCCCAAAATTTCATGTTTCCAACTTTAATAGTTTTCGCTGGGCGTGATGAGTGAGTGAGTCAGACAGGACATTTTCTTTCATTTATTTTACCAGAATTTCACCCCTCCCCATGGGCCCCTTAAATTGGATTGATTAAAAAACGCTTTAACACCTATTAACATATTTCTTAAGCTGTCTTTTTCCCCTGAGTCAGTCGGTTAGGACACTTTCTCGAAAACCGATTTACTTACTTTTTAAGCTGATTTTTTTTCGCTGAGTTTCAAATTTCTCGCCTATGTCGTTTAAGAGATAGACCTACACGCTCCATTAGGAATCCTTCAACCCCCACTTTTCAGCCCTTTCACCTCATAATAATACACCACATCGAAAAACGCTTAGACACATGTCTGCGTATTTTTAATGATTAGTTTATATGCAGAGTATCACATCCACAAATGAAACCACTCGTGAGATATTGATATTCAATGAAATGCAGGTTTAACCCCCTTAAGACCCCTTTAGAACCCGAATATCCAAAAAAAACTCCCTTAGTGTACAGTTTTGACATACAACGAACATATCCCCGAAATGTCATGTTTCCAACTTCAATATTTTTGGCTGGGCGATGATGAGTGAGTGAATGAGTCAGGACATTTCCTTTCAATTTTTTTTTTCTTCAGAATTTCTCCCCTCCCGATGAACCCCTTCAATTTGACTGAAAAACAAACTGTCGAAAAGCTATTTACTTACTTTAAAGCAGTTTTTTCCCGTGAGTTTGATGAGTGAGTCAGTCAGTCAATCAGTTAGGACACTTTCTTTCCTGTCCCTCCCCCCCCCCCCCGAATTTCACCCCTCCCAATGGGCCCCTTAAATTGGATTTATGGAAAAGCGGTCAAACACATATTTACTTATTTTTATGCTGATTTCTTTTCCACTGAGTTTCAAACTCCTCGCCTATGTCGTTTAAGAGATACACGCTCCGTTAGGAATCTTTCAATCCCCACTTTACACCCCTTTAACCTCATAAACACATCGAAAAACCCTCAGACACGTGTCTTGTTACTTTTTAATGACATGTTTATATGCCGTGTATCACATCCCCCAATGAAACCAATCGGGAGATATAGTTATTCAATGAAATGCAGGTTTATCCCCCTTAAGACCCCTTTAGAACCTGAATATCCGAAAATCCTCCCTTAGTAGACGGTTTTGACCTACAATGAACATATCCCCAAACTGTCATGTTTCTAACTTCAATAATTTTGGCTAGGCGATGATGAGTGAGTGAGTAAGTGAGTGAGTCTGGACATTTTCTTTCAATTTTCTTTTTTCAGAATTTCACCCCTCCCCATGAACCCCTTAAATTTTATTTATGAAAAAAAAAACCTGTCGAACAGCTATTTACTTACTTTAAAGCAGTTTTTCCCCCTGAGTTTGATGAGTGAGCCAGTCAGTCAATCAGTTAGGACACTTTCTTTCCTGTCCCCCCCCCCCCAGAATTTCATCTCTCCCCATGGGCCCCTTAAATTGGATTTATGAAAAAACTGTCAAACACATATTTACTTCTTTTTTATGTTGATTTTTTTTCCGCTGTGTTTCAAACTCCTCGCCTATGTCGTTTAAGAGACACACGCTCCGTTAAGAATCTTTTAATCCCCACTTTTCACCCCTTTCACCTCATAATATACACCACATCGAAAAACTCTCAGACACATGTCTTCTTATTTTTAATGATGAGTTTATATGCCGAGTATCACATCCCCCCATGAAACCAATCGGGAGATATTGCTATTCAATTAAATGCAGGTCTACCCCCTTAACACCCCTTTAGAACCTGAATAGCCAAAATTTCTCTCTTAGTGGGCATTTGCGGCCCTTGAGGAAGCTGCATACCAGATTTCATTCCAATCCGTTCGGTGGTTTCTGAGATTTCGTGATGAATAAATGAATGAGTGAGTGAGTGGTATTTGAAAAATATTTACTAGAAAGAAGATAGTGTCAAGTCTTTGTTATGCTAAACTCGGTTGACAGTGCTGTGTGAGCAGTTGAGTAACTAGCGGGATTTCAAGTAAAGATCCTCATTTTCTATACCGGTAGTGCTGAGCACAATTGGCATCAAGTCGGCCGTGTCTCGACTTGAGCTATGTTGCAATGGAAACTATCTGTCTTGCCATTCCTTCATGAGTATATTTTATGATTTGATTAGCCTGTTTTTGAGTGAAAACGGGCCAAAATCAGGAGAATGAGAAAGACTATCGAAAATTCATGTAGCCAGCGGTTCCTTCTGGGTCCTAAACTATGTGTATGCAGAATATGGTTGAGATTGGTGGAACGGTGTAGATTTGTATACGGAACCAACATATATACATACATACATACATACATACAGACTTTCACTGGCTGGCTGCGTGGCTCAGGGGTAACGTTCTCGCTTGCTGAGCCCAAGGTTGCAGGTTCGTATCCTGGCTCAGTCAGCTGGCATTTGAGGGTGCGCAAATGCGAGGGAGCCGTGTCCGTAGATTTACTGGCACGTTAAAGATCCCCTTCGGGGCAAAATTCCGGCACCCCGGCGTCTCTAAAAGCCAGTGTAGTAAAAAGGGACGTAAAACCAATAACATTATTATTATTACAGACTTTCACTTTTATATATTAGATATCTCTCTTAATAGGCACAATATCAAAACCTTACAAAATGGACAATATTCCCCAAAATAATCACCTAAAACTTTTGACTGAAGGAATTTTTGATATGACCCACCATTACGCCAAGGGATGAGAAAAATGATTTCGGAATTATAAGAAAATGCCAAGAGCTATCGGAAGTTGCCATGGCAACACTACTAAATTGATGAGGGATGAGCCATCAGACGTTGCCATGACAACGCACTTGCACGAGATCAGATTTATATTTCCATCTGACTAAGTGTGAAGCGGCTTCGATGACGTAACTGGTTGCATGCTGAACTTCTATGCCCAAGGTCGCGGGTTCAAAGCCGGCCGAAGTCGTCGGATTTTCTAAGAGCGCTATAAATCCCTCAGTATGCTTTCCTTTGGAGGGGAATTTCCAACGTTCGTTGCGTGTTGCTGGTTGCGGTGGCATCTAGTAGCCAAGTTCACAGCTAGGTATCGTTGACGGTAGTATCTGGTAGCAACATTAGGAACTACTGCTTGAAATTGACCGTCTGCAGTCCTTACCTGAATTACAGACTAATACAGCCATCACAATTCACACCGTTTATCAGACAGACTCTACACTCACCCAAAGTACACGGGGTTACATGACCGCTTTGTCGCAGCCCCTAAACTGAGGAACCAACCAAAATCTCTGCGGGAGATATAATTTAGCCTGAAGAAGTAACAGACCGTTACATAGTTACACATCAGTGTCGAAACCTTGCATACGGACAGGGTGGCCACAAGTATAAAAATGGACCCGAAATGACAAGAAGGTTATCGTCCCCATAAGACAATAAAATGTTTAAAATATGCATAAAATTACGAAAAACAAAGTTAATTAAGCTCCAATTATAAAATACTTTCTCGCAATAAATGAGGTCTGATCCTTCTACGAAAAACCTGCATAGTCTGCCTATTTTCGCCAATCCCCAAGTTTGTCCGGTGAAATCTACCTCCGCCTTCCGGCGTGCCGAGAGGACTTTTTTTTTAGTATGCGGGCCCAACGCGGCACAGTTCTGGTAGGGGTAGAGATGGGACTACCGACCACTTTTAACTATTGACTGACTAGTCATTCATTGGAAGAAACTATCGACTAGATAGTCGACTACTTTCAGTCGAAAGGTTACCTGAATTCGCATAGCTCCTAATAAGAGTGTTATGTCATGTATTCGACTGAAAGTAGTCGCTTCTAGGCAGCGTACAAAGCACAGTAAGCCGTTACCCGCGGAGTTGAGTCGTACCAACAGATGAAAATCAAACTTCTCCTTAACCTTCCTATTTTTGCAATTGATCAAAGTTATTTATTTATATCTACTGTGATTCGAAATGGTAGTTTACGTCGTGTAGAGTGCAGCCATAATTTCCAATGTTGCAATTTGCAATTTCATTTATTGCAAAATGTGTCTGAGTAAATGTTCCCCGATATTGAACAGGGCACATTACCTGTATGTACTGTGGACATGTGAAGTAATAGAGCAATACTTTGTTAGCCTAAGAGCAAATTAAATCGCTATAACAGAAAGGGAGTACTTAAGTACCGGTAACGATTCCTCAGCCTACATTGAAATAATTACACTTCATTTTTATGCCACAAAATAAATGCAAAATATTTCCAGAGTCACAAACAAGTTATGTGTTCACTAATATAATCCTCTCTGAAGTACTAAGAAGATAAGAGTTGAAATACGACTTGAACAAGAAAACGGTGGCCTACAGTAAATACACACGAAAAAAGAGCACTTTAGAACAGCACCGAGAGCGAACTTTCAGTGGAGATGTTGGCAACCATCTAAATACAAAATTTCTTTAATGCGCGCGCGCTATCCATGAGCTGAAACAATTGACGACCAGAACGTAAAACTATCCGGGCGTTTTCTACATGGTAAAACAATTGGGATCATTCGTTTGCAAACGACTTGTTACGTTATGGTGCAGATACGGTGAGTAGTCGTTAAATTCATTCGACTGTTTTTTTTTAAGCAGTAGCAGCAGCAGACCATGCGACGACTTTGCGCGCATTTTTAAAAGCCTTTCAGTCCATACGGGCCATGAGAGCTATATCGGTGACAGTATAAGGATTAAGCAGCACTTGTTTAAAAAAGGGTTTGGTCGATTCCTGTACATCATTACTGGTCAGAATATGACCTGGTGCATATTGCACAAAGGAGAGAACAGAGTTGAGGCCTGTGAGGCATTGAGTTTAAAGGCATAATGTGAGGCGAAGTGTGGCCGTGCCCACGGCCCGTAGCGCACCATCCCGAACGGGCCGGCCGTGGTCGACCCTACGAGCAGATGCACCACGATGCCGCGGGGCAAGAAGGGAGTGAGGAGTGAATTCTCGGATTACTGTTGGAGTGCATGAGGTAGTTTAGAGGGTAATCGTGGCTAGTTGCTGGAGCAAATATGTGAGGGCTGAGTTCTGGGTTCGAGAGGGCGGGGGAAATGACATTGACATGGGGGCAGGGATGTTAGAGTTGGCCTGATGTCTTAGTTGCAAGTTGCAACTGTCCGCGTTCCCCCACTCATGTACATGAACCCTCACGCCCCTGACTTACTCGATCAGCATACACAAACCGAAACCTGCCAGCCATCTAACACAGAACAGGACACTCAAACCATACCAATTCCGCCACCTATGCCCATATACAAACATGCTAGGGAAACCCAAACAGTCCATACACTTTCACTCACTCCAATAGCACAAATCTCAGTGGTACCAGTAAAAACACGCACTGCAGACAAACCTCATGAACAAGCTACAACATATAAAACCAAACGCAAACCTAAAACCAGAACTCAAACTTCACAGTCAAAGTCTACTGCAAACACAAGTACTAGCGACCCTGTAGCTCCCCCTACCCCTCCCGCAGACACGGTGGCGTCACCACCACAACCAAGAACACGGGCGACTTATCGCCCCCCTCCCAAACCACACTCGACTCTAATTTTCCAGTGTTATAACTGCCAAAGACTGGGTCATAATGCGTCAAGCTGTCCTCACAGTACCCGCTGCAATAGATGTGGAGATTCACATCACCACTCTATCTGTACGGTACCTCGAGATAAGCCTAAGTACGCCAACTGTGAGGGAACACCTGCCGCCTCTTATGATGGATGTCAGCACATAAAATCAGCCATAAGGCAACGGCAGTTTAACCACTGACAACGCTACAACTCTTCCATCCCTGCCCTCATGTCTTTGCCACTAACCCCCCTCGCACATAGCACGCCACTGCTCTGACACAGTAGTTAGGCCTGCTACAACAACTCTCAGCCATAACCCTGTGAACTACAGCTAAACCAAACCCAGAACCCCCTAATACACCTCATTTTCAGAACAATAAATTCCATAAAACAACTCCGCAACAAGCTTCACGAAAACCTAAATTATAACCGAAAATACTACTCCACAAACACCAAAATCAGTAAACCTCCCTCATTTCAGCCACACTACACCTTAAACAGACATAGAGGCATATTCATGATCCTTTCATGGAGTAGGCTATTGTCTAAACACGATCATGTCTCCTTCAACTTTACTGAAGACTTCATTAAATTCTATTAAAAAAATCATAAACTCATTCCACAAATCTTAAAATCAGTATACATCCCTCATTTCAGTACCTCTATTCATTAAACAAACATAGAAGGTGTAGCCATGACCCCTTCATGGAGTAGGCTATTGTCTAAATCTGACCACGCATACTACAACCTTACTCTAATTCAAAATTACGGCTAAATGATTCATCTGACTGGGAGGCAAAGGTATTTACCGGCTTACCTGGGATGATGGGCCACAAAACCGGTATCTGGAGTTCACACATAACCTAAATATTGAATGCTTAACATTTCCAATAACATACATATATATTTGGACAACTGGATTTAGGCTATTTCATTGAAAGAATCAACGAACTGTATAAAACTGTAGACACCTACAGGTATACTTAACTTATTAATTAAAGCTCTAGAATAAATGAATTGTAGCATGAAGTTATCATGAAGACGTCGTTTGATTAGAACGACTACTTAAATTCGAATGATTCCATTCGCTTGGAATGAGTCGTTTGCCAACGACTTGTTTCATTCGAATGATTTCCAACGATTGCTTTGGGATCAGTCGTTTACAACGACTACTTAAATTCGAATGATTCCATTCGCTTGGAATTAGTCGTTTGCCAACGACTTGTTTCATTCGAATGATTTCCAACGATAGTTATGGGATCAGTCGTTTGCAAACGGCTTGTTTATGATACGGTGAGTAGTCGTTGAATTAATTCGACTGTTTTCAGTCGACTGCTGCCCATCTCTAGGTAGGGGCTACCGTCTTGTTTATTTGGTTAGTCTATATTTATGAAATCAGAGTGCAATTTGTCAATTCTTTTGAATGTTTATTTGTTACTAGCTGTACCCGACATGCGTTGCAATGCCAATCAAAGAAAGTGTTGGCGTTTTAATTTTGTTTCTTGGAGTGCTTTTGGATACACTATATCTTTTTCAATTTCCGTTAACTGCCTCTAAGCTATCGTAAAATGGATTTACTAATTTAGAAACATTCGTGGGAGCGGGCACTACAACTCACCAAAGTTACATCGCAATCGGATGAATGACATATGTACGCATACGGGATTTTGTTTAAACGATTCGCGTGCCGTCACCCATTTCTTGAATCTACTCGTGCGCTACCTATTGTAAAATTGATTTAATAAGCCTGAAACCTTCCCTGGAGTGTACTCAATGATTCAAAGTTGCATCGTTGTCGGATGAATGGTATATGAACGCATACGGGACTTTGTTGAAACAATTCACATGCGATCACTCATTTGTTAAATCTACTCGTGCGTTACCTTTTGTAAAATGGATTTACTAAGCCAGAAAGCTTTCCTGGAGTGTACACAACAATTCACCAAAGTTTCATCACTATCAGACGAATGGCATATGATCGCATATGGGACTTTGTTGAAACACTTCGCGCGTCGTCCCTCATTTGTTGAATCTACTCGAGCGCTACCTACTGTGAAATGTATTTACTAATTTAGAAACCTTCACGTAGGTGTCCACAACATCTCACCCATGTTTCATCGCTATCGGACGAACGTTATATGGCCATATACGGGATATCGTTGAAACACTTTGCGCGTCGTCGCTCATTTGTTGAATCTACTCGTGTGCTACCAATTGTAAAATGGATTTACTAAGCCAGATACCATCTCTGGAGTGTACACAACATCTCACCCAAGTTTCATCGCAATCGGATGAATGGTATACGAACGCATACGGGACTTTGTCGAAACGCTTCGCGCGTCGTCGCTCATTTGTTGAATCTACTCGTGCACTACCTATTGTAAAATGGATTTACTAAGCCAGAAACCTTCCTTGGAGTGTACTCAACATATCACCCAAGTTTCATCGCAATCGGACGGATGGTATATGAACGCATAGGAGACATACACACCCACAGACAGACAAACTATCACGTAACATTGATTTTTATATATAGAGATGAGCAGTTATGAAGTAAATGTTATCTGGATCAGGAGTACAATGTACTTTTTTCTGCAATAAACCGAGGCCAGCATTCGCGGCAGTATTAAAAGTGCCGGGACATCCTCAAAGACCGTGCAGCGCTTAGTATGAATAGCTAATAGTCTATGCGTGGCGAGGACTGATCCACGGTCTTTAATAGATGTAGACCTTCCTGTATTCAATAACATACATCTTATTCAGATTTGGCAACATCCCACAAATGCACATGCACTGACTTAAGACAGCACATAGGAATACCGGGGGCGAGAGGAAGGGAAAAACCAGCTCGTTAACATTCTATTTCAGTCGACCGCAGCAGGCGTAAGAGTGTAGTCGAAACTGCTAGTAGCTCCAGCGAGGAAGACAACCAGATAAGTAGCAGCTTAACTATACAGTATAACCATAGTTGACTTTTTACAACCAAATAGTCCTCCAAACAGACAAACTCCGGATTTCTATCACCATTTTAGCATTTCACCTAACACTTAGCATAAACCGACAGTTGCATTACCAATACTGCAACTAAATAATTGTACATATTGTAATTATTTTCACCTGTATTTTCAAACATAGACTTTATAGCCTAAGTGTAATGGATCTGATAATGATCGCTTGACGATCGAAACTGGTCATCCTAGTGTATTTGTTAATCACATGCAACTTTTTCCGGATTGGGGCAAAACCCAGCTCTTTTGGGTACATTCGTGTTGACCGACTGAAAAGCACCAAACTTTTGTTATGATCAGTTACTTGTTTGAAATCCCACGTCGCAGTGTTTCACAGTGTTTCGCACGCGCCGGGAGAAGGAGTAAGAGCCACCATTTCGGGCCACTGATATCACGCTACTGACGCCAGGTGGGTGGGACCTGTCTGGCTGACATATGCTTGCTACGTCATAGATCTGTTACGCATGAGCAAATGTCCCACTTAAATACGGTTACTTTACAAGAGAAAACAAGATGTTCAGTAAAGAACATATAGCCTACTTTCTTCTAAATGCATGGATATTGTTATAACTCTTTGTCACTTTGAAGAAGTATAATTGAATGTTGGTTGTAGTAGCTTGTTGAAAACCAACGTGCTATACGGATATTAAACATGAATATGAGGTGCCATTTGCTAGTGCTACCTCTGTAAAAAAAAATAATTCAATTCAGTTTCACCGTGTTTGAATTGATATGGGGAATCGATTTGCCCACATACATGGCCTTTTATATTTGGGTGGCCACCATTATGTTTCCGTCAAGATGGCGGCGATATAAAGCATGACACTGGAGTGCCCTTTGCTAGTGCAACTTCTGTACCAAATTTCGTTCAATTCGGTTTCACCGTGTTTGAATTGATAGGGGGAATCGATTTGCACACATACATGGCCACCATCTGCAAACTATTTGGCTGATGATCTTGTAGTTTGGTTATAAGGTTTTCCTTACATAAAGATATAATGTTGCAAAATTTGGTAGAGATCAGATGATTACGTTGGTCGTAATTTGATTTAAGATTTTCACATTTGGGCGGCCGCCATTACGTTTTCGTCAAGATGGCGGCGATATAAAACATGCCGCTGAGGTGTCCTTTGCTAGTGCTACCTCTGTACCAAGTTTCGTTCAATTCGGTTTCACCGTGTTTGAAGTGATAGGGGGAATCGATTTGCACACATACATGGCCGTCATCTTCAAACTATTGGGCTGATGATCTCATAGTTTAGTCAAAAGACGCTCGCCATATAAATATATGTTGTTGGAAAATTTGGTAGAGATCGGATGATTAGGTTAGTCGTAATTTGATTTAAGCTTCGAACATTTGGGTGGCCGCCATTACGTTTCCGTCAAGATGGCGGCGATATAAAACATGACACGGAGGTGCTCTTTGCTAGTTCAACTTCCGTACCAAATTTCGTTCAATTCGATTTCACCGTGTTCGAATTGATAGGGGGACGACGACAGATATTCAGAGTATACACACACACACTCACTCACACACACACACACCCAGACAGACACACAATTTTTGGCCCTGTGTAGATCTCATAAGTCTACTTTCATTTTTTTGGAAAAATCGAAAGTAGACTAACGAGATGTTCAGTATGGGTATTGTTATGTGTGTGTGTTGTGTTTGAGTCTTCAGTCTGTTGACTGGTTTGATGCAGCTCTCCATGACTCCCTGTCCTGAGCTAATCGTTTCATCTCTACATAGCTACCACACCCTACATCCGAGGCAATCTGTTTAACATATTCTAACCTTGGTCTACCCCTACAGTTCTTGTCCTCGACCCTTCCTTCCATAACTAAGCTTGCTATTCCTGGGTGTATTAGTATGTGTCCTACCAACCAATCTCTTCTCTTCATTAGCAGTCGCCAGAAACATCTCTCCTCTCCCACTCGCCTTAATACCTCTTCGTTTGTAACCCTATCTACCCATCTGATCTTCATCATTCTCCTGTAACACCACATTTCAAATGCTTCAATTCTCCTCTTTTCTGCTGCACCAATAGTCCAAGTTTCACTTCCATAGAGCGCCACGCTCCAGACAAAGGCTTTCAAAAATGACTTCCTAATACCTAAATCTATATTCGATGTCAACAGATTCCTTTTTTGTAGAAAGGCTTTCCTTGCCTGAGCCAACCTACTTTTTATAGTTATAACTCTTATTATTTATCAAGGAGTATAATAGAATCATTTCTTGGTTGACGACCTTAGAAACTATTTACCACTACCAAACACCAGAGCCTCGAAAAGTTACTAACATCATTGAGGAAAAAAAGAGAAGACATACCTCAAGAATTTTATGGAACCGGAGATATGATCGACCGGACATGGGCAACATCCAACATTGAGTCGGGGCATGTGTTTACACGTTTGGCTGTCCATGGCTTTCACCATCGTAGTTGTATTAACAAATCTTTCCATGACCCTACAGTGAATGCCAACTATGTGGACAAGCAGTTGAACTCTAGCACCTAGAGCTCTGTAGTAAAAGAAAACAATCAATCAAAGACTATCCAATTGAAATCGTCAGAGCACAAGTTTAGTGTACATGTTCATTCTTTATTTTCGATTGCTATTTGGCTGCAATAGAAGTATTAATTAGTACTCTGAAGTAGCACCAACAGCTAGAGTACAAGTGGGATCGTTTCGTTCTTTAGTTCAAATAACATTTTCAAATAAAACACAATAGGCTGTTACAAACGCCTTAAAATACATATTTATCGTATTATCAACTTGTCATTGTTCAAATTCGATGCGTATAGAATGCTAACGGAAGGCAAACAAATGGAGTGCCACATAGACCAGTCATGACATCTGGCGGTAATGTTTCGCAAAGATAATCATAATAGGGCGAGTGCATTCTAGCGGCCATAATAGGAAACTTTTTAATTACAGCTGTTCCAACGTCCAGGCCAGAGCGCAGCTCACATCCAGTTGGCCCTGTTGTCACCCTCATAGTTCATCTGTTTGTTGTTAGATGTCTCTCGTGCATATCTGGTGGTGAATGTTGTTTTAATTGAATATATATTTTCCATTGTAATATGCACAATATAATGCTTAATTTTATAATGTCTGAGTAATTACAAAACAATAAATATAAAAACATTCAAGTAAAAGAAAATCAATTCTGATAGGTTTTGAACCCCGGCCAAACGGGTAAAAGACTAACACTTAACCACACAGCCAAACATATCCACCGAAATTCATAGTTATCAATTAACTTACATTCAACGACTTAGAGCTCAGGTCAACCTGAAACCTAGAAAGACAGAGATACACATCAACTGTTACAGCAAGTCCAGCAGGTCCGAGTCCCCACACCGCAAGCCGTGAGTTCCTGTGGTGTGGCAACACCGCCGCTTACCTCATCGAGCCCGTCTCTTTCACGCTGCTTTACACTTGTTAAGTATTCGTGCACTTTGTAAACTATTTCTCGGGCTTGCCTGTGCACAACCTGTCGTTTACTTCCCTCTGCTTCCATAGCACTCAAAATGTACACAATCGCTTCCACTGGATCTTTAAATATTACAATATAATCACTCCGCTTTTCTGATAACACACTAGCTCAGATTCTCAAGACAGACTGACTGTGATTGGTGGGATGGAAGTGAGGCATGACGTAATGGTAGCGTTGTGTTCTGCGCACCTCCATCCCGGCTAACTCGAGCTCTAGCAAGTAATGATTTAGACTAAACGATTTCTTCAGTGGAGTATATTTTTATTATAAAGCATTTCATACTGTAACCTTTATGCATCTGTGATTGCATAAATTCTACATATTTATTTCAACAAGATTTTATTCATGTTTCAAAGCCGGTGTGAGGAAAGACGTTGCTCGTGAACAGGGCACAACAAAGGGAGACTCGTACGTGCTTTACTGTAACTTTCACCCAGCGCAGACAATGACGGTAGGGAGAGAAAGCCAACATCTGGAAGCCACATGCGATCAGACAACGCGAAACGGTGTTTCAAACAAGCGGGTTAATGCGAAAATTTTAGCGATCACTCACTAGATAAACCCCGCCCATTTGAGAGAAATTGGAGCAGTAATTAAAATACAGAAACAGGAATTACACCATCGTATAGGGGACAATCCCAGCCTCTCAGAAGTATCGTCAAAATTTAAATTGGATCATTCTGTGATTTTTGCCAGAATTAAAATGAAATCAGGGGTGGATTTAAAACTACCAATAGCAGCGAGGGACGCGAGACGCGACCAAATCCCGCCGAAATTAAGGAACAATGAAGGGAATTACGGAGCTCATTATATAAGGATCCAACGATCGGATTTTGGATAAAAAGAAGTCATTGAGATATTAGAAATGAGGACGTTCAAAGGAGCTAATTTGGATATTCATGCGAGTGTTATTATGGAAATAAATTCTAAAAGCTCCCCACTCCAAGTACTTCTCCGAGAAATCATATAAATAATAGCTGGAGACGCAGCGAAAACAGTTCATATCGGGGCGCTGCAGAGGCGTAAGCCCGCGCTTGAGGCAACAAGAAATATTAAATTTTACAAGTTTTTATAAGTTCATATCGGGGTGCTGCAGAGGCGAAAGCCCAAGCCCGTAGCCTTAAGAATATTAATAATTTGTACAAGTTTTATAAGTAGAAGCAGTTATATCTTTGGAATTTGAATATCGCTAAGTATTCGCGAGTGCGAATTAGAACAGTGCATACCGTGACAGTACGCAGTTATAATGATAGAGATAGCCGTACGAGCTATTAGTAGCTAAGTCAGTGATCTGGGAAGCTATTGAACTATCAGCTGAATTCAGTAGGTTGATGATAGCTGTAGGAGGTAGGAGCTACATAGGCGAGAATCGTGCATTGTGATAATAATAATAATAATTCACAGTGGACCTTTGCTTTGGTGAATTTTTGGAAACCGTGTGTAAATTATCCTCCTTGCAAGATGAACCAATTGGTCCAGAAGACTGATATCAAGGACCAGAGCATTAATCTCAGGATGTATACGAGATAAGTAAATATTGTATGGGGCATGTTTGCCATAGCGTATCCCATCATGGGGATCGGATAAGTTTATCTCGATCATAAGCAATTATGATAAAATAGATATTTTAGGCATAGCAGGCATGTTTTGTGTAGATTTGTGTATATTTGTCAGTTATGATTATTTTTTGTGTGTTTTATAGCGTAAATGAGTATATGAGCATCAAAATTTTTGTTTAAATGTGTTTTGTTTGAGGGTGTCAGTAACTTTGCTGAATGCACAATTAAGGGAATAATTGGGTTGATAGTGCTTACGCACGATATTAACGTAAAAGCTAATATGGGGAAGACAGCTCGATATTGTGACAAAGACCAGTAATGAAACCGAAATTATGTGAACAGTAAGTATGGTAATTGATAATCACACCAAGGTAAAGAAAGGTAAGACAAAATGGCTGGATGATAATGTAATATTCAGAAAAGGTTGAGAGTTGATCCTGGGTTGAGTGAAACTAATAACGGAGGTGGTATTCCCGTGTTCTACGATGATATAAAATGGTAAGTGAAATTAATAACGGAGGTGGTATTCCCGTGTTCTACGATGATATAAAATGGTTCTGTGAAAATAATAATGGAGATGGTATTCCCGTGTTCTACGATGATATAAAATGGTAAGTGAAATTAATAATGGAGGTGGTATTCCCGTGTTCTACGATGATATAAAATGGTAAGTGAAATTAATAACGGAGGTGGTATTCCCGTGTTCTACGATGATATAAATGGTAAGTGAAATGATTGAATTCGTTGTCTGATGAGAGTGCACTATAGCTCCGTCGGAAAAGTAACTGCACAGCTCGAACCCCAGGTAGTCAAGGGGAGTCTTAGGGAGCAGGTATAGGACTACGGCCAGCCGTCTGAATTCTAAAAGTTGCAGTGAAACATTCTCACACCACACTAACCAGCTGGACAGAAACCAATTTTGCAAGTTATAAACATGAGTGCGCATATTTTTTTGATAGAATGGCTGGGTTATTAAGGCCATAGTTTTGATGAATTAAGTCTGTTGACGTTTTATTTTTGAACTTGAAGCAGCGGACTGCAGTGAAATAGATTATTTTTCTTTTCCTGGTTTCAGCCAGTGTGATTAATTTACTTTTGCATTTTGATGTTGTTGATAAGAGTAATTTAAGGGAGTATATTTTGTTGTTTATTGTCTATGGATGGGAGTAAATGGGAGATGATGTTTTTGTGAATAAAATTATTTTATATTAGGAGTTCTCTGACATACTGATTTTAAGTTAAGCCTCCTGTGATCCTTGACGATATTCCTAGGATGTTTAGAATAAGTTAGAGCCACCCCGAACAGACCACTACCCGAGCTAGAGTCGGCATCCTAGAAGGCATTGAAGGGTACATATGGATTGGGTGATAACGCTGTAGTTATTCAAGTCCATATCAGTTTTCTTTTGTTAATTAGTGGATCACAGTGATGGAGATTGTCAGAGAGTAGCTAGCCGGAGCCTACTGAAGTATACGTGCCGCGTCGAGGTTGTGATAAAACATGGTGGCCCATGCCGGCCTATATCCAAGAGGGTGAGCATTGAGCTTGCATTATCAAACCTTGAGGACATGTAAACAGATGTGGGGTGTCCCCATATCATGGCGCCTTTTAGTGGTGGCCAAATTAACAGTAATTCAGGGGAAAGTAAAGCCAGGAGTTTGTTTAAAATAAATAGTCGAAAATGCTGAGTATATTTTGCATATTTAGGTAGAAGCTGTGTTTTCGTGGCGCCCTTATAATTGAATAATTAGTAGAAAACTCCAAATGTATGTTGTAGGACGGCGTGAACCGTGAAAAGTCATGTCAGTACTTTATTGACAGGACTGGGAAGTTAAAATTAACGCAGAAGGGTAAACTGAAAATTTATTCATGAAAGCAGACATCAAATAGGCAGCTCTTCAAGCAAATAAAAGTAATTAATGGGAATAACGTAGATTGGGATTAAGCGACTCATTTTATGATTGCATAAGATGGGTGCGTGAGGCTTCATGCCCCAGTCTTCTCAAATAAGTGTTTTATTTTGTGCTATGGCTTCAGTGGAAGAAATTCGAGCCATAATTGAAGGTTCGGTAGAACAATGGAGCAGTTCGAACAATTTAAGGGGGAGTGTAGAGAAAAGAGTGAAATAAACAATGCACGTATCTCAGAGCAGATAGCGGAACAGAGCGAAATAAACAATGCACGTATCTCAGAGCAGATAGCGGAACAGAGCGAAATAAACAATGCACGTATCTCAGAGCAGATAGCGGAACAGAGCGAAATAAACAATGCACGTATCTCAGAACAGATAGCGGAACAGAGCGAAATAAACAATGCACGTATCTCAGAACAGATAGCGGAGCAAAGTAGGATAAATAATGCACTACTCGCGGAGCAAAGTACAATTACTAATACACAGCTAACGGAACAAATTGCAGAACAGGGTAGGCTGAATAATGAAGCATTAAAAGAGGAATTGACGGATAAATTAGCAGAGCAGTTAGCTAAGATCACACTTGAGACTACCGCACAGTTAGGACAGATGGAGATGAACCTAAGGCAATTAATAGCAATCAGTGAAGAAAAGACGGCAGCGAAACTCATACAACTGGAAGAAATAAAGTTAGAACAGTTAGCAATCCAGTCTACAATAAAAGGAGTGGACAGTGAGGTTAAGTCTGCGGCAAAGCAATTACACAGCTTAGAAGAGGAGATGACAGAGATCAGAACAGAGATAGACAAGGCAGCTTTGACTTTAGCAGAACGATGGAGTATTCAAGAGAATGAGAATGATGCACTTAAAGAGAGCATTCGTGAAAGTAATGAACTGATAGGAGGCAGGCTCGATCAGCTGGAAAGCGATACGAAGGATGGAAAGAGAAAAGAGGAAGATAGATATGAGGCAATAAGAGCAGAAATAAACAAGACATGCCGACAGATTGGAATTGACGGGAAAGAGGATAGAAAGAAACTCATAGAACAAATGGAAGAGAACCAGAAAAGGATAAAGGAGGTTGCTAGGAAAAATAGAAGGACAAGAACGGAAGATCCTTAAGACGGAAATACAATCCTTACAACAGCAAGACATGCTTCTCGAACTAAAAGCTCATAATAGCAGTAAGGGAACAAACGGTATGGCTAATAATTTCAACACAAGCCAGACTCAGGTAGAAGGAATGAATGGACTTAGTCCGGGCCGCGCAACTACAGGTAGCGAGAATAATGAGGGTTTCCAAACGTTTAGGGGACACGCCTCGGCACCTCAACAGTCGACTGACAATAATAATAATAATAATAATAATAACCCAACTACCCAGTATGTACAAATAATCAGAATGCAGGAGGATCGCCACGAAAATTCAATAATGATGGATCACAGACGCCGAAAGCTTTTTTAAAAGATTTAGAACACTACCTTACAGACAGTAACATTCCTGAGAATAAGAAACTCAGAGTAACAGAGAAATTACTTGCGGATAGCGTCTTGACTTGGTTCAGGAGTTTTCGCTACACTTTTGAAGACATGGACAGTTTCAAACATGCATTTCTACGCCGTTATTGGAACATGTCAATACAACATAGTCTGAGAATGGAGTTGTATATCAGGAAGTATCACGCTTCACAGCCCACGCGTTATTCAGAATATTTTTCGGCTCAGCTACTCAGGTTGAACGACATGGATATTTTACCACCGGAGTCAGAACTGGTGATGACAATTGGTAAACAGCTTCCATTACCAGTACAACAGTTCTTAATTGCAGCGAACGTCTCGAGCGCACTACAAGCAGAGGAGGTTTTACGCCAATTGGATGAAACTTCATTAAATACTCAGAATAGGCACGTCAGAGCAAGTGACAGCGCAGCGCTGGTACACCAGGCCGAGCTAGTCAAAACTAGGGAGCAGAGCACCAATACGAATGTTAGCCATAAGAGCGGAAACAACAATGGAAGGTCAGACTCGCCAAGAGAAGAGCAAAGGAGATATGAACCAAGGAACGAACGGAACTGGCAGCCGCAACAGTACAGGAGAGATGAATGGAAAGGGCGTGGTCGCGAAGGTCCATATCATCATCGCAGATATGACAGAAGAGAAAATAGAACGTGGAATCGAGGACGAGATGAGAACCGAGGATACACGGAGGACAGTCGACGGGAATGGCAGAACAGACATGAGGCATCCCAACGGTACCTAGATGAGTTGCATCGCAGCCAAGAGACGGAAAAGGATCGCTGGCGAAGGACGATGGAAAATCGCGAGAATCCAGATGTGGAGGTAACCGGAGCAGAAAGTGAATTAGCGCAACAGCATCGCGAGAGTCAGAACGATAAGAGGCAGACGGGGGCCATTAGCAAAAAAAAATGTACCAGAGGATGAAGGAGATAGTCTAATTTTCACGCCAGATAAAACACAGTGGTTGATAGCGAACATTGAGGAATGGGTCGCAACTCCTGATGATTTTACGGGTGAAATTATTCAACCGGAACAACATTGTTTGAGGAAATTACCAGTCATTATTACGAGAATAGAAGGACTGAGAGTAAACGGATTAGTGGACACTGGGGCACAGCTATGTCTAGTATCAGAGGCATTAATCAAAGCTCTAAGCGAAAAACAGAGGATACCTACGATTCCAGTACCACAGGTCAAAATTAGAGGAGTAATTCCCGAAAAATCAGCTGTATGTAAATTTCAAGTACAATTGGATCTAGAAATATTAGGACACACTTTCTCACACGTATTCATGGTTATGAACAAGATGAGCTTAAATTTGATCCTGGGCGCGGATTTCATATACGAGCACCAAGCAGTGATTGATCTACGCAACAATGTAATTAAATTCAGAAATATGGAAGGATTATCAGCGGTGGAACTGAAGATGAATAATCACGGCTTAGATAGAGATGCTGACATTTGGACGCTGGAGACGATTCCTGAGGAAGAAGAAGAGAAAAATCAAGCAGATGAAGAGGACTCGAACACAGGACTCCTGGAGGAAAAGCAAGAGTTGGAAGATGAGATGTGGTCCATGGCAGTAGAAGAAGATGGCAAGAAAGACAGTTTTGAGGCACTTTTGAAGGAAAAATTAAAAGAGGCAAAGCTAAATGACGAAGAAAGAAATTGCTTGGCACAAATGCTATGTAAACATTCAGCAGCATTCAACACACTACCGGGAAAAATATTAAATTTCAAGTACGCTATGCAGGTGGATGACTGGACTCCATTCAAGAGCCGACTCTACCCAATCCCAGAAAAACAGCGTGCAGCAGTTAGAAAAATTATAGACGAAATGCTTAGATGGGGCATAATTAAGAAGGCTCCAACTCCATATTTGAACGCCATATTAGCGGTGGCGAAACCCAATGGTTCTGTGAGACTATGTCTCGATGCTCGCACCCTCAATTCCAGATTAATTGATGAAACCGACCGTGCACCACTAATTAAGGATGTACTAAAGAAGTTCCACAAGAAAAAAATATATTCGTCTGTCGACCTTGCAAATAGCTACTGGCACATCGAGTTAGAAGAGAAATCACAGCTGTTAACTGGATTTCTATTCGATAGTCAGAGTTTCACCTGGTGTCGCTTACCATTTGGAGTTAGACAGCCGGATCTGCACTAATCCGATCATTGGATCGAAATTTGACAGAAGAGGTGAAAGACATGGCTGTCAGATATGTCGACGATATCTTACTAGCATCAGAGCATTGAAGAACACATGCAAAATTTAAGCAAGTTGTTAGAGAACCTAGAAAGGGCAAATTTCAAGATCAATCTAAAAAAATCGCACTTCTTTCAGCACGAAATTTTATATTTAGGACATATTGTTGATGGAGAGGGGGTCAAACCCAACCCAGTGAAGATTGAAGCTATTAGAAATTTCCCTCGACCAACCAGAGTCAAGCACATAAGGATGTTCTTGGGGGCAACAAATTTCTTTCGTGAAAACTGTCCAGGATTCACCGAAGTAGTAGCACCATTACAGGAGATGCTAAAAAAGAATAACCGTTGGTTTTGGAACGAAGAGTGTGAGAGGTCATTTGTAGCTACGAAAGAATTACTGTCAAATAGCAGCAAACTGGGTTACCCAGATTTTTCGAAGAGATTCATAATTCAAGCAGATGGATCTTTAGTGGGCATCAGAGCAATGCTTTTCCAAGAAGACGCAGAGAGGACAGCAGGCCGTTCATACCTAGCATTTATCAGCAGGAAGTTAAGAAATTCTGAGAAAAGTTGTACCATCTCAGAGCTGGAGCTTCTGGCTATCATACACGCGTTACAACAATGGCGTCGTATTATTTATGGTTTCCCCATAACAATCCGCACTGATCACAAGGCGCTGACTTTCTTATTTAAGACCACCATGGTGAGTGAACGCATCAACAGATGGGCCATCTATGCGCAGCAGTTTGATCTACAAATTGAGCATATATCAGAAAAATTAAATGTAATCCCGGATATTTTGAGACGAAATCCAGAAGAAGAGGCACAGAAGGATGAGATGTTAGTACAACACGTTGAGCTGACAAACGAAGACCGAGATTTCTTACAAGAACTGAAGAGGTTACCGCAGGAACAGGAAAAGGAGCCATGGATGATGCAGATGATTAAGTTCCTCAAGGGAGAGATAACACCTGATATTCCAGCATACCGAGAGATTGAGGCTCAAGCAAGAAATTATTCATACTTCAATAATATGCTCCATAAATTTATAGATGAGGATCACGTCAAGTTACGGATATTGTTACCAGCTTCTTTACAGAGGAAATTAGTGTGGCATACTCATTATACACTTAGGGGCGTGGTGGCGCAGTGGTCAAGCTGTATGCCTCTCACCAAGGCGGACCGGGTTCGATTCCCGGTCAATGCATGTGAGATTTTCGAAGTGAAATGCCATGTCCTGTGGTTCGGATTCCACGTAAAAAGGAGGTCCCGTGGCTCATGATCTCAAGATTAACGGTCACGTTAAACTACAAGCTTCCTTTCATTATACACTTGGTCACATAGGATTAGACAAGACACAAGCAACGATAGGTGAAGCTTTCACTTGGCCACGAATGAGGATCACAATACGCGATGTCATGAAGACATGCGATATTTTCCAGCGTGCAAAACCCAACAACTTCCTCATAAGACAATACCCAAAGCCATTTTTGCCACAGAAACCGTTAGAGCTCATTGCGGCAGATTGCCTGGGTCCATTGCCGAAAGGACGTAGAGGAGTGCGACATGTCCTTGTGTGCGTGGACGTCTTCTCCAAGTTTGTTGTTTTATGTGCTATCCAGAAGACAACATCGAAACAGGTCCTAAGCCGAATCAAGAATCGTGTTATAACTACAATGGGAAAGCCAGAATTTATACTTTCCGACCATGGGAGTTACTTCACATCAGCAGAATTTAAGCGTGGATTAAATGAGCTAGGCATCAAACATGTACTATCTAGCATACGCCATCCACAGAGCAATCCTAGCGAGAGAGTCTTACGAGAGGTCTCTAAGCATATCCGCATGTTCATACCTACAGAGCATCATCGTTGGGCTGATACCTTGAAAAACATTGAAATTTGCATTAACATGACACGTCATGAGTCAAATGGACAAATTCCATACACGTTACATTTGAACCAGCAACCACCGACATCTTGGACAACAGTACTAGATTGCCCAAGGGATCCGCAGCCAGCACCACAGCTGAGAATCGAACGAACGGTCACGTATATGAGAGAACAAGCTGACAGGAGATTAAGAAGGCTAATAGGGAAACGCTTTCACAGAGAATTGAGCGCCGGTGAGTTAGTTTTATTGAAGAGACCACCTATCTCTGATCCCGCAAACAAAGGGTTTCATAAATGGTGTTTCCCGTACATAGGACCTTCCCGAATCAAAAGAAATTTGGGAAACAATGCGTATAAGATACAGGACATAAACGGCGGAAGCACATCAGTAGTAAATTGCTCAAACCTCAAAATATATCATGAAAGGGAACCGTTTGATCAACCACGGAATACCGCGGGTGTCAACATTATGGAAATCGAATAAAGATGAGCCAAATGCACGTGGAACGAGGAAGTAGACAGTCATAAACAGACCCGGTGTTTACAGTGAACGACCGTGAAGTGAGAGTACTTGGCGAGACAGGCGGACAATAGCTACCTGCACCAAACGGCTGAGACCCTAATCCTACCAAGAATGTGGAGAGGGAGACACAAGAATAATAGCAAGGGAATCCCTGCGTGCGACCAGCAGTGGCGAACCAAGTAAACAAAATAACGAGTGACGGCGGAACCTTACAGCATCCGTGAGACGGATCGGGATTGAGAAAAAATCATACGTTCCATATCGATTTTTTTCCTTTGCAGAAGGGTAATGTAACCTTTATGCATCTGTGATTGCATAAATTCTACATATTTATTTCAACAAGATTTTCAAAGCCGGTGTGAGGAAAGACGTTGCTCGTGAACAGGGCACAACAAAGGGAGGCTCGTACGTGCTTTACTGTAACTTTCACCCAGCGCAGACAATGACGGTAGGGAGAGAAAGCCAACATCTGGAAGCCACATGCGATCAGACAACGCGAAACGGTGTTTCAAACAAGCGGGTTAATGCAAAAATTTCAACGATCACTCACTAGATAAACCCCGCCCATTTGAGAGAAATTGGAGCAGTAATTAAAATACAGAAACAGGAATTACACCATCGTATAGGGGACAATCCCAGCCTCTCAGAAGTATCGTCAAAATTTAAATTGGATCATTCTGTGATTTTTGCCAGAATTAAAATGAAATCAGGGGGTGGATTTAAAACTACCAATAGCAGCGAGGGACGCGAGACGCGACCAAATCCCGCCGAAATTAAGGAACAATGAAGGGAATTACGGAGCTCATTATATAAGGATCCAACGATCGGATTTTGGATAAAAAGAAGTCATTGAGACATTAGAAATGAGGACGTTCAAAGGGGCTAATTTGCATATTCATGCGAGTGTTATTATGGAAATAAATTCTAAAAGCTCCCCACTCCAAGTACTTCTCCGAGAAATCATATAAATAATAGCTGGAGACGCAGCGAAAACAGTTCATATCGGGGCGCTGCAGAGGCGTAAGCCCGCGCTTGAGGCAACAAGAAATATTAAATTTTACAAGTTTTTATAAGTTCATATCGGGGCGCTGCAGAGGCGAAAGCCCAAGCCCGTAGCCTTAAGAAAATTAATAATTTGTACAAGTTTTATAAGTAGAAGCAGTTATATCTTTGGAATTTGAATATCGCTAAGTATTCGCGAGTGCGAATTAGAACAGTGCATACCGTGACAGTACGCAGTTATAATGATAGAGATAGCCGTACGAGCTATTAGTAGCTAAGTCAGTGATCTAGGAAGCTATTGAACTATCAGCTGAATTCAGTAGGTTGATGATAGCTGTAGGAGGTAGGAGCTACATAGGCGAGAACCGTGCATTGTGATTGTAATAATAATAATTCACAGTGGACCTTTGCTTTGGTGAATTTTTGGAAACCGTGTGTAAATTATCCTCCTTGAAAGATGAACCAATTGATCCAGAAGACTGATATCAAGGACCAGAGCATTATCATCAGGATGTATACGAGATAAGTAAATATTGTATGGGGCATGTTTGCCATAGCGTATCCCATCATGGGGATCGGATAAGTTTATCTCGATCATAAGCAATTATGATAAAATAGATATTTTAGGCATAGCAGGCATGTTTTGTGTAGATTTGTGTATATTTGTCAGTTATGATTATTTTTTGTGTGTTTTATAGCGTAAATGAGTATATGAGCATCAACATTTTTGTTTAAATGTGTTTTGTTTGAGGGTGTCAGTAACTTTGCTGAATGCACAATTAAGGGAATAATTGGGTTGATAGTGCTTACGCACGATATTAACGTAAAAGCTAATATGGGGAAGACAGCTCGATATTGTGACAAAGACCGGTAATGACACTGAAATTATGTGAACAGTAAGTATGGTAATTGATAATCACACCAAGGTAAAGAAAGGTAAGACAAAATGGCTGGATGATAATGTAATATTCAGAAAAGGTAGAGAGTTGATCCTGGGTTGAGTGAAACAAATAACGGAGGTGGTATTCCCGTGTTCTACGGTGATATAAAATGGTAAGTGAAATTAATAACGGAGGTGGTATTCCCGTGTTCTACGATGATATAAAATGGTTAAGTGAAACTAATAACGTAGGTGGTATTCCCGTGTTCTACGATGATATAAAATGGTAAGTGAAATTAATAACGGAGGTGGTATTCCCGTGTTCTACGATGATATAAATGGTAAGTGAAATGATTGAATTCATTGTCTGATGAGAGTGCGCCATAGTTCCATCGGAAAAGTAACTGTACAGCTCGAACCCCAGGTAGTCAAAGGGAGTCTTAGGGAGCATGTATAGGACTACGGCCAGCCGTCTGAATTCTAAAAGTTGCAGTGAAGGTTATTGTCTGTCCAGCTGGTTAGTGTGGTGTGAGAATGTTTGTCACAAGGTCAAGGGTGGTATTGTTATCTTTGAGGGAAGGTAGTCTGGCTTCCCAGAGTTTCTTTTTTTGTACCGCTTCAGGAAGCGACGTCTTGTATTGTCATCATTTTGGGTGCATTCATTATAGTTGTCTATTTATCAAGAGTAACGGGGCGTCGGCCACCGAGATGTGTATTTGATGCTTCATGTATATTGACTTGTTTGTTTTACCATAATTAACAGAGTCATGGCTCTGAGAGAATTAATTGTTTATAAGCTAGAACGTGCACACATGCCTGTGGCCTAGAGGAAGGATGATGATTGTACGAGAAAACATGTCCGAGCTCCCAGAAACCAATTTTGCAAGTTATAAACATGAGTGCACATATATTTTTTGATAGAATGGCTGGGTTATTTAGGCCATAGTTTTGATGAATTAAGTCTGTTGACGTTTTATTTTTGAACTTGAAGCAGTGGACTGCAGTGAAATAGATTATTTTTCTTTTCCTGGTTTCAGCCAGTGTGATTAATTTACTTTTGCATTTTGATGTTGTTGATTAGAGTAATTTAAGGGAGTATATTTTGTTGTTTATTGTCTATGGATGGGAGTAAATGGGAGATGATGTTTTTGTGAATACAATTATTTTATATTAGGAGTTCTCTGACATACTGATTTTAAGTTAAGCCTCCTGTGATCCTTGACGATATTCCTAGGATGTTTAGAATAAGTTAGAGCCACCCCGAACAGACCACTACCCGAGCTAGAGTCGGCATCCTAGAAGACATTGAAGGGTACAATACAAAGTTTATATTATTTCTATCAGTAGGTTATATTGCATGCAGTACTCAAACTAGTGGAATATAGGTCAGGCACAACATATCAACTGCCATCTTGTCTTGTGAACGAGATGGCTCGGCTTTTCAAAGTCACTACTACCGTGTGATATTATATAAGGTGCGTTCAAAAAGTAACGAGCCGGAGGCTGTAATGCGCAAACCCGTGGCGACATTGGCTAATCGTGGCGTGTGTAACGAGGTGTGGTTCCGACCTGAGCGTGGAAGGTCACAGCCCGTCGCTAGAGGGCACGCGTGCACGTCACAAAGCTAGCAGCAGCATGCATCAATCATCCTACGCTGCCAGTCGCATTGCAAACAGTGACATGGAGGCGTTAAACGAAGAGCAAAGAGATGTTGTTGGTTTCTGATAGCGAATGGAGTAGGGGGAACGGACATTCATCGCCGAATATCACAAGTGTACGACGAACACTGCATGTCCCTTGCAAGGGTCAAGGCGTGGCACAAGCGCTTCAGGGAAGGACGGGTGTCTTTAGCCGATGATGCCTGGTCTGTGGCACCCTCCTGCATTACCGATGATAACGCCCAGCTGGTTGATGCACTCATTACCCAGGATCGCCGAGTGACAGTGAACGCCATAGCCGCCGGTAGTGTGCACACCATCATGAAGGAACGACTGCACTTGCGGAAAGTGTGTGCCCAATGGGTGCCCCTCAGTCTTCAACCACACCAGGAAGCATGTCGAATGACCAACTGTCTTGGTCTTGGTTGGACGATTGATGCATGCTGCTGCATCTTTGTATCGTCACGTGACGTGCACGCGTGCCCTCTAGCGTCGGGGTGTGACCTTCCATGCTCTGGTCGGAACCCCACCTCGTTACACGCGCGGCAATTAGCCGATGTAGTCACAGGTTTGCGCATCCCAGCCTCCGGCTCGTTACTTTTTGAACGCACCTTATAATATGAACTTAAAATAGCGAACGGGCCACGTCCTTTAGGACAGTTTAAACTATTCTCGGTTCGATAATCGGAACTGGTGGGTTTAAAGTTATGAATTATAATGCTTGCACAATTCACACGGTCATTATCTTGAAATGGTCTGGCTGATGACCTTGTAGTTTGTTTGCAAGACTTATCCCTTATGAAGGTATGTTGTCACCAAATTTGGTCGAGATCAGATAATTAGTTTAGTCGTAATTTTATTTTATGTTTTGAACGTTTGGTGGCCGCCATTCATTTTTGATAAAGACAGCGGCGATATAAAATATGACACTGAGATGCCCTTTGCTAGTGCTACCTCTGTACCAAATTTCGTTCAATTCGGTTTCATCGTGTTGAATTGATAGGGTGGGGGGACAGATATACACACTCACACACACACATACAGACAGACTGAAAACCTTTGACCCGTATAGATCTAGTAAGTCTACTTTTATCTTTTGCAAAGTCGAAAGAAGGCTAAAAATAGGAAACTTACTTGCTGGACGCGCTTGGTATTAATCAGTGAAATGCTCCTGGATAGCACTGAGGATCTAAAATAGCTCCGATATTGACAACAGATCATGCATATAGGGAATTAGCATTCAATCACAAGGGCTTAAACACAACAGCTTAGAATCCTTTGCACAGTGTCACCGCAAGTCAGGAGCAGACCAGCCACTTGTCCATTCTCTCACTGTGGACATAACGCTATTCAATTAGTCCGCCCGATCACACAGTGGTTTATACACTTGTGCAATGAATGTTCTCGCTTTGGAGTGACACATCTCGAGGCTTCAATCACATGCAGACGCTGAGCCCTGATACGATCATAGAATCCTGTACATCTATACAGCACTGCTATACTAGAAATAACTGGAGCACTTTCCTGGTTGGTTGGTTCCTAATTTTAGGGGCTGCGACAACGTGGTCATGTAGCCCCGTGTACTTTGGGTGTGTGTAGAATCTGTCTGATACCCGGTGTTATAATTGTGATAACTGTATTATAGTGTGGGTTATCTGTTTTTAATTCAATTTTTTTTATTCAAGTAAGGACTGCAGACTTCGAATTTTTCAAATAGTTCCTACTGTTGCCACCAAACGCCACTGTCAACGACTACTAGTTCAGAACTTAGCTACTAGACGCCACCGCAGTCGGCTCTTCGCAACGAACGTAGGAACCTAAGAGCGTTGTTTACATTCTTAACCTATATAATTTAGCTACACACACAGGTGTAATTAGTGGAAGGTTCTTTAACATGCCATAAATCTATGACATGGGACCGCCGGCTTTACTTCCCCTCCAAAGGAAGGCATACTGAGGGATTTTTAACGCTCTTAAAAATCCGACGACTTCGGCCGGGTTTGAACTCAGCATGCTACCAACTACGCCACCGAAGCCGCCGCACTTTCCTGAACGAAAATTAAAGAAAATGTATTTGTAGCTTCAAATAAAGAAGCATTTTTGGACTATTTTCATCTATGAAAAAAAAATTAAACAAGTAGTTCCGTGAAGAACTATACAGCCTATTTTCATATATCCTACTTATGTTAATTGCCACTATCAACATACACAATTTCAGTTTGATTGCTGTAATAGATTCGTAGATATTGAGAACCGACTAAATATTTCGGATGGTCGCCATGTTGGATTTTATATATGTAGGTCCTAGAGTTATGTACTGTTACATGCAGATTCTTGTGAACGTGTACTATTCAAACTTCAATCGCATAATTAGGACTCAAGAAAAAACAAGGAGATTTAAAAAAAATTCACAGCTGCCATCTTGAGGTTATGGAAACAATTGAAATAAATTAGATGCCAATGGATTAACATTCGGATCAAGATTTACTGCACCAAGTTTCACTGCACGCGGATGGTTAAATTGCGAGAAACGTCCATGTGAATATTTATAATTCGCGTCACCGCCATGTTGGATTTGTGATCACCAGGTTATTTAAAGTCCTATAGGTGAACTTAAGTTTATAGCCCCTATGAACATTAAAAAATTTAGTTTGATTGCTAAAATAGATTCGTAGATATTCAGTATCGTCTAAATATTTCGGATGGTCGCCATGTTGGATTGTTAAATGTATAGGCCGTAGAGTCATGTACCATTAAAGGAAAATTATTGCGTAGGTTCATTATTCAAATTTTCACTTCGATCGCATGACTACATCACAAGAAATAAAAACTTAATTTTAAAATTCGCACTGCCGCCATCTTGAGGTTATGTAAACAATTGAACTAAATTAGATACCAGTGGATTACAATGTGTATAAATATAACCTGTACCAGGTTTCAGTGCGCTTGGAACATTAAATCGCGAGAAAGGTCTATTTAAAATGTTCAAATTCGCTTGGCCGCCATGTTCGTTTTATAGTTAACCGGTTTTTGAAAATCTTATAGTTGGACTTCCAGTAGTGCCCTTTATCTCCGTACAAAATTTTAGGGAGATACCGCTAATAGTTTCAGAGATATAGAATGCCGGTGAAATAATTCGCACATCCGCCATCTTGTGATTATGTAAACAATTGAACGAAGTTAGATGTCGGTGCATTACAATGTATATAAACATATACTGTACCAAGTTTCATTGCGTTTGGTTGGTCAAATCGCGAGAAACGTCTATTTAAAAGTCGCAAATTCGCTTGGCCACCATGTTGGTTTTGTAGTTACCAGGTTTTCAAAAGTCACATAAGTGAACTTATAGTAGTTCCCTCTATCACCATAGAAAATATCAGGGTAATATCGGTAATAGTTTCGGAGATATTGAATGCTGGTGAAATATTTCGCACAGCCGCCATGTTGGATTGGTGAGTCGTAACAAAATTTGAAGGGCACGGTCGAGGTCGCCGGGAATAGTGCTATGAACTTTCCGAGTTTCATTGAAATCGCTCCAGCCGTTTAGATTTTATTAGGGGGGGGACACACACACGAATCACACACACACACACACACACACACGCGCACACACACACGGACAAAAGGTGATCTCATAAGCCTATTTTTTCAAAATTGAAAATAGGCTAAAAATAGATCTATGAGATCCCTTTCTGTCCGTGTGTGTATGTGAGTCCCCCCTCCCCCTCCCTTACTAAGAGAATCTAAACGGTCAGAGCAATTTCAATGAAACTCGGTAAGTTCATACTACTCCTTTGTCCGACCTCAACTGAGCCTTTCAAATGATAATACGTTTCACCAACCCAACATGGCAGTCGCGCGAAATATTTCACTGACATTCTATATCTCCACAACAGTAACAGATATCAGACTGAAATTTTGTACGGTGATATAGGGTTTTATTAGAAGTTCATCTATGTGACTTTCATAAACCTTTTAAGTACAAAACGGATATGGCGGCCAAGCAAATTTGAAACATTTAAATAGACTTTTCCCGCGATTTAACCATCCGAACACAGTGAAACTTGGTATGGTAAATGTCCATATAAAATTTAATATACTAACATCAAACTTAATTGTTTTGATAACCCCAAGATGGCGGCTGTGCAAAATTTTGAAATCTCGTTTTTATTTCTTGTATCCTATCATGCGATCGAAGTGAACGTTTGCATAATAAACCTACGCAATAATCTTCATCTGCTTGCCACGGTGGTTGAGTGGTTATAGTGTCGGACTAACAACCCCAAGATTGCAGGTTCGCTCCTGGCCATGGTAAGTGATTTTTTTGAAAGGCGAAAAAATCACGACACTCATATCTTACGTTGTTGGCATGTTAAAGAACCCATTTGAATTCAGTAGGCCGTGTTCAATGGCAAAATTAATCTCGGGATTTTCCGCCAACACAAAGTTCCTCCATTCTCCACTTGAAAGCGCTGTAGTGTCAAGGAGTTTAGATATCTAACCTCCTTGACTTTCATAGCGTTCAAAGGAACGACGAAATTCGACATGCAAGCTCCCTCTGGGTGTCTTAACAAAGCTTGCACCAGGCACCCGAGGCCATACGATATTATTATTTATCTTCATCTAATGGTACATAACTCTATGGCCTACACATATAACAATCCAAAATCCGAAATATTTAGACGGTTCTCGATATCTACGAATCCATTACAGCAATGAAACTGAAATACGGTCACCTATGGATGATTCAATAACCTGGTGAGCACAAAATCAACATGGCGGTGACGCGAAATTTAAATATTTAATTGGAATTTCCCCCTGACTTTTCATCCGAGTGCTCTGAAACTTGGCACGATATACCTTCATACAAGCCTTATACTGAGGTCTAATTTACTGTAATGGAATTTTATGAGAACTAAAAAATGGCGACTGTGCAATTTTTTTAAATCTTGTTTTCGTTTCTCGTGTCCTAAGAATGACCAGTAGGATATATGAGAATAGGTTATTTAGTTATTCACGTAACTACTTGTTTCAATTTAAAAAGTCAATATAAGAGGATGGAAAAGATAATTTTTCTCTCGATATTTTTGTGTCTATGATTCTAGGATAGAAGAATCAAAACTTGAGGCAGCTGAACTGTGGTTTTGGAGACGAATGACCCGAACAAGCTGGGTGGAAAGAAAGAGAAATGAGCTTGTTCTGAACCAAATTCAGGAGAATCGATGCCTGTGGAACACCATCAAGAAAAGGAAATCAAAATTCATGGGACACGTACTCAGACATGACACTCTCGTCCAGGTCATTTTTGAAGGAAAAATTTTGGGGAAAAAACCAAGGGGACGACCAAGACAATCGTATCTCAAGAACATTGTCAAGGAAATGGAATATGAATCGTATGTCAATATGAAGAGAACTGCTGAAGACCGTAAGAAATGGCTGCAACGACAAGGCTTTTAGCCTTTAGAAGCTGATGATGATGAGTCTAGGATAGGATTCAATCAGTGCCTCATTTTCGGTGTTGGTTGGTTCCTCTGTTTAGGGGCTGCGACAACGTGGTGATGTATCCCCGTGTACTTTGGGTGTGTGTAGAATCTGTCTGATAACCGGTGTTAATTGTGATGGCGGTATTAGTGTGTGTTATTTGTTTTTAATTCAGGTAAGGACTGCAGACATTCAATTATCAAGTAGTTCCTACTTTTGCTACCAAACGCCACCGTCAACGACTACTAGTTCTGAACTTGGTTACTAGATGCCACCGCAGTCGACTCCGGGCGACAAACGTTGAAACCTAAGAGCGTTAGTCAAATCCAACCTATAATTTAGCTTCACACAAGTGTAATTAGTGGAAGGTTCTCTTACATGCCATAAATCTATGACATGGGACCACCGCCTTTACCTCCCCTCCGAAGGAAGGCATACTGAGGAATTTTTAACGCTCTTAAAAAATCTGACGACTTCGGCCGGGCTTGAACCCGCGACCTTGGGCATAGTGGCTCAGCACCGCCACCGAAGCCGCTTCATTTACGGTGTCATCCCGGCATTTGTTTGGAGTAGATATGGAGAACCACAGAAACCACTTCTAGGATGTTTGAGGTGGAAATCAAAGCCTCCTCTACCAAAGACCCTAAAATGAAGTAACAACAAGAGCACAGGGGTTGTGTCCATCCATTACCGCTCTTGAGATAATGATAAATAGTACTCTTGCGTACTGTGGAGATTATTGAGTTCCACGAGGGTGAAATACATTACTCCGCTTACTTATTGTGCTCGAGTCAATATGTACCCAGCTCGCGAGAGAAGCTGTTCCTCCGTAAATTTGATCAAAATATTCATTCTGCAGCTAAACACACACACTGAAGCAATATTGTAACTTTAAAACATTGTTCACTGAGTGCTAGAGAAAGTTTACAGGAAGCTAATGGGAATGCCAGAGACAGGTCTGTTCCTTATTCCTGCGTCTCTACAGTATTCCTCCAGAGCTCTCCCTAAGGAGGCTGCAAGTGGGAGTAATTCTTCATGTTTGGGGATGTAAGAGAAATTCTGAAACTTAACTCTTGCGACTTCTTTCTTGATAGACTACCTCGTGGTGTATTTGTTAGTGCTGAAAGTCCAAGTTCAAATAGCAGATTTACCAAGAAGTAGCATTCTGCGGGGAAACACTGAGAAGAGGTGGATTCGATTACCACCTCAGCCATTTTGGAAGTGATATTTCTACTCGAGGCAAAGGCCGGGATGGTTCCGAACTGAAAGCCACAGTCAACTCCTTCCTACCCAATCCTCATCCTTAATTACAAATACACACACTACTACAGACACTTGACAAACACTAGTTATTTTAGAACTTAACAGGTTCATTCTGGTTCCGTATTAATAAACTAATTAGTCTAAACAGGATGAAAATTCCGCCTGATCAATACTTTATTAATAAAGATCACTGTGTGGTCATTAATGGGACATGTTTCGAGGCCTAAATATTATTATTGACCCCTTCATCAGCCGCTATGACAGAACGATACAAGAATATTTTTTGACTTTTGTCATAACGTAACGCATATTAGGCTTAAATGTTTCTATCTTTCTTTACGGTGCACCATACAAGATTCATTTCTAAGGGAATTTTAAGTGCTACGCAAAAAATATTATTGTATCGTTCTATCATAGCGGCTGATGAAGGGGCCAATAATAATATTTCGGCCTCGAAACATGTCCCATTAATGACCACTCAGTGATCTTTATTAATAAAGTACTGATCAGGCGGAACTTTCATCCTGTTAAGAGTAAACACTAGTTATGGCTGCCAGACCAATCTGTTACAGATCTCCTGGCGAACGATTTAGAATCGGTCCTTCTCAGGACCAGCAACTACAACAAGTAAGACATCTTGGTTACAACTTACGGATAATGCAAATTAATATTGAAGGACTTAGTCGATCTAAATGTCAATATCTCTCCCGAATGCTCCTTGAAAACTATGTGGATGTAGCTGTTATACAGGAAACACATATAGATAATGAGGAAAATTTTAAATCAAGAGGGCGTGTTGCAGGATATGAAGTCTTAGGAGCTACTTATCACCATACTTACGGCTGTGCTACTTACATTCGCAACAATATTGAAAATGCACATCTGATTTCTGTGGACACCTCACAAAATGTTCACATTATCGTGATAAAAATTGAGAACATTACAATAACGAATGCTTACAAGCCACCTGCAGTAAACTGGTCTGCTGAAGTGATCCCAAATCTACCTCATCCTAGCATATATATCGGTGACTTCAATAGCCACCATACTATGTGGAATTACAATGAAGATGATGAGAATGGTGAAAGACTTGCTAATTGGGTTGAATCTAACAATCTAAGTCTAGTATTTAACTCAAAGGACAAAGGGACTTTTAGATCTGCGGCCTGGAAGAAAGACTACAACCCTGACCTTTGTTTTGTTTGTCAGAACTCTAAATGTCAACCTCTTGCCACAGTAAGGACAGTTCTTGGGGATTTTCCAAATAGCCAACATCGGCCAGTTTTAGTTAATGTAGGAATTCAAATACCTATAATCAGATCCATTCCAAAACCAAGATGGAACTTTAGAAAATCTAACTGGAGCAAGTTTTCCAATCAACTTGATAAAGTTATTAGGTGGATCCCCCCTGTGAGTGAAAATTATGAAAGATTTGTTGGAGCGGTCTTATCAACGGAAAAAAAGTGCATGCCAAGAGGATTTCGCAAGGAGTACATTCCAGGATGGAACAAGGATTGTGAAGAACTATACCAGTCTTACATAACCACCAATGATCATGAAATTGCTACTGAATTGTTACAGAGCTTAGATAAAGCTCGCAGAGAAACCTGGGCACAAAAGACAGAGAACTTAGACTTTACAAGATCAAGCAGAGAAGCGTGGAGCCTGCTGAAGAAATTGGGAGGATGCTCCCCACCTAACCGTGATGATCCACATGTTACACCAGATCAAATAGCCAGTAGAATTATTTCTTTGTCCAGGGCACCTCCGCATAAGCAACATACAAGAAAGGTTAAGAAAGAACTAACCAACCTCAAGCAACAGGCAGTCCACCGGTCAGAATATGCCAATGACTTCACAGTAGCTGAGATTAATACTGCGCTTAAGGATGTTAAAACAGGTAAATCGCCAGGGTTTGATGGCATTCATCCTGAATTCCTTGTCAATTGTGGGAACAAGACTCGTACATGGCTTGCAGCTTTCTTTTCTAATATAATGATCACTGGTAAACTACCAAAAGCTTTCAAGAAAACGAAAATCATAGCTGTATTAAAACCTGGTAAGCCAAAGGATAAACCAGATAGCTATCGACCGATAGCTCTCCTAAGCTGTTGCTACAAACTTCTGGAAAGACTCATCCTTAACCGAATTGGTTCGAATATTCATGGAGTAACACCTATTGAACAAGCAGGCTTTAGACCAAGTAGAAGCTGCACAGATCAAGTACTAAGTCTCACCACTCATATAAAAGCAGGGTTTCAACAACAACTTAAAACATCTGTTGCTTTTGTTGACCTTACAGCAGCCTATGACACGGTATGGAAGGATGGATTACTCTACAAACTGATGCGTATCATACCATGTCAAACTATGAACAAGCTTATAAACAATATGCTGTCTGAAAGATATTTCCAAGTGGTTCTTGGGACCAAAATAAGTAAGCAAAAGAAACTGAACAATGGACTCCCACAAGGTTCCGTTTTAGCTCCAGTGCTCTTTAACTTGTACACATCAGATCTCCCTTTAACGCAGTCGAGAAAATTCATTTATGCAGATGACCTGGCTTTGGCAACTCAACAAAGAACCCTTGAGAAGAGCGAACAAATTCTTTCCTCAGATCTAAGCATTATGAATGAATATTTCAAGAAATGGAGACTAACACCGAATCCTAGTAAGACTGAAGTTAGTTGTTTCCATTTAAACAACAGATTGGCAAATACAAAGCTGAATGTCATATTTAATGAGAAAGTCCTCCATCATCAACATTTTCCAAAATATTTAGGCGTTACTCTCGATAGAACTTTGTCCTTCAAGAAGCACCTGCAGAACACTGCAGCAAAACTAAGATCACGCAATAACATCTTGCAGAAGTTATGTGGAACCACATGGGGAGCTACAGCAACAACATTACGATCTTCTGCTCTAGGACTTGTCTATTCAGCTGCTGAATACTGTGCTCCGGTGTGGCTTAACAGTCCACTTGTGAAGCAGATTGATGTCGAATTGAATTCGGCGATGAGGATAATATCAGGTTGCATCAGGACCACTCCTCTGTACTGGCTTTCACCTCTAAGTCATATTGCACCACCTGACTTACGTAGACAAAACTCTCTCTTGGGGGAATATCAAAATATAATTTCCACTCCAAAGCTTCCTATTCATTGTGATATACCTACAGTAAAGATAAGTCGCTTGAAATCCCGCCGACCACCCATCCTAACAGCGGAATATCTACAATTAAATACTTTTCAGATTGACAACAAGTGGTCTGAGGTATGGAATAATTTATTCCATGAGAAATATGGAAACTTCATTGATCCTATCAAGAAACCAGCTGGCATGGAACTACCACGCCATACATGGAAATCACTCAACAGAATTCGAACGGGACATGGGGTCTGCGCAGACAGCTTATTCAAGTGGAATAAGGCTTCCTCACCTCAGTGCGACTGTGGTTTTGAAAGACAGACCATCCAACATATCGTGGAGGACTGCAGCCTTCGAGCCTATCATGGGAACCTCAAAGACTTTCATGATGCAACGCAGCCTGCCCTAGACTGGATTTCCAATTTAAATCTTACCTTGTAAATTTGAACTTTCTATCTATTGAATATGTGTCTCCTCATTCAAAATTTATTTTAATATTGTTCTTTAAGGCTAAATACTAATGTATATGTTTAATGTGTTCTTTAGCTTGTAATTATGTAACCATGCCATACGCTAAATAAATAAATAAATAAATACTAGTTATACTACCGGGTGAGTTAGCCGTGATCGTTACGGCGTGGCTGCAGGCAGTCACTCACATCCGGGAGGCGGGGAGGTTTGAATCCACCCGCCGAAAATTTTGAAGATGGTCTTCTGTGGTTTCCCATCTTCCTTCCAGACAAATGCCGTGGTTGGTCCCTAATTATAGATCACAGCCGCTACCTTCCAAATCCTCGTCCTTACATTCACATTTTCCTCCCTGGACAACACTCCACACGCGACGGTACTGTAGCTCACCCCATGAGTGTCTGCATAGAAGCAGCTACAAGCTCTGGCGAGCCGAACATGTCTTCGGACACTCCCGGCACTAAACGCCATACGCTAAAAAACCTAGTTATACTAGTTTCCACGCACGCCGAACTACACGGGGATTAATGACCACAATGTCAATGCCCTACAAAGGAAATAAAAGCTACAAACAACAACAATCCACATCCAATTTTCTCTCGTGAGAATTTCCGAAGAATTTCCCGATGTTGCTTTTCAATTTCTATAGTTTCAGATTTTTTTTATTTTTTTGCATTGTCTCGGTCGTCTATGGAGCGCGATTGAACTTATGTAGCTGATCTTGCTTTCTTGTCTTCCCAAAATCTCTCCATCTTCTCCCTGTGGCTCTTTCTGTGCTCTTCCGTCCAGGTTCTATTAAATGCAATGTTCGGGTGGTCTGAAAATTGATTTCTTTATTTATCGTATGGCTTTTAGTGCCGGGAGTGTCCGAGGACATGTTCGGCTCGCCAGAGGCTGTAGTTGCTTCAAGCGGACACACATAGGGTGAGCTACGATTTCCGTTCTATTTCAAGTAGTTCCAACTTTCACTACCAGATGTTACTGATACCTAGTGGAGAATGTTGGAATTTTGATAGAGCGTTCCCGCGAAATCTAACCTAGAAATTTTGCTTCACACAAGTTTAGTCTGTGGAAGGATCTTTTACATGCCATAGATCTATGACATGGGACCTCCGGCTTTACTTCCGCTCCGAAGGAAGGCATACTGAAGGATTTTTAACGCTCTTAAAAATCCGACGTTTTCGGCCGGGTTTGAACCCGCTATCTTGGGTACAGCAGGTCAGCATGCTACCAACTACGCCACCGAAGCTGACTAAAATTGATGATTGTCAACTAGGTCTCTGAATTTTGATCTGTCCAGTACCATATCACTTGAGATGTCAATTTCCTGAAGATCTCTTTCAACTTCAATGAGACAGTTGTTCTTAGCATTCATTAGAGTAAGATTTAGAATTCTCTTTGTCAGCCTGTGATCACTCATTCTGCTAATACAGTATGTCCATACAATTTCAAACGACTTATCCTGAATGTGTCCGAGTTTTTCTCCGAATGCTGATGAAGCTCCTTGGATTTCCTTTTCATCCAAATTCCCTAAGTTTAAACTGGGCCAAATATTTTCCTCAGCACCCCAGGGGCTCACATCTAGTGGGACGTAGGTTGGAGACCACGGGACCACAGCTGAGTCCGGCATTTCTTCCACTTACTTGAGCCAGGCTCCTCTCTGTTATCTTTCCTGTCGACCTCCCTTGGTCAACTCTTGTTCGTTTCCGACCCCGACGGTATTAGGGTATCCGAGGGAGTCTTTCACTTTCCCGCCATAATTGGCCCTTGTTTCAACTTTCTTGATACCCTCATTCTTTGAGGGGCCATCATTCTTTTTCTTTTCATAATGTCTCCTGCCTTCTGCACATGGCCCTCAAGGAGGCAGGGTGTATGTAGCCCCACCACTTCTGGTGAACTCCTGGTTAGTGCTACACCCTCAAGGGCTCACAGCTGGTGAGTTTGGGAGTTAGAGACCCCGAGAGATTCCTGAGCTGGGTCCGTTTTTCTTTTTCCATTGCCTTTGGGGCGGGCCCTCTCCAGCTTCCCGTTTCTTATCTGCCTCTCATGGCTCTCCTTCCTTCCAAGTCCCTTAATTCTCATTCTTCGAGGATTGAGGGCATTTCATTTTCTCCTAAATTTTGTTTTCCTTATTCTTATTTTTGTTTTCCATTTCTTCTTCTAGTATGTAAGTATGTACCTTAGTCTTAGGTATAGTTTCATTTCATTAACATTTTCACTATCACCCAAACCATTAGGGGCTGATAACCCAGATGTTAGGCCCCTTAAAACAACAATTATCATCATCATTCTATTTTCCTCAGGATTTTTAGCCTATTTTCATTTTATGAAAAAAATAGGCTTATGAGATCACTTTTTGTCCGTGTGTCTGTCTGTGTGTTCGTTTGTGTGTGATTCGTGAGTGTGTCCCCCCCCCCCTAATTAAATCTAAACGGCTGGATTGATTTCAATGAAACTCGGTAAGGTCATATCACCATTTCGGCCGACCCCAACCGTGCCCTTAAAATTGTTTTACGTCTCACTAATCCAACATGGCGGCTGTGCGAAATATTTCACCAGCATTAAATATCTCCGAAACTATTACTGATATCACCCTGAAATTTTGTACGGAGGTAAAGGGCACCACTAGAAGTTGATCTGTGTGACTTTCAAATACCAGTTAACGACAAAACGAACATGGCAGCCTAGCGAATTTGAAAGTTTAAATAGACTTTTCTCGCAATGTAATCATCCAAACGCAATGAAACTTGGTACAGAAAATGTTTATACACATTGTAATGCACTGGCATCTAATTTAATTCAATTGTTTACATAACCTCAAGATGGCGGCTGTGCGAAATTTTAAAATTAATTTTTTTGTCTCTTGTGTCGTAATCATGCGATCGAAGTGAAAGATTGAATAATGAAGCTACGCAATAATTTTTCTTTATACATACAACAATCCAAAATGGCGACCATCCGAAATATTTAAACGGTTCTCAGTATCTACAATTCATTTACAACAATCAAACTGTTTTGTTCACCTATAGGACTTTCAATAACCTGGTGAGCACAAATGCAACATGGCGGCGACGCGAGGTATGAATATTTAAGTGGACGTTTCTCGCGATTTAACCATCCGAGTGCAGTGGAACTTTGTACAGTAATTGCTTATACAAATGTTAATCCACTGGCATCTAGTTTATTTCGATTGTTTTCCTAAACACAAGATGGCAGCTGTGCGAAGTTTTAAAATCTCGTTTTTACTTCATGTGTCCTAATCATGCGATTGACGTTTGAATACCACACATACACAATAATCTTCATGTAATAGTACATAATTAAAAATCCAACGTGGCGACCATCTGAAATATTTAGACGGTTCTCAATATCTACGAATCTATTACAACAATGAAACTGAAATTGGCATGAGTAGGATATATGAAAATAGGCTGTATAGTTCTTCACTGAACTACTTGTTATTTCTTCTTTTAGTATATCTTTAATTAATGATCTGCCCCCCAACGATCAGTGTTTCAGAGCCGTATAGTGCCTCCGGTTTGATTACCGTGTTGTAATTTAGCTTTACGGGAGATGATTTCTTATTAAACCTGTTCCATGTGATTCTTACAATTTAGAGATTCTCTCCTTGTTTGCATCACTATTCAGATTATTATTATTATTATTATTGATTTTTTTGTCGTGTAGCCACCTGAGAGGCCGAGTGCAGGTCTTTCTAGTCGACGCCCGTGGGCGACCTGCGCGTCGGGATGAGAGATGGAATGGATGAAGGTGAATGAAACTGGGCAAGGATGTGGAAGGAAGCGGCCATGGCCTGTCAGAAGGTACTGTCCCAGCATTTGCCTGGTGTTGAAAATGGGGAAACCACGGAAAACCATTTCAAGGACAGCCGACGGTGGGGCTCGAACCCACGCGTCCACCGAGTCAGCAGAGAGCTTGGCCCCTTGACCTAACGCTGCGCTTTAGCCCGCGTAGCCACTACTGTCGGTATTATTATTGATCTTACGGTCGTTAACTTAAAAGACCACCACCAAGACTCTGCAAGTCAACATACCCTTGAACTCTTCATTACGAGTAGATATCCATAGCTCAAGGTATTAAAGGAGTGTTGGTGTCAAAATGACACACGAGAAAGCATAGTGTAAAATAAAAACACACAGAAAAGATTTGTTAATGTTTATGTTTTAAGTCGTTTTGCAAGGATAATGCTGGTTTTATTCGGCTATATACACCACAGCTTCGCTTTTGAAAACTCCATAACCCCACACCCCAGGCACACCTTTAACGAAATGCAATCTCTGGGTTGAGTTTCATCTCACATGGGAAAGGGGAAACCGTAATGGAGAAATAACTTGCATAATACCAGGGGGTGGAATATGGTGATAAATAGAACCAATATCAGGGATATAACTTACATAATAAAAGGGGCATTACGCCGGAAGTAGGGATGTGCGCATGTGCAGTATTTTGAGAGGAGAATACGAAAACAAAGGAGGTACTGTATAATTAATAGAAGGGAAAGAGAACCGCAAGTTATAAGCAAGGTGGGGCTTAGAATTAAATGAGAGAATGCACTTTGAATGAGCTTGATTATAAGCATAAATGAATTAATTTAAAGAGGAAATACAGGGTATTTCATATAAAGTAAGAACGGCAAGCAGCAGTTTTGTTATCCGCTGCTGCGGTGACCTTGGCCGAGCTTGTGGCGTGCTGTGGCCCCCTGCTGTAGTATTGAAAGCGCGCGTATAGTACGTGCAGGTGTTCAGTCGCCAGTCTGCGGATAACAAAACTGCCGCTTGCCGTACTTACTTTATATGAAAGACCCTGTACAGGGTTTTTATATATGAATGAAGCAATTTCACAGATCTGCCGTAGCTTTATTATTTGACATATTGTCACAGGGCTTTCGACACACATAGAAAAATCAAAAAGTTTTTTTTACATATAATAACCGTCACACAGATAGTTTCAGCAACACTGTACGAAGAAGACGTTTAACATTTTAAGGACACCTCTTCAGGATGGACGATTATAGACTTACAAAAAGGTTATTCAATGTAATAAATTCTCAGAAGTCAAGGATAGCCTGGCTGGATGAATCAAGAGAGGACCTGCAAGAGTTGAACATCGGAGAAAATATTCTGAGAAACCGCAAAGTCTTCAGGACCGCAGTAACAAAGCACAAGTTTAGGGTGAAAACTAGTGGCAGGACTGGAACCAAGTGGACAGAAGAACGGAAGAAGCAGCACAGTGACTTCATGAAGAGATTTTGGGAAGATAGGAAGGCGAATATCATCAAGCCGAAAAACAAGTTCAAGCGCGCTCTATAATGGGCAAAACGCAAATAGAAGAAGAAGAATAACTGCTTCATAATTGCCCCCTAGTCATTCTGCGAATATCATGTCGATAATCAAGTTCTTCCCACGTTCGGTGCTGAATGTCCCTATCAAGCACTGTTGATGCTAACTCGCAGTTCTGGTAGGCTTGTATAAGGTGCGTTCAAAAAGTAACGAGCCGGAGGCATAATTACAGAAACCAGTACCTGTATGTTAGAAGTATTGGCCCTGGCTGTTGAGGCACTTGTCCCACTGTGACACAAGGCGGTGAATGGCTGTCTCATAAAATTCCCTGGGCTGCGATGTGAACCAGTTCCGCACAGGGAGAGAGGTCAGGACTGTATGGAGAGTGGCCGAGAACCTCACATTTGAATTTCTGCAGGAGTGCCGTGACTGTGTTGGCCGTATGAGGTCGTGCATTGTCGTGGAGCAGAATGACCCCACGGGTGAGATTGCCTGGTCGTTTTGTTTTGATCGCTTGGCGAAGGGTGGTCAAGGTTTGCGAGTAACGCTGGGCATTCACTGTTGTCCCGTGCGTCATGAAGTGTATCAGAAGGGGGCCATCTTGGTCAAAGAAGAACGTCAGCATTACCTTTCCTGCACTCGTGTGGATGGCCTTGCCCTTTTTGGGTGGTGGTGACCCTGGATGCTTCGACTGGAGGCTTTGTCGTTTGGATTCTGGTTCGAAGTGATGACACCATGACTCATCTCCAGCCACCACTCGTGCCAGGAACCCATTCCCTTCCCTCGCATAGCGCTGCAGATGACCAAGACAGTGGGCCATTGGACATGGTCCTGGTGTGCTTGAAGACTGTGGGGCACCCATTGGGCACACACTTTGCGCAAGTGCAGTCGTTCCTTCATGATGGTGTGCACACTTCCGACGCTCAATCCGACCACGGCGGCTATGGCGTTCACTGTCACTCGGCGGTCCTGGGTAATGAGTGCATCAACCAGCTGGACGTTGTCATCGGTAATGCAGGGGGGTGCCCCAGACCGGGCATCATCGGCTAACGACACCCGTCCTTCCCTGAAGCGCTTGTGCCACGCCTTGACACTTGCAAAGGACATGCAGTGTTCGCCGTACACTTGTGACATTCGGCGATGAATGTCCGTTCCCCCTACTCCTTCCGCTGTCAGAAACCGAACAACACCTCTTTGCTCTTCGTTTGACGCCTGTTTGAAATGCGACTGGCAGCGTTGGACGATTGATGCATGCTGCTGCCTGCTTTGTATCGTCACGTGACGTGCACGCGTGCCCTCTAGCGACGGGCTGTGACCTTCCACGCTCTTGTCGGAACCACACCTCGTTACACACGCCACGATTAGCCGATGTCGTCACCGGTTTGCGCATTCCAGCCTCTGGCTCGTTACTTTTTGAACGCACCGTATAGGTAGAGGCGGTGTAAACACTGAATCCTTTACATAAGCTCACACAAAAATGAATCGCATGGGGTTAGGTCTGGAAGGCGTGGAGGCCATGCCACGAATTGCTGATAAGCAACCCCACCAAGACCGATTCATCGGTTCTGCGATTTCCTGTTCAAAAATTCACGAACATCATGGCGGAAGTAACGGCAGACTGATGTGAATGGATCCAAGCACAACATACGCATTCTCCGCGCCTGCCGCCATTTTGTCTAACTGCTCACTGCTGCGCTCTCGTGGCAGAAATCTGAAATGCGACTGAAACTATAAAAAACATTTTGAGTTTTTCTATATGATTGTTGAGTTCTGTGACAATATATCAATTAATACAGCTACAGTGAATTTATGAAATCGCTTCTATCATTTATAATAAACCAGTATTTTTCACAAAAGGCGTTCGGATTGTAGCCAATTGCACCTGGCCTCATTATTACGTATAATCAATCCTCGCTTTCTTGAATTTCTGTGTTAATGGTGATGTTTACTCTAAATACAAACTTTCAATTCAGGGATTCTTTTGGTCCACTTCATAGCGTTGCATGTTCATTTGAGGTGCTTGGACATCATGTTCATTCAGTTCCGTGTACTTAGGTGAACCGACACTTCTCAGTTTTGCCTCAGAAGGGTGAGTGTACTACATTAAAGCCCTCAGACCAGAATTGAATTTCTTGGCAGAGCTGGGAATCAATCCCGGACCTCCTTGGCTCTATCAAGAGATTGGTTGGTTGGTTCCTCAGTTTAGGGGCTCCGACAACGCGGGCATTTAGACCCGTGCACTTTGGATGTGTGTAGAATCTGTCTGATAGCCGGTGTTAATTGTGATGGCTGTATTAGTGTGTGCTATCTGTTTTTATTTCAAGTAACGACTGCAGACATTCAATTTTCAAGTAGTAGACCTACCTACGTTTGCTACCAAACGGAACCGTCTACGGCAACTAGTTCTGAACTTGGTCACTAGATGCCACCGCAGGCGTTAGTCAAATCTAACCTATAATTTAGCTTCAAGTAAGTGTAATTAGTGGAAGGTTCTTTTACATGGCATAAATCTATGACACTAGACCGCCAGCTTTACTTTACTTTACTTTATTTTACTTAAACGCTTTTAAAAATCCAACGACTACGGCCGGGTTTGAACCCGCAACCTTGGGCATAGAAGCTCAGCATGCTACCATCTCCGCCAACGAAGCCGCTTTATCAAGAGATTTAATTGTTGTCTGGGGGCTGGAACGGTGTGCACTCAGCTCCGTGAAGTAAAACGGAGAAGGGGTGGATTCGATTCACACCTCAGCGATCATGGGAATGGTTTTTTGTGGTTTTCCAATTCTACTCCAGGCAAATGTCGAGATAGTACCTAACATACGGCCACGGTCACTTCCTTCCCAAACCTTACCCAAATTGCAATTACCCACAATTTCAATTCTACTCCAGGCAAATGTCGGGATAGTTCCTAACATACGACCACGGTCGCTCCCTTCCCAAACCTTACCCAAATTGCAAATACCTACAATAATATATTCAACAGAATAACACAGGTCATCAGACAAAGAACCAACACTCACCCACGCACACGGGGCTAAATGACCACGATTTTAAGCCCTCAATTAAAAACAACAAAACTCAATCTATACATACTCTAGTATAAAACAAAGTCCCCGATTCTTGGATGTAACGGGCAATCGCAAGAACAACTGGATGGATTTTGATGCAGTTTTTACCATTGTGTAAAGGATTTCTTGAGGACCAAAGGAAGCGGAGCAGTAACGATTTTAGTGAATATAGTCGAAGAAAAACCTGTCCTCGTCCGCACGCCGTTTAAGCTTACACTGGATAAACCGTAAAAAATATCTGTATACTATGAATGTAAGAATTGTTCAGCATGAAAAGTTCTACAAAAAATGTCTGCGACAGCATATTTCTATCCTTTATACATCGCCCACTGCAAGTGTTTTTACGTTTTCATTTCTTCCAACAATCTCGATCAGTGGAAATTTAAATTACTAGCTTCGGAGTGAGTTTACGAGCTAGCGAGCGAGCCTATCACCCTATCACCCCAGCTTCCGTCAGCATCAAACTGTCAAGTCGTATGGAGTTAAGGCTTCAGATAAGAGTATATATGTTTAGAGTTTCGCTGTTCACCTCGGCTTTTCTGGATTGCGTCTGGGACTTACCGTCCGTGCGCCTTTTAAGCTTACGCTGGGTAAACCGTTAAATATACCGGACGAAGCCAGGGAGGGTTGCTAGTTTCGTGTAATTTGACTTTTCATTCAATTCAATTCACATTTTTTATTTATTTTTTATTTGCATACTCCTGACGCAAAAACAAATACTGAGACGTGTTTTCTGTTGATACTCACCACTAATCGCTGTTATCCTGTTGTGTTGCGGGCTCAGCGGTGACGTGAAGAGGCTTGCAACGGAGTGCAGCCTATCTGCCATCCAATAGCCCTGGAACAATCAAAATATACATACTATGAGTATCATTTAGGTGTACTGGGCTGTCACAAATGTATTTTAGCCTACTTTTCACATTTTGCAAAAATGAGGAAAAAGTAGACGTATGAGATCAATCCGGGAAAATGTCTGTCTGTCCTTCTGTCTGTCTGTCTGCCTGTCCTTCTGTCTGTCTGGCTGTGTGTGTGTGTGTCCCTATCAACTCCTAAACGGCTGCAGCAATCGGAACCAAATTTAGTATAAGTAAAGATGTATACCGGAATATCTCAAGCCCATATTTGAAAATGATGTCAGTGCTGCCAACTGCTGAAAAAACGCACTAGAATTTTGAGCTCCATGTTGAATATCTTGGAAGGTATGCATGGGAGCTATTCCAAAATTGGCACACATGTAGATAATACTATTTCAGTTTAATTTACAGGAGGCCATACATGACAGTGTTGACAAAATAATTTTAAGCCTACTGATAGGTCCAATTTTAAAATGTATATAACTTCTAAACTATCAATTGGATTTCAACCAAATTTTGTATGTAATATATGCACATAAACACATATGAGTGAGCGTATTCTTAAGAGCCACCAGGGCTGCCAACTGTTAATAATTGCTCTCTCTATTTTTTTTACCAAATACCAATATATCAGAAAGTATGAAAGCCAACAGCTTTAAACTATGCACACGTATAGTGCCTGGCATTTTAGATTAATTTGGAGTAATTCATATAAGTCAGTGCTGCCAACATGATTCTATGCCTGCTGATATGTCCAATTTCAAAATACATGTAACTTCCATACTAACAAACGGATTACATCCAAAATTGGCACAACAAGATATCATACAATTTCAGATTATTTCTGACCAGGACACGCATGACATTGTTACCAACAATTTTTACGCGTGCTGATAGATCCAATGTCTAACTGCATGTAACGTCCATTGGATTTCAACCAAATTCTGTATTTTGTACCTTAAGAGATGGAACTAAGAATATATTGTCACCAGGGCTGCCAACTGTAGTGCTCTATTAGGCTACATTATAACAGGTATATTTCTAACTAATTAAACATTTCGATATTACCAACTTAATTTCGTCATTATTCTAGATAAGTTCATATACTGTAGATTAATCATTGGCATGCATCTTAATTTTAAGAAAAGTGGGCTCTTTAGTTCGTTACTGAACTTCTTGTTACTTTTGATAAAAATAGGAATAATACAAGTTAACTTTTAACTTCTCAATTTTTTCTTGGATGAACTATTTTCACAGCAACGTAATCAAAAAGCTTTTTATTTTCATATAAACTTATGATCACAACACAAATCATCCCAACCTCAAAATTTCATTGCACCATTACATCATGTCCACATCATTGATATTTTCCACTTCAAGCTGTTTATTCAAGAGATATATCATTCAACATTAATCAAAATTTGTAATAGATCTCATTTTTTTGTGTATTCTTAACATTTTATTATTTACAAATGCGCTCAAATTGTACAAATTACAAAAGATACAATGACCTGTGTATTGATTGATCAGTTAGTGCAGAAGTCAATGATGGATTTTTCACGGTTTGTGCAGTTAATCACATGGTAGCGTTCACAATTCTGGTCACTGAATTCACAGATGCACATAGGGTTGGGTTCCTGGAAGCATTTCGTCTTGCACATGTAGTGGTGGTAGCCATGCACCGCTAGTAAATTGACAAAATGTCGTAAGTCTTGGTTCGCTTCTGTCCAGGCTCTATTTGTCATGGCCTGTGTTAAGTAGAACTCCATGCATTTTATATAGTATTTTTAGCCTACTTTTCACATTTTGCAAAAATGAGGAAAAAGTAGACTTATGAGATCGATCCGGGAAAATGTGTGTCTGTCTGTCCTTCTGTCTGTCGGTCTGTCTGGCTGTGTGTGTCCCCCCCCCCCCCCCCCTATCCACTCCTAAACGGCTGCAGCAATCAAAACCAAATTTAGTATGAGTAAAGATGTGCACCGGAATATCTCACGTCCATATTTGAAAATGATGTCAGTGCTACCAACTGCTGAAAAAACGCACTAGAAATTTGAGCTCCATGTTGGATATCTTGCAAGGTATGCAAGGGAGCTATTCCAAAATTGGCACACATGTAGATAATACTATTTCAATTTAATTTCTAGGAGGCTAACCATGACAGTGATGCCAAAATAATTTTAAGCCTTCTGATAGGTCCAATGTTTAAATGCATATAACTTCTACACTACCAATTGGATTTCAACCAAATTTTGTATGTAATATCTGTACAAAAACAGATATGACTGCGCGTATTATTAAGAGCCACCAGGGCTGCCAACTGTTAATAATAGCTCTCTTTTTTTTTTTCCAAATACCAATATATCAGAAAGTATGCAAGCCAACAGCTTTAAACTATGCACACGTATATTCTGACATTTTAGATTAATTTCGAGTAACTTATATACGTCAGTTCTACCAACCTGATTATAAGCCTGCTGATAGTACCAATTTTTAAATACATGTAACTTCTCTACTATCAGTTGGATTTCAACCAAATTTCGTATGTGCTATGTGTACCATAACATATATGACTATAAGTATTGTTAAGAGCAATCAGGGCTGCCAACTGTTAATAAATGCTGTCTATATTTATTTTACACTAATATCACTATACCAGAAAGTATGCAAGCCAACAGCTCTATACTTTGCACACGTATAGCACCTGCCATTCTAGATTAATTTGGAGTAATTAATACAAGGCGGTGCTGCCAACATGATTCTATGCCTGCTGATATGTCCGATTTTAAAATACATGTAACTTCTATACTAACAAATGGATTTCATCCAAAATTGGCACAACAAGATATCATAATAATTCAGATTATTTCTGACCAGCACACGCATGGTATTGTTGACAACATGCTTTTACGCGTGCTGATAGATCCAGTGTCTAACTGCCTGTAATGTCCATTGGACTTCAACCAAATTTTGTATTCTGTACCTTAAGAGGTGGAACTAAGAATATATTCAGTCACCAGGGCTGCCAACTGTAGTGCTCTATTAGGCTACATTATACCAGGTATATTTTGAACTAATTAGATAATTCGATATTAGCAACTTAATTTCGTCATTATTCTAGATAGGTTCATATACTGTAGAATAATTATTGGCATGAAAAGTAGGCTGTATAGTTCTTCACGGAACTTCTTGTTATTTTAGAAATATTTATGAACTCAGCCTTTTTTTTAAATAAAAGTTTAGTGTAAGACTTGACATTTCATTTGTATTAACTATTATTTTTGCTGAAGATGGTCACACTCTGATCGAAAGGGGCGCACTGTACATAAGGATAATAACCCTTGCCTGTTTTCGAAATATAAATAAAGTTCTATCACGTCACGTTTCCTTGAAATATTCAATTGTACTTGGAATTTTATGAACATTTACCTGAGATTCAACATAATAGAAGAACGCCAAGAAGAAGTTTCAAAGGTAAAATACTAAGAACCGTACTTAAACAGACACTTTGTTGATTTCTTTTGTTTTTGCAAAGTTTAAAATTTGTTTCGAAGTTCCGATTTGTTCCTCTTAGTCAATCGTCTATTTTATGTTAGTTTCTTCTAGAAACTGCACCATAATTTGATGTCAAAAAGTTAAAAATCAAGGGATTTTTTTCTCTGCTCTCGATTTTAGCAAAAATATCGATATCGATTTTACGATTTTACAAAAAAAACTGACGCGATGGAAAAAATAGCGATGATTTTCGAAATAAGCACACCAAATATTATAAAAAATAGCGAAAACTTATCTTGTATTTCTCAAAAACTTAAAATTTTGCAGCCCTGTGTAATTTATTGGCTTACGGTATTCATTTCTTTATTTATTTAACTTTGTCAATAACATCTTTTGGGCAGACATTGACATTCTCATGTCATTTCGTACTACTACTAATAATAATATACTAATAATAATAATAATAATACTATTAATAATAATAATAATAATAATAATAATAATAATAATAATAATAATAATAATAGAGATCCAAATCTCTGATGAAGATAGGAAAGCAATATCTTAAATAATGAGGCAATACTGGGCTACAAGGAAAGTACAGAACATTAAAAGCGTGATTGATTTAATGTACCCCAAAGTTGGGTGAAACGAATAAAAGAATAATAATAAAAACGAAGCAATAATAATTGTACATAAATAAAGAGCCAAGGCTATTTACGCTTATTTCTAGTTTTATACTGGATTGTTTTCCCTTGAGACGAACCATTAACAGTGACGTGTATTGTGCGATACTCCGTAGCCTACGCAAGTCCATCAAGAAAAGACGGTCTGGACTGCTCACGAAGGGACTGATTCTGCTCCATGATAACGCTCGCCCCCACGTCTCTAACGTCACAAAAGGTGTATTGGCCTCGTTCAAGTGGGAGCAATTGAGTACCCGCCCTACAGCCCAGACTTGTCACCCTGCGACTTCCATCTGTTTGGTCCGTTAAAAAAAAACATCTCAAGGGAAAACGTTTCCAATCGGACGATGAACTAAAGGACACTGTACAGGATTGGCTCCTGTCACAAACACAAGACTTCTGGAAACAGGGAATCCTGCGGCTAGTGAAGCAATGGGACACCTGTGCACAGGCCTGTGGTGATTACTTTTGAATAACGAATAAATTGTACCCACAGTATCGTTATTTCAACACCCCTCATAGTGTTCTTGTAAGTTGCATTGTGTGTGGTTAAGTGTAAGAGAGGGTCTGTACAAAACGTCAGGTCAAGTCCTGAGGAAAATATCCCTCCGTGCATCTCCTCTCCTTGTCTCCTTTCTTGTATTTCTGGCATGGAAACTCTTGATTGTCATCCCTCAACCTACTATATACAGTAAATATAAAATAACTTGTTTTCTCCTTTTACTCAACTATTCTCCACGTTTATTACCTTTCAAGTATTTTAACGGTGATTCAAGCTTTACATCTCCGGTTTGAACACGTTGTCTACTCGAGGGAACCATGTTGAACTGTGTGCATTCGTAACTGTTGCAAACCGCTGAGCCTGATTCGCCATAAATTCGAATTACTCGGGTGCTCTTTTTCCGCTCAAACAAGGTTTGTGCAAAACGAAAGGTAATACAATATCAAATTCGTACTGCCTATAGTTCCAAACACCGATAAAAACTATATTAAAACACACAATTCATCACATGAAAAGCAACGTTGGTAAAGCTCCTAATTAACGTAAAAATGAAAAATATATTCATAGATTTCTACAAAGGAAATTCTGAAAAGGAGCCAGCTTATGGAAACATAGCAACATTTGCTGGAAAATCCTTTGCGCCAAAAACAAGCAGAAAAATTGGGAACTATTTCCTGGCGCGTTAGCCTCTTCATTGACCAGAACATCAAAGTGACCGCTTAGGTCTTGAGGTGACCAGAGGTATAGGGCCCTATCTTCGCCTCAATAAAGGCACCATCAACAACAATAGTTGATACCACGCTATAACAAGTGTCTCAACACGTTTGGTACCTTTGTCGAAAAATAGCTGACACATTGCTGAACCTGTTGCCAATATTTTTGCATACAACTATGCTCCATTTGAAAGAAAGAATAAGGAAACTTACTTTCTGGATGTGCCTCGTGGGCTACTTAATAACAAAGTTCAATGGACACTATTTACAGTTAACTGTTTCAGGCACTGTCGTTCCGTTGTCTTAAGTGGCAGAACACATGAAAATATTCAATGTCATTGGTTGCGTTGCATGTTATATAAATCTATCGTTTCGAAAGATGAGTAGAACATCAGGGGAATAGGGTTCATATAACCATCGCGTGCGGCAGCTAAGCAGTGCATCAAGAAGTTATCCAATTTCAAACTCATCAAGTGAAGAATTCCCCAGTGTTGAGTTTGGGGTATACTGTATACAACTCCGTTATATAAGACAGAGAAGAGCTGGATGTTGTTACACAAAGTTTGGCTCAAGTCATAAAAAGTTCGACAGTGTTTATATTTATAATACATTCGTTCAATTTCTGAAAGTCTAGGCTGTATATTGGAGAACATTAAACCTTGAATGGTTCAAAGTAACTTATACCAAAACATAACTTACTTTATAAAGTACACACACACATTTAAAGTAATGTTTAACGTGCTTTCTAAGAACAATATATCTTTATACAGTTTAGTCTTCTTAAAACCCACGCAGGGGCTTACGACTAGTGGGACGTGGGTTGGCGACCATGGGACCTAAACTGAGTCCAGCGTTGCTTCCACTTACTTGTGCTGTCATATTTCCTGTCGACCTCTCTTGGTCAACCCTTGTTCTCTTCCAATCCCGACGGTATTAGGGTATCCGAGACCTAGAGAGTCTTTCACATTCCAGCCTTAATTGTCCCTTGTCTCATATTTCCTGATTTTTCGACGAGTCAGACCTCATATTTTCCTTTCATGATATATCTTGCCTTCTGCTCAAGGCCCTAAAGGAGGCAGGGTGTGTGTAGCCCCAAAACTTAGGGTGCCCCCTGGATAGTGCTACACCCTCAAGGGCTCACGGATGGTGAGCTCGGAAGTTAGCGACCCCGAGGGATTCCTGACCAGGGTCTGCTTTTTCCCCTCTTCCATTGCCTTTGGGACGGACCCTCTCCTCTTTTCCTTTGCTATCTGCCTTTCATGGCTCTCCTTCTTTCAGAGTCCCTGAGTCCTCCTTCGAGGATTGAGGGCATTTCTTTTTCTTCCTATCTTTTATTTAGTTTTCTCCTTTTATTTTCCTTTTCTTATTCTTCTAGTTTGCAAGTTAGTTATAATTCAGTAGTTAGGAGCAGCCTAGTTGTAGCAGTAGGATCATTTCATTCATTTGTTTTTTCATTTTCGCCCGTATCATTAGGGGCCGATAACCTAGATGTTAGACCCCCTAAAACAACAATTATCACCCTCCATACTCTTCGTCTTCTTAAACAACTTTGGTTTCAAACAACGTTGCCAGTCTTGCTATAGTGTATCATGCTACACGATATATTAACCCTATGGCGATATGCGATAACGTTCACAGCATGAAACGAGAGTTCACCTCGTGGCGTAGTAACTAGCATTCTTGTTAGTCAGCGTGGTGGTCCGAGTTAGCTCTGCTAAGGAATTAAATTCTGGTCTGAGGGTTGCATTTCTACAAAAAAGGAATCTGTTGACATCGAATATAGATTTAGGTATAAGGAAGTCATTTTTGAAAGCCTTTGTCTGGAGCGTGGCGCTCTATGGAAGTGAAACTTAGACAATTGGTGCAGCAGAAAAGAGGAGAATTGAAGCATTTGAAATGTGGTGTTACAGGAGAATGATGAAGATCAGATGGGTAGATAGGGTTACAAACGAAGCGGTATTAAGACGAGTGGGAGAGGAGAGATGTTTCTGGCGACTGCTGATGAAGAGAAGAGATAGGTTAGTAGGACACATACCAAGACACCCAGGAATAGCAAGCTTAGTTATGGAAGGAAGGGTCGAGGACAAGAACTGTAGGGGTAGACCAAGGTTAGAATATGTTAAACAGATAGCCTTGGATGTAGGGTATGGTAGCTATGTAGAGATGAAACGATTAGCTCAGGACAGGGAAGCATGGAGAGCTGCATCAAACCAGTCAAAAGACTGAAGACTCAAACAACACTGAGGGTTGGAACGGGGTTCACTCAGTTTCGTGAGGTAAAACTGAGGTGAGTTCGATTTCCATCTCAGCTAATCCAAAAATTAGCATTTGTGGTTTACCCCAACTTCTACTTCAAGAAAATGCCGGGATAGTACGTCAATAAGGCCACGGCCTCCTTCAACCTAAATCCTAACACTAATTTTACTAATCGGCCACACTAATGCATTCATCACAATGACGCACGTTATCAGACCGATTTCACAAACACCCAAGTGCACATGAGCAAAACATCGCAAAGCCCCTAAATGAATCTACAACAACAATAACATCAACAACAACAACAATCTAATACGATGTGTAACATCTGACATGTTATCCTACTCGTATACTACACAGCTTGGACATTCTTAAAATGTTAATTCACGCTCCGTTTTACATACTGGTACAGTAGAGTCTCGCAAACTCGGCCTAATGTGGACCGGAGGGTGGCAGAGTTCGCAGAAATGCCGGATTATCGGGAAATGTGTTAAAAAGACGAAATAAGCTGTTTGTTTTGGTTTCAAAGTAATGCAATGCAGTAAATTTACTTGTTTTTAAGAGAAACACAAGTTTTAACATGATTAAGCCACTACAATTACAGTACTTGAATATGTACAAAACAATTCCCGTAGGCAAATAGTTTTTTCACTTAATGAAAATTAACTGTTGGCAGTCGCTCACATCCGAGAGGCGAGGAGGTTCGAATCCCCCCGCCGGCAACCTTGAAGATGGTCTTCTGTGGTTTCCCATCTTCCTTCCAGGCAAATGCCGGGGTTGGTCCCTAACTATAGGCCACAGCCGCTACCTTCCAACTCCTCACCCTTCCATTCCAACTTTCCTCCCCAACGGTACTTGTAGCTCACCCATTGGGTGTCCGTCTCGAAGTAGCTACAAAACTGGCGAGCCGAACATGTCCTCTGACACTCCCGGCACTAAAAGCCATACGCTAAAAAAAATAAAAAAAAAATAAAACATTTACTTTTTTGCAAAAAAAGTAAGTAATGTTCTTTTGCTTTTTGCTTTGAAACCTGTGTCTTGAAGCCTCGTCACGAAGATGGCGAAGAAACAGAATTGCGGAGAATGCGCAATCAAATAAATACAACGCTCTGCGCGAGAACCGTTAGTTTACTTCTTACTGCCAACTGTTTGTGCATTTACAGAACTGTATTCATCAGGGCGTCGTTACTCTTCTTACTATGTACTGTAGGTCTACGTGTTTCGCGTCATATTTAACTGTCGATAATTCCATTGATGGAGAAGACGAAAGAAAACATAATAACGCTCTGTGCAGAAACATAAAAACAAACAAAAATCATTATTATTTTCTTCTGTCAGGGTGGCCGAGAAATCCGGAGTGCCGGGTTACCGAGTGCCGAGTTTGCGAGACTCTACTGTACAGGGTTATTCAAATGATTGTCGGGGTTACAAAAATTCATAGCACACAGTGCAATTGACATAGGAAGATGAATCGTGTTTTATTGTGTACTGTAACCCAACAAGTTTTTTACATGCATTACAAATGTTCGATATGTGCGCCTCTGGTTGCTCTATACACACATCAACTCGAAAGTCCATCTCTTGCCACACACGCCCCAACATGTCAGTCGTGATGGTGTCGAAGGCGGCTCGGATACGCTGCTTCAATTGCAGAATATTCGCCGGCAAAGGAGGAACAAATACCTGATCTATGACATACCCCCACAGGAAGAAGTCACACGGTGTTAAGTCTGGTGACCTTGGTGGCCAGGGTAAGAGCATCTGATCATGTTCCGTTCCACGTCCGATCCATTGTCTTGGAAGTTCTTGATTTAAGAATGTTCTAACTTCCCCGTGGAAATGAGGCGGTGCACCATCCTGTTGCAGCCAAGGCTTTTCCCTTTACACATGCAACCGGTATTCGCGAAATGCGCATACCATCAGCGAATGGAGTTGTCGGACGGAGGGTTTTTCCCAAACGTCGTACGAAAATGGCGCTGGACTATGGTAATGGACCGGTGTTGATGAAATTCCAGAGTACAAAACGCCTTCGCCTTACCGCTGACCGCCATTTTGTCAAATACTGCTGTTACTGCCATCTGGTGGTTATACATGGTACTAAATCGACGTAGAACAAAACTTTGAGTGTTAGTGTAACCGTTACTGCAACAATAATAATGGTATGTTGTCCACTGCTTCTACAAAAAATTCACGAAACCCCGACAATCATTTTGAATAACCCTGTACTATGATGAATGTGTAGATTGAATTGGAGACATTTGAGTCCTCCTCATTTTGTTGTTTCATTTGAGGGACTTGGGCATAGGGGTCATTTAGTCCTGTGAACTTGCGTATGTGTAGAAAACGTCTGAAATCCTATGTTATTGTGGTTGCTGAAGTAGATGATGTATTTATAATTCAAGTGAGGAATATGAAGGAATACAACTTGAGATTAATAGCCAAATTCAAAAATCAGCTCAGTTCTATCATCAATTTTGGAATTTTCTCTGGAGCGGACAATTGCCCTTACGATCAAAACAGATCCTCTTTCAATCAAACTTCACCCCCATAATAAGCTTGCCACGGTGGGAGAGTGGTTAAATCGTGTCGGTCTACCAACCCCAAGCTTGTAGGTTCGCTCCTGGCCATGGTAAGTGATGTTTGAGAGTCGACAAAAATCACGGCACGCATTTTATACGATGTTGGCATGTTAAAGAACCCATTTGAATTCAGTAGGCCGTGTTCATAATGGCAAAATTAATCTCGGGATTTTCCGCCAACACAAAAAAAAAAGTTCCTCTTTTCTCTACTAGAAAGCGCTATAGTGTCAAGTAGCTTAGATATCTGACCTCTTTGAATCTCATAGCGTTTCAAGGAACAACAAATTTCGACATGCAAGTTGCCCTCTGGGTGTCAAATAACAAAGCACCCGGCACCCGAGGCCGTACGATATTATTATTATTATTATTATTACCCCCATAATAACATATGGTTTAGAAACCTGCGCAATAACTAAACAAGTGGTTAGCAACCTGAAAGCCGCAGGAATGAACTCTGGTCAAGAAAACAAGGAAGGACAGAGTAAGGAATGACAGAATAAGGGAAGAAGAAGCAGGTGTGTACCCATTCTTGGATGAAAGAGTGACACGGGTGCGTTTGAAATGGTTCGACCATGTAAAACGAGTGGACAATGGTAAGACAGCAAAACATTGGCTTCAGACAGTGGTGGTTGGAAAAAGACCGGTAGGAAGACCTAGGAAGAGATGGCTGGACCAAACAAAATAGGAACAAGAGGAGTCAACTGGGATACAGTCCTGAGAGAAGAGGCGGCTTCGATGGCGTAGTTGATAGCATGCTGAGCTTCTATGCCCAAGATCACGGGTTCAAACCCGGCAGAAGTTGTCGGATTTTTTAAGAGCGTTAAAAATCTCTCAGTATGCCTTCCTTCGAAGGGGAAGTAAAGCCGGCGGGCCCACGTCATAGATTTATGGCATGTAAAAGAACCTTCCATTAACTACTATTATGTGAGCAAAATTTGTAGGTTAGGTTTGATTAATGCTCTTAAGTTCCAACGTTCATCACCAGACGCTGGTTGCGATGGCATCTAGTAGTAGCCAAGTTCACAGCTAGGTGTCGTGGATGGTAGCATTTGGTAGCAAAAGTAGGAACTACTTCAAATTATCGTCTGGAGTCCTTACTTGAATTAAAAACAGATAACATACACTACTGTCGACCAAAATATTATGTGTACTCGAGTTTGAAGGTTGTTTGTGAAGTAACCAATAGACCTACATAAAATCCAATACCATCAACATTTTCGTCGTTCTATTTTACGTTAGTTCATGTAGGTTTGGAATTTTTAATTTATATTTTAATATTTTTTTATCGCAGTTGGAACACAGAAAGTGCACGTTTTTAAGCGTGTTTCAACCATGCGTCACATTTAAGAATTATTATCTCAAAAACCCGTCATCAGATCGAATCCAAATTTTAACACAATATACATTGGAATGTTGTATAACTGTTTTATTAATTTCAACATTGTGTGTGTCCAAGAAACAAAGTTGTTATCAATTGTAGCCTATTTTCAATTTTGAAAAAATAGGCTTATGAGATCACCTTTTGTCCGTGTGTGTGCGTGTGTGTGTGTGATTCGTGTGTGTGTCCCCCCCCTAATAAAATCTAAACGGCAGGAGCGATTTCAATGAAACTCGGAAAGTTCATAGCACTATTCCGGGCGACCTCGACCGTGCCCTTCAAATTTTTCTACGACTCACCAATCCAACATGGCGGCTGTGCGAAATATTTCACCAGCATTCAATATCTCCGAAACTATTATCGATATTACCCTGACATTTTCTATGGTGATAGAGGGAACTACTATAAGTTCACTTATGTGACTTTTGAAAACCTGGTTACTACAAAACCAACATGGTGGCCAAGCGAATTTGCGACTTTTAAATAGACGTTTCTCGCGATTTGACCAACCAAACGCAATGAAACTTGGTACAGTATATGTTTATATACATTGTAATGCACCGACATCTAACTTCGTTCAATTGTTTACATAATCACATGATGGCGGATGTGCGAAATATTTCACCGGCATTATATATCTCTGAAACTATTAGCGGTATCTCCCTACGGAGATAAAGGGCACTACTGGAAATCCATCTATAAGACCTTCAAAAACCGGTTAATTCCAAAACGAACATGGCGGCCAAGCGAATTTGAAAATTTTAAATAGACCTTTCTCGCGATTTAATGTTCCAAGCGCACTGAAACCTGGTACAGGAAATATTTATACACATTGTAATCCACTGGTATCTAATTTAGTTCAATTGTTTACATAACCTCAAGATGGCGGCAGTGCGAATTTTAAAATTAAGTTTTTATTTCTTGTGATGTAGTCATGCGATCGAAGTGAAAGTTTGAATAATGAACCTACGCAATAATTTTCCTTTAATGGTACATGACTCTATGGCCTATACATATAACAATCCAACATGGCGACCATCCGAAATATTTAGACGATACTGAAAATCTACGAATCTATTTTAGCAATCAAACTGCATTCTTTAATGTTCATAGGGGCTATGAACTTAAGTTCACCTATAGGACTTTAAATAACCTGGTGATCACAAATCCAACATGGCGGCGACGCGAATTATAAATATTCACATGGACGTTTCCCTCAATTTAACCATCCGCGTGCAGTGAAACTTGGTACAGTAAATCCTTATACGAATGGTAATCCACTGGCATCTAATTTATTTCAATTGTTTCCATAACCTCAAGATGGCAGCTGTGAAAAATTTTAAAATCTCCTTGTTACTTCTGGTGTCCTAATTATACGATTGAAGTTTGAATACTACACGGTCACAACAATCTGCATGTAACAGTACATAACTCTAGGACATACATATATAAAATTCAACATGGCGACCATCCGAAATATTAAGTCGGTTCTCAATATCTACGAATCTATTACAGCAATCAAACTGAAATTGTGTATGTTGATAGTGGCAATTAACATAAGTAGGATATATGAAAATAGGCTGTATAGTTCTTCACGGAACTACTTGTTGTAAGGCAACTTTTTCTCGGCTCGGGGTGGTTGGAAAATGTAGTTCTTGGTTGCGTTGTAATCGTTATACATCAAAAAGTTATGCTGTATGACTGTGAAATACGTAAATTAATTCACTTATTTTATATCGGTTTGTAATTATACGGGGAAATAACACATGGTTCACCAGCTAGCCACCGACAGCAGTGGCTACGCTGGCTAAAGCGCTGCATTAGGCCATGGGGCCAAGCTCTCTGCTGACTCGGTAGACGCGTGGGTTCGAGCCCCACCGTCGGCTGTCCTTGAAATGGTTTTCCGTGGTTTCCCCCATTTTCAACACCAGGCAAATGCTGGGACAGTACCTTCTGACAGGCCACGGCCACTTCCTTCCACATCCTTGCCCAGTTTCATTCATCTTCATCCATTCCATCTCTCATCCCGACGTGCAGGCCGCCCACGGGCGTCGAATAGAAAGGCCTGCACTCGGCCTCGCAGGAGGCCACACGACAAAAAAAAACAGCTAGCCGCTCCGGGAAAAGCTGTACAGCGTTGCCGAAATGGTGCCCACACGCATCATGGCGCGTCTCGCTCGGAAGTGATGGGCTCCATCTCAGCAACGCTGTACAGCTTTTCCCGGAGCGGCTAGCTGGTAAACCATGTGTTATTTCCTCGTACAAATACAAACCGATATAAAATAAGTGAATTAATTTACGTATTTCACAGTCATACAGCATAACCTTTTGATGTATAACGATCACAACGCATCCAAGAACTACATTTTCCAACCACCCCGAGCCGAGAAAATGTTACCTTACCAAAATTATAACTTTGTTCCTTGGACACACACAATTTTGAAATTAATAAAACCGTTATACAACATTCCAATGTATATTGTGTTAAAATTTGGATTCGATCTGATGACGGGCTTTTGAGGTAATAATTCTTAAATGTGACGCATGATTGAAACACGCTTAAAAACGTGCAGTTTTTGTGTTCCAACTGCGATAAAAATATTAAAATATAAATTAAAAATGCCAAGCCTACATGAACTAACGTAAAATAGAACGACGAAAATGTTGATAGTATTGGATTTTATGTAAGTCTCTTGGTTACTTCACAAACAACCTTCAAACTAGAGTACACATTATACTTTGGTCGACAGTAATACAGTAATCACAATTAATACCGGTTATCAGACAGATTCTACACACACCCAAAGTACACGGGATACATGACCGCGTTGTCGTAGCCCATAAACTAAGGAACCAACCAACCATAGTGGTATATGGACAGACAGACGTATACAACATCCGGGCAACTGGAGTGGATAACCGATGATGGTTGATCTGAAGAAGACGGCCGTGGCCTTGGGTTAGAAGTGAACACGGCAGTTTGGGGACTAGAAGTGGAACACCACGGGAAACTACTTCCAGGATGGCTGAGGTGGGGATCGAACGCACTCTTCTCAGGGTTACCTCACGAGGCTGAGTGTGTCTCTTTCCAACCCTCAGACCAGAATGAGAGATACCTTAAAACAGCACTAACCATTAACTGTAGCATACAACAGACATGCAAAAGTTTATCGTAAGCTCTCTGTTCTCTGAATACGGAGCTAATGGAATCATTAATAATGTCTGCGTGTAAGCTGTATTATATTGGCAACAAGCTGTTCTGCTAATGGATGATTCATCAGGAGTCAGATTAAAGCCAGTAGTAATAATGCAACCTGACAAGATATTGTGTGCAAAATTGATTTTCAATCGCTCAACATGCAGACATAGGTACAGGTATCTTGAGCGGTTAATATTGGTAAACCTACTCAAATATTTTTTTAAAAACTTTGATGAAAGGAAATAACTTCAGTTTAACCAAAATTGAAGCAATTTCTATCAAACTGTTATTGTTTGTTTCAGAGCTTTGCAAGACCGCTTCCCATGACTGATGAACTACCACTGTTCGTGAGCCACAGTAAGGATTATTAATCTGTTCTAAAGCATGTGTATGTTTTAGGGTCAATACTCCTTTATTCGCAATCGATGTTGCACCTTTCTCTCCGGCGTCCACGTCTTCCCGGATTTTAGATTCGGCTTAGGTTGACAACTCCGATGTTTTTGAAGTTTATCCGTAAGTGGGCCATGGTCCTGGATATCTTCACATGTTATCCCAATCTCCAACAGATCTTTCTCTACTTCACTGAACCAGGCCCCCTTTGTCTTTTTCTCATGGAGAAAAGCATAAATTCGGTTGGATAGCCGTGTTGATTTCATTCGGGTTATATGTCCATAGAAAGAAATCCTCCTTTTCCTCATCACATCAGTTATTTTCTCTACGTGAGTGTACAACTCTTGATTGTGGCGTCTTTGGAACTCGCCATGTTCTTTGAATGGACCCAGGAAAAAAATCCACAGCCTGCTTCCAGTCTCCAAACGGGTCAGGAATGGAATGAATGAAGCCCCCATCTAGCGGCGAGGATATGAACTGTGCCGGCTGCCGAGGCCTGACGCACTCCTCTGGGGCAATGATTAAATGAATGACAGATGAAATGAAATGATAGTGGAGAGTGTTGCTGGAATGAAATTTTGACAGGGAAAACCGGAGTACCCGGAGAAAAACCTGTCTGCCTCCGTTTTGTCCAGCACAGATCTCACATGGAGTGACCGGGACTTGAACCACGGACCCAGCGGTGAGAGGCCGGCGTGCTGCCGCCTAAGCCACGGAGGCTTAATGGACCCAGGAATTTCCTCAAAATCTTCCTTTCCTTGGTCTTCAGTTTTTCCATGATGCTTTTTTTATTCATGGCGAGACATTCCGCTGCATACAAATCTTCTGGCCGGATGACCGTGCAGTAGTGCTTGAATTTTGCATTCAGGGATATAGATCTTTTGTTGTACACATTCTTAGTTAGATGGTAACCCATTTGAATTTTAGTCCATCGGGACGCCAAAGCCTCGTTTTTGGACATTGTACGGTCTATCCATTCACCAAGATACTTAAATTTCACAACCTGCTTGATTTTCCCATGATTCACTTCTATATGTTTTGGAGCCGTTTTGATGTTTTCTGTTTTCTCGAAGCTGAACCTTCTTGAAGCTGGTTGATCTGTTTCCTGGCCATATCCAATGAATCCACAAAAACTGCAAGGTCATCTGCAAAAGCTAGACAGTCAATTGATAGGTTTTTATTCTTGTGACCTAGTCTGATTCCATTTTGGACTCCTTCACCACTCATTGCTTTGCGCTACTCACGGATGACTTTCTCAAGAACGGAGTTGAATAGTAGAGGCGAGAGACCATCCCCTGTCCTTATCTCAAAGGCAATGGAAATCTCGTCTCTAAACTTAACTTTTGAAGTAGTGTTGGTGAGAGTCTGTTGGATGATCGCTCTGCTTTTGTTGTCTAGACCGAATTCCTTTAGTACCTGAAGTAGGGTAGTCCGATCAGAGGCGTCATAGGCTTTCTTAAAATCAATGAAGGTTACAACAAATTTCTTGCTCCTTAGTTTCAGATATGAAAGGATAGATTTGTGGTTGGTTGGTTCTTAAGTTTAGGGGCTGCGACAACGCGGTCATGTAGCCCCGTGTACTTTGGGTGTGTGTAGAATCTGTCTGATAACCGGTGTTAATTGTGATGACTGTATTAGTGTGTGTTATCTGTTGTTTTTTTTTATTTACGTACTGCAACTTAGAATTTTTCAAATAGTTCCTACTTTTGCCGCCAAGCGTCACCGTCAACGATTACTAGGCCAAGTTCAGAACTTAGCTACTAGACGCCACCGCAGTAGGCTCTTGGCAACGAACGTAGAAACCTAAGAGTGTTGTTTACATTCTTAACCTATCCAATTTAGCTTCACACAGGTGCAATTAGTGGAAGGTTCTTTAACATGCCATAAATCTAGGACATGGGACCGCCGGCTTTACTTCCTCTCCGAAGGAAGGCATACTGAGGGATTTTTAACGCTCTTAAAAATCCAACGGCTTCGGCCGGGTTTGAACCCTCTATCTTTGGCATAGAAGCTCAGCATACTACTGACTACGCCGCCGAAGCCGCCGGATAGGTATGTTATTAATGTTAGTAGTTAGTTATTGTTGTTTTAAGGGGCGGAACTACGAGGTTATTAAAAATTATTAAGTACTCATTGGTATTTCTGTTAGATCCAGGCGCGTGTATTCCATGGATGTAAGGTAAGCATTGCTTACCCAAGTAAAATAATGACGGGTACAATAATTATTTACTTTGGTTACGGTGATATTTCAGTCCATGTGTCCTGTATTGTTTTAATGAACCCATTCACACTTCGTTGTTCTTTGATCCATACTGCGAGTTCCTTGCGGAGTCGCTTGCAGCAGCACAATAGCGTGTCATGCCCTCTTTTGGTATTTCTTGGTACTGCAGGTGAGTGAAAGCGAAGGCTAGGAAGCAATTCCTTAAGTTACATACCTTAGGCCGAAAACAAGGAGCGGTCAGTTTTCAAATATAGTGTGTTTACTCGCCCATTATAGTTTGAAAAAGCGTGTCAGTGTTTGTGTAAAATAGCTTTTTATACGCTGTGTTAAAACGTGTGATTGTTTTACAGTGGTAGGCTGTCATTTGTATAGTTCAGCGATATAATGTTGTCTAACGCAATATAAGGGAGTAGGGTATGCAGTAGACGTTTTTGTTTACACTACTATGCGTGAGAAATCTGTAAAAATATTGCACCGGGAGTTGGGTCTAGAGATGACAGCGTGTGATGTGCGGTAAATTTGAAAAAAAAAAAAAAAAAAAATAGGAAGTCGTCCACATCCTTAATTGAGTAGGCCTATTAACACGAAAATGAAAGCTTGTATTCGCTATTTTAACTAAGCGTATAACATTTATCATTGATTTCAATTGAGATAAATTTACTTTGTAAGTTCAAAATATCCCAAACTTCTACAACTGATTTTGCGAAGAAAACCATTGCTTACCCTAAGAAAAATTCCACCACACGCCACTGTCAAATTGACAGGTGAAAAGTTCAAGGAAGTAGGAGACTTCTGCTACTTGAGAAGCAAAATAACCAGTGATGGACGAAGTAAAGAGGATACAAAAAGGAGTTTGACATCAAATATAGATTTAAGTATTAGAAAGTCATTTTCGAAAGCCTTTGTCTGGATCGTGGTGCTCTATGGAGGTGAAACTTGAACTGTTGGAACAGCAGAAAAGAGGAGAATAGAAGCGTTTGAAATGTGGTGTTACAGGAGAATGATGAAAATCAGAGTAACAAATGAAGAGGTATTAAGACGAGTGGGCGAGAAGAGATTTTTCTGGCGACTGGAAATGAAGAGAAGAGATAGGTTGGAATGGCACATACTAAGATACTCAGGACTTACTTAACATATTTTTATTCACAATGTAATAGAAATCTGGAGCTGCTTGGTTTCCTCCAATATGCCCTAACACACAGGACATTTCATTAACATACATTTTTATTTTTTGGAAACAATTTGTAATCTAGTGGTATTTTCTTATCAGAAATGTCAGCTGTTGGCATTCTTGTGGATATGGAGTTGCAATATGGCCACAGAGTCAGTAATGATGTTTCCAGCAAGAGTGATCAGGTGATTCTTTTCTTATGGAGCAGTTCCACAACTTCTCGATAGCCCTTGGCACCAAATATAATTCCTCGCACATTGAAGGTGTGATTCCTGTATACATCTTCGTATTTTTCCCGAAAGTACGGAACGCAATCTTCATAGCCTTTTTCTCCTGGCCAACCTCTTTAGCCTGACCTGGTTAATTTTTCTTAGTTATAAAAGGAAGGGTCGAAGACAGGAATTGGAGGGGTAGACCAAGGTTAGAATATGTTAAACAGATTGCCTTGGATGAAAGATGTGCTATTTATGTAGAGAAGAAACGGTTAGATCAGGACGGGGACACATGAAAAGCTGCATCAAACCAGTCAGAAGACCGATAATAATAATAATAATAATAATAATAATAATAATAATATTAGTAATAATAATAATAATAACGTATCCATAATGTGATATTTCTCAGATTAGCCGAGGAACTATAACAGGTTTTGATTTATTGTATTGTTTCAGTGCGAAGACACAATGAAGACAGTAACCCACTGGGCCCGAGCAACTTCTACGACATGAGGAACACACTAGCTGGATATCACGTCCCGGGCATGCCACACTACCACATCGACTATGGAGAGAATTTACAAGAACCATTTCTACGCTGAATGTGCTGAGGGATAATATAGGTTTCCCTAACATCTATAGTATATCAAATACTGTAATTCCTTAAATGAGATAAACTATAGCATGATCATTATGTCCTTGTTTATTTCCGTGCAACTCTTCAGACTTTAAACTGGTTTAATGCAGTTTTCCATGCTTCCCTGTCCTAAAATAATCGTTTCACCTCTACATAACTGCCACTCCCTACATCCAAGGCATTCTAACATTGGCTTATCCCTACAGTTCTTGTCCTCGACCCTTCGTTCCATTACTAAGTTTGATATTCCTGGCTGCGTTAGTTGGCCTACGTAAGTTTGATCTATTGCAGGCGTTCTCAATCTTGACATAGCGGCTTCGGTGGCGTAGTCAGTAGCATGCTGAGCTTCTATGCCCATGATAGCGGGTTCAAAAAGCCGGCGGTCCCATGTCATAGATTTATGGCATGTTAAAGAACCTTCCACTAATTACACCTGTGTGAAGCTAAATTGGATAGGTTAAGAATGTAAACAACGCTCTTAGGTTTTTACGTTCGTTGCCAAGAGCCGACTGCGGTGGTGTCTAGTAGCTTAGTTCTGAACTTGGCCTAGTAGTCGTTGACGGTGGCGCTTGGCGATAAAAGTAGGAACTATTTGAAAAATTCTAAGTTGCAGCCTGTACTTAAATTAAAAAACAGATACACACACTAATACAGTCATCACAATTAACACCGGTTATCAGACAGATTCTACACACACCCAAAGTACACGGGGCTACATGAACGCATTGTCGCAGCCTCTAAACTTAAGAACCAACCAACCAACCAACCAAACAAACAATCTTGACATGACTTATTTCCTTTGTCTCCTAAGTGGAGCATAGGGCATCGATGAATTTCCGCCATCGGACTCTGTTCTGCGCCATCTTCCTAATCTCGTGTCCAATTTCATGCTAAAAGTCAAATCCGTTTTATCCATCCGGCTTCTATTCATTTCTGTTTCTGTAATAAGAATAACCTCGGGTGTGTAGGTTATTGGCCTTCAGCACCCAAAGCCTGGAGATGGGGCTGCCTTCTATGTATCCAGGCCTACTGATTTTCTGTCAGGGTTTCTTCCCTTAGCCTTTGATGTTCCCACTTCTATCCACAAGGCAGTGGAGATCCTGGCCTCTTGACTATGGTCTTCCGCCAGCTCCGCCGTACAGGACGAACGTTTGTTTTAGACGAGTGAAACATCTTAATGGAAGCCTGGAGGCGAGTAACTACAATACCTGTGTTGTTATCAGCTGCCCCAAGCAGTCCGATGATTGACAAAGCTGTCTGACACTACCGCTCAAGTACAGTCATTGGCAAATATAATGACGTTCTGTTCGTAACTACGTAACGTGTACTTCCGGTCACACAATACTTCGACGTGGACTGTACTGTCTGCTCAAGTCTGGACTTCCATTACATCATATCGGTGGTGACAAGTGTGAGGCGATAGGGTGAGAGAGTGAGTGTGTGTAGCAGGGCCCTGCGTAGCTAGTGCCTGTAGTATGTTCTATCCTGCTGCTCCCTTACGGGCAGTCTAAGAAGTAAGCCACAAGCGCGTGACGTCATGTCCTTGCTTCTCCCCACCTGCCGCTCGCTACACGTTCGAGCGAGCTGTGTATAGTATGGCGTAGTGCCCTGCAAGCCTGGGAAGTGCTTTTAGGGCTGTATGACCTAGCCTCACACTGTCAGCACTGTCTACGCTGGAACTCGTCAGTTCAGGCGCACACGGCCAGCCCGTACCGACATGGTTTCGTAAAGCCGTTCTTATCTTCCCTTCATATTATTATTATTATTATTAGCAATAAAATGTTATTGGGTACCAATAGATTACGTCTCATACTGTTCCCGAGTATATTGAATATGAATTCTCTATTATTGAATGGATTCATTGATAGCAAAATTAGGTCATTTATACTTAGGCATACCCTAACTTGATGATTGATTAAAAAATGTTGATGTTGATCCTCTCGCTTATTCGAAACGTACCACAAGCTTTCACTTGTCTTTGAAGCCTATCGTTTTCTCTAAACGACCTGTTTTGTTATGCCGAAGGTTAATTCACATCTGATGGTGGGGTCCAACATAAATCTTGTATCCATCTTATGGCCAATAACAATTATTATGCCCATTGTATTTTTGCTTCTAACACGAGAAAGACACAAAGACATGGATCGTGTAACATTTCTGAAATGTTACAACTGCATCTTAGATCTATTTCGATCATTCCTAAAGTTTGTAGTAAATCCCCTTCTTAATTATGCTTTTTGAACGTGAGCTAGGGTATCAGGCACTCAATAGTGTTTGCAGCATGAAGAGTCCTGGCTACGCCCATGGAGATCTCACACAAGAGTATCCTTTACTTCCACCTATTTGTACTAGGCTACTCCCTTTCATGACTACTTCTGGATTAGTCAATATCCATAAAATATGGTGATTGGATAGTTTCTGTACTTTCGCAATCAACCTGCAATTTCATTTTGTGTTTACCATAGATCCGCTTCAACCTTAAGTATCGGTTATTTATATTTCCTTGGTTCCCAACTAATTAATCACCGTCTTCATCGTTATCACCATTTTCATCATCATCACCATCCTGACAACCTCCTTCGTTGTACGAGCACAAATTACGCACTATGTCACCATGTCTTCAGTCTCCCTACATGATGCTTACTATACTTTGGATGTTCATTCACTGAAAATTGCAAAATTAGCTTCGAGGTTTTCCTATGCCTAGAACTTAGAATGCAATGAAAATCAAATGTCTTAAATACCATATCTGGATTAGCCTACATATACATATGCAATTGGATTAACTCATGAGGGCTACTTGTAGCATTGGCCTTTGAGAATATTTTACGGAAGCTATTCTAACAACTCTACGAAGTGATGTGCTCTCAATTCGACCAAGAATGTTAGCCGCTACACTACAAGGTGGTCTCTTTCATTGTCAGCGCAATCAATTGCACGATACCATGTAATTTATACACTGGGCGAACTATATTAGTACACATTTCTTCGTATTTTTGGCATTATATAGCCCCTGGTAAGTTAGGAAGACGGTTCGCGTACCATAACCCTAAAGTCGAATAGTTTCAAGAACTAACAAACAAAACAGTTTTAGGCACTCCACCGAAAGAAATACAGACAAGCTGGTAGAAAGACAGACAACATATTTTGTAATTTTCAGAGCAAAATAGGCTAATTGTTATATAATGAATAGCACTCTTGGTCTCCATATTGTTGAAATAATCAATATTGTTCTAAAACTTGAAGGTTTGAAGTATTTCGTGTCTTCTTGCTTATTTTGCCGTATATCTAATGTGTACGTAAATTCCACGAGGTATTGTTTCAGGCCATGTTCAATATAAGAATTCTTTTTTTTTTTTTATCGTTTACCCTCCAGGGTTGGCTTTTCCCACGGACTAAGCGAGGGATCCCACCTTTACCGCCACTGGTAGTGTCCTGGAGCTTGGGACTCTGAGTCGGGGATACAACTGGGGAATATGACTAGCACGTCGCGTCACCCAGGCGGCCTCACCTGAAAAGTGAACAGGGGCCTGATGAAGAGATGGGAAGAGTGGGAGGATTAGGCAAGGAAGAGGGAAGGAGGCGGCCGTGGCCTTACGTTAGGTACCACCCCGGTATTTTCCCGAAGACGAATTGGGAAACCACGGAAAACCACTTCGAGGATGGTTGAGGTGGGAGTCGAACCCCCTCTACTCATATGGACCACCCGAGGCTGAGTAGACCCCAATCCAGTCCTCATACCACTTTTCAAATTTCGTGGGAGAGCCGGGAATCGAACCGCGGACGTCCTGGGTGGCAGCTAATCATGCTGACCACTACACCACGGAGGCGACCTGAACATAAGAATAAAATACATAAATGACCTTAGATTGCGACGGAATATCTTTCATTTTAAAATCCTGATGAATTTACTAACGCATGTTTCTCGAACTCGCATATCCCTGAAGAGCATCAATCTAGTTATTTGGAGAATTCAGAATCTTGTTATTGAAATACAGTTTTATAGTCCTAATGTAGTTTTTTTGGTTCTACCCATAATTATTCCGGTTGCTATGAGGTAGGGGATGTGGTGAGACAGTTTCCTTGTGGGAATGATTTCATGACGCCAATCTCATGAGAGGAGTTAATGACAAATAAAATTAATGAGGTAATGTATGGAGTGGCTGTGTGTGGTCTTTCGAGTTTGGAGTAGTCTGACCATGCACGTTAACGTGTTTAGCTACCTCGGCTGGTTTGTGACATTATGTCAACAAATTAACAAATGTATTTTAACTCTCCTGATTCTATACCGGTCCCTGATTCTATTTTAGGACTACTATATCTCCCTGCACCTGCTACATCACCCAAATAGTATGCGAATTTCTGTATCCTTGCTGCAGATCTGGTTCATGTGCGTCCAAATATCATGTTTTATATGTCTTCGGTTTGATTCATTAATGTGTGACTCTCCCACTATGCTATTTTTGTCCTCCCCACGTTTTGAGCACGGCAGACCACACGCATATGCCACAATGTTGGCTCTAGTGCGCCTAGTGTCCAGGCTCCGCGCTCAGTACTAAACGTACTGCAGTACCCGGTCAAATGGACAGTGCTTGTGCGACTAAGCGCTGCAGTGCTAGTGTGCTGTCGTGCTGCACTGCTCAGAAATGGACCGAGTAGGGCTGCGCTCGGCCGACACGATTCAATTTCTCGTCAGCACTGCTTCACCTTGCCCATTGCACGGCCCTGGTGTGTAGGCTCACCCTCAGGCTTCAAGGGCAAGGGTAATCGTCTAAAACAAACGTCTGGCCTTTTTTTTGTACCGAAGACCGCCGTACCGAAGACCATCTTCTCCGCCTTCGCTGCCGTTGAGGACTTGAGGGTTCTGGGTTGCTTTTTAGTCTGGATCTTCACCTTTGGCCTGTCCGGCAAGGCAGCCCTACCAATAACTATGCTACCACCGGCATAGCCCAAAGGATCAGTACATCACGCAAGCACTCCCACCACGTCAAGGTCATGCAACCTCTAGGGAGTGCGATCTCAATCTGGTGCTCTATAAATGAAATTTGGTGCTCTCACCATACGAGCCCAAAAATGCTCGTAAGCACAAGCTCCCCTCAATTCTAATACTGTTACATGAGCCGGAATAATAACTTACTATTTGATGATGATGATGATAAATGTTGTTTTAAGGGGCCTAACATCTAGGTTATCGGCCCCTGATGGTTTGGGTGATCGTGAAGATGAAAATAAAATTCAAACTTAAAACTAAAACTAACTACTAACCTACATACTAGAAGAAGAAATGGAAAACTAAAGGAGAATAAGGCAAATAAAGGACAGGAGGAAAAGAAATGCCCTCAACCCTCCAAGATTGCGGATTGAGAGACTTGGAATGAAGGAGAGCCATGAAAGGCAGATAGGAAAGTGAAAGAGGAGAGGGTCCGCCCCCAAAGGTAAGGGACAAAAGGGGAAAACGGACCCAGCTCAGGAATCCCTCGGGGTCGCCAACTCCCGAACTCACCAGCCGTGAGCCCCTGAGGGTGTAGCATTATCTAGGGTGCACCAAAAGTGGATGGGCTACATACACCCGGCCTCCTTGAGGGCCTTGAGCAGAAGGCAGGAGATAACATGAAAAGAAAAAGAAGGCTGACCCCTCGCAGAAGGAGGGAATCAGAAAAGATGAGACAATGGCCAATGAAGGCTGGAAAGGAAGAGACTCCCTAGGCCTCGGATACCCCAATACCGTCGGGGTCGGAAGAGAACAAGAGTTGACCAAGTGAGGTCGACAGGAAAAAAGACAGAGAGGAGCCCGGCACAAGTAAGTGGAAGCAATGCCGGACTCAGCTGGGGCCCCGTGGTCGCCAACCCACGTCCCACAAGAAGTGAGCCCCTGGGAGAAACTTACTGTTTTCATTACAAGATTTGACAGTCAGAAATTTTATCATTTCGTGAAATAGTATTTTTTAATCTACAGCAAAAATAATTGGACATCCTTGTTTTATGAGTAACACGAAATAAGCTGATTCGACTCGACTGTGCACATGGAAATGTGTCTTATCTGCATGAGGCATGCAAGAGTTGCAGCATAGGCAAAGGAAAGAGAGGAGTTTGTTGGTGCTTTATTATTATTGTTATCATCATCATCATCATCATCATCATCATCATATATATATTATTTCAGCGACTGATCGTGGCAAATGAGCATCCAAATGAAAGACATTAGCAATGACGAATTGCACTCTAATTTCATAAATATCTATAATTTCTTTAAAAAATGACTTTAAAAAATATGTATGTAGTGTGCGATTTTCTGATACTGTTGCTGTAGGAAAATACGCTCCATAATTGCTGTCCATTTCACATTTTAACCACTGTGTCGCCTGTTTCATGTCATTTTAAGATTCTGTGGCATTTCCTTTATGCCCCCAGGGGCTCACATCTAGTGGGACGTGGGTTGGCGTCCACGGGGCCCCAGCTGAGTCCGGCATTGCTTCCACTTACTTGTGCCGGGCTCCTCTCCATCTTCTTTCCTGTCGACCTCACTTGGTCAACTCTTGTTCTCTTCCGAGCCCGACGGTATTAGGATATCTGAGGCCTAGGGAGTCTCTTCCTTTCCCGCCTTAATTGGCCCCTGTCTCATCTTTTCTGATACCCTCCTTCTGCGAGGGGTCAGCCTTCTTTTTCTTTTAATGTTATCTCCTGCCTTGTGCTCAAGGCCCTTAAGGAGGCAGGGTGTGTGTAGCCCCACCACTTCTGGTGCACCCTGGATATTGCTACACCCTCAGGGGCTCACGGCTGTTGAGTTCGCGAGTTGGCGACCCCGAGGGATTCCTGAGCTGGGTCCGGTTTTCCCCCTTTTATCCATTCCCCTGGGGCGGACCCTCTTCTCTTTCACTTTCCTATATGCCTTTCATGGCTCTCGTTCCTTCCAATTCCCTCAATTCGCATTCTTCGAGGGTTGAGGGCATTTCTTTTCGTCCTGTCCTTTATTTGCCTTATTCTCCTTTTCTTTTCCATTTCTTCTAGTATATAAGTTGGTAGTTAGTTTTAGTTATAGTAGGCTATACATTTCATTTTCATCTTCACGATCACCCAAACCATTAGGGGCCGATAACGTAGATGTTAGGCCCCTTATTTCCATTATCAATTTAAATGGATTTCAGAAACAGTAAATCAGAAGAATGAGTACTCATATCATATAATTTCATAAATATCGAATAACCGGTGAGTGTTATGATGATCTAATTTTCAGTGATTGCCTTCTTAAGTTAGGGAACGTAGAACTTGGGATTCTAACTGAAATGTAAATAGTGTTCTGTAATCATTTGGATGAAATTATAAACCCATTAGGGAAAGTGTGGTTTATGAACATGCAAGATTTCTCACACGGGACCGCTAGTGTACTTTATTAGGATATTCTACAATACAGTAGTTCTCCTTCAACCCAGAAATATTCTATTCCTCTACAAATGTCGGTCTTTAACATCTTCCTCGATTAAGCCTCTGGTAGCCAAGCTTCTCTTTACACCATCCATCCATTGTTCTCTTGGTTTACCCCGTTTCCGTTTTACCTTCAGCTTGCTAACGTAATATTAAATTTGGAGTTCTACTATTCTGCATCCTTTTCACATGTCCAGACCTTTGTAATCTTCTTTCTTCAACAATTTCTAGTACAATATCTTTTACCTGCATAATTTCTCTGATTCTCGTATTTCTAATGTTATCCAATCTTGATTTTCTTGCCGCCCTCCTCCAATAATCCATCTCTATTACTAATAATTTGTTTGCTTGCTGTCTGTTTAACGTCCTAGTTTCTGCTCCATATAACAAAATACTTTGTACCAATGAACTGTAAATAAGTCTCTTAGTTTCGTTTAAAATATTTCTGCTCCATAAAACGGAATTTAATGCTCCAATTGTTCTCCTAGCCTTCCTTACTCTTTTCTCAATTTCAGATGAACTTATTATTATTATTATTATTATTATTGCTGTTGTTTCGTCCATCTACGGCCCTTTTTCATGTCTTTGCGCCCGGGCCTTAACGTTCGCCCAGTATTCCCGCTTCGGTACCTATGCTGTTTCTTCCTCGCTTCAGTCCATGCCTTGCCAGTTTTTAGTTTTGGCTTTCCTTTCTTCGATCTCCAGCTTTTCAAGCAGTCCTTCGGTTGTGATAGACAATATTTCGACTGCATATTGCCGTGTTATAATGTCTTATCTTTGCATTCCAGGAAAGGGATTTCTTGTTATAAGTGTCTTTCGTAAGTTGGAAGGCTAATTCAACTTTATTTTTCCTAGATTCCATTGCTTTTTTCTCTAGGGATTTCCAGCTGATCCATTATTGTTTTTATTATCCCTCCCTATATTATTCTGCTAAGGCCCCATTCCAGTTTTGTACCGAAAATAAAGTCCCATTAACACCAACCTACACATATCGGGTACCTACAGGTTTAGCATAACCCAATGCGTAAGCGAAACGCACTCACTTACTCTTTAAATGCCTCACAATTAAATAAATACATTAAAACATGTATATTTACAATGAAATAATGAAAGAATGCAACAGAATCTCATAGGTCCATCTATTTCTGTAAGACGCAATGTAATTCCAATCATTACATTACTGAGAAAGTTTCCAGACGGTTATAAGGTTATCACTGAACCAAATTAGGCTGTAAAATTCATCAATGCGCTTAAGGGGGTCTAGGGGCACTCTATAATTTTTTCACGCAATTTTCACGTGCGAGTGTGGTACGAAAGGTCTTTTTCACCCGACTATAAAGGGTCTCCGAAAACCACATTTAAAGTCCCTTAAATTATTCATACCAAGGATACATCAGTCATAGCATTAATGATTGAGATATTGCAAAGTGTACTCTTTTCAACTAGAATATTCGCGGGCGAAGCCGCGACGGGTAATGCTAGTTATTATTATATTCGGTTTAATGGTGCTCGGGTGCTTGGTAAGGCATGAGGATGAGTGTGTTCCTGACAGTCTTAAAAGGTTGAGAACACCTGATCTATTGCCTCATGCTGACGTATGAACCAAAATGGTGGATAAGTTTATCCAGCTGTTATGTAGCCTTTCCGCACAAGAATCCCAAAGTTAAATTGCTATTAAGGTGAGAGGCAATTACGACCAGCGAGTCAAATGAGAGAGAAGGCAGATTTGAATTCACCGAAGCTTACAATAAAGGCTCGCCTCACGGGTAGAGAGATATGTTTCCAGCTCTAGGGATCCATTTATCGCAGCTGCAATGAATTTGTGAGTTACATCGTCAGTTTATTAGTTCTGCTAACAATTGAACTCTATAGTTTCAATATGGCTTCAGGATTTATACCACCCAAAGCCAGTACATCACAAACTGCAAAGCAAGTTACAAAATATATGATACACTGCCACTGTTCAGGGATTTGCACTTTAACGTTTGTACACATAAAGCCCCCACTGGTCACTGTATTCATTTGTCGTTGTTAACTATCTACTCTGCATAAATATTTTGTTTCAAGATAGGTGGAATAATGAAACTGCTTACCTACACATTTTGCCGTGACGTTCAAACAAAATATATGTAAAATCAATGATTGGATTTCAGCTCCCACACAGATGTGCCTACTGATGCGGAGATGATTGACATTTTTGATGAGCTTTTACTACTGACATCCTTTATTGTGTGCACAAATTGAATGGTTATCACCTCTACGAGGAGAAAATTGTGCTTTTCAGTCGATCAACATGATTACACAAAATTGTAATGGATGTTATGCCCTAACCCTGAAAGATTGATGATTATGATGATGATGATAATTGTTGTTTTAAGGGGCCTAACATCTAGGTTATCGGCCCCTAATGGTTTGGGTGATAGTGAAAGATGAGATGAGAATGAAAACTATAACTAGACTAATATTAACGACAGACTTACTTACCTAGAAGAAGAAATGGTACACAAAAAAAGGATAAGGCAAATACAGGACAGGAAGAAAAGAAATGCCCTCAACCCTCGAAGAATGAGGATTGACGGACTTGGAAGGAAGGAGAGCCATGAAAGGCAGATAGGAAAGGGAAAGAGGAGAGGGCCCGGCCCCAAGGTGCGAGGAAAAAGGTGACAAAACGGACCCAGCTCAGGAATCCCTCGGAATCGCCAACTCCCAAACTCGCAAACCGTGTGCTGTTGAGGATGCCGCACTATCCAGGGTGCACCAGAAGTGGTGGGGGTACACACACCCGGCCTCCTTGAGGGCCTTGTGCAGAAGGCAGGAGATAACATGAAAAGAAAAAGAAGGCTGACCTCTCAAAGAATGAGGGTATCAGGAAATACGAGACAAGGGCCAATTAAGGCGGGAAAGTGAAAGACCGTCGGGGTCGGAAGAGAACAAGAGTTGACCAAGAGAGGTCGACAGGAAAGAACACGTAGAGGAGCCCGGCACAAGTAAGTGGAAGCAATGCCGGACTCAGCCGGGGTCCCGTGGTCACCAACCCACGTCCCTTTAGATTTGGGCCCCTGGGGGGTAACCCTAAAAGAAAGTTACATGTTATTAATAAATTCACTTGGTTGACCAGTTTTGATCCTCAAGCGAGAATGGATACCACATTGCTCAAATAACCAGCTAATTTCTTTAAACCATTCCACAGCCTCGTGAGGTAAAACTGAGAAGAGGTGGATTCAATTCTCATTTCAGCCATCTTGGGAGTGGTTTTCTATGGTTTACACCCACTTCAACTCCAGCCAAAAGCTGAGATGGTTCTTAATTTAAGGCCACGGCCGCCTCCTTCCCAATACTCATCGGAATAAATGCACACAATAATACTACTATCACAATTACACAGGTTATCAGACAAATTCCACACACACACATGTATACGGGACTCCATGACCGCGATGCCGCAAAGCCCTAAATCAATCATCAACAACAACAACAAACTATTACAAATTACAAAACACCAACCTGACCATTTACTAACCATCTACAAATGATCACACTAAACAAGCAAATCTGCAGATCAATGACTACCAACATCATAACATAACTCACACGAAACCAACAATCTTAACAAGTTGCGCAAGTTTACAATCTTCTAATTATATAATACGCTAAGGTGTATGTTTCACAAAACTCAAGCTCCTTAACCAGAGAGAGTTAGAAGGTGTTGTTTGTACCAATATCTTCCAAATCGTCTCAATAGCACAGAAAGAATCTTGAATTTCTTGAAAAGTCAACGGAAATATATTTATTCGTTTATAAAGTGCTTTAAAAAAACAAACAAGACGATAGCCCCTGGCAGAACAGTGTCACGTACATCCCGCGTAGCACTAGAGCCATGCGGGTAGTCTGTACAAATGGGGTGCACATAACACATTATGCGAGAGTTCTCGCACGGGTCCGCTTGTACAATAATAATGTTATTGACTTAACGTCCCTTTTAACTGCTGCGGCTTTAAGAGACGCCGCGGTGCCGGAAATTGGCTCCGAAGTGGATCTTTAACGTACCAGTAAATCTACTGAAACGGCTCCCTCACATTTGCGCCCCCTCAAATGCTAACTGACTGCGCCAGGATTCGATCCTGCAACCTAAGGAAACAGCAGGCGAGAACAATTTTACTATATACTTCTGTAACTAAATAACTCTGCATATTGTAAATACCTTAACCCAAATAATAGACTAATAGCCTGAGTGTAAGGGACCTGATGATGATCGCTTGACGATCGAGACTGGTCATCCAAGTGTATTTATTAATCTCATGTAATTTCTTTGACGTTTAGATTTAGAGAATAACTGCCGTGAACATTGTGAGGTTTGAAGCCATTTTTCAGTTTTGCCTAAGTAAACAAAAGCTTGGTGCTTTTCTGTCGGTCAACACGAATGTACCCGAATTGAGCTGGGTTATGCCCTAATCCTGGAATAAATTACATCATATTAATAAATACACTAGGATGACCAGTTTCAATCGTCAAGCGATCATCATCAGATCCATTGGCACTGACCTCAGAAAGAACGTAGGAACAAAAGGGGGAGAAAGGATAAAAACCAGTTCAGCCCAGTTAACACCCGGGTTAGACGACCATAACTGGTGCCAGAGTGAACACGAAACTGTTTGAAGTTCCAGTTAGGGAGATAACCGGATAAGTATCAGCCTGTATTATTACAGTAAATAATGTTATTACTTGACTGTCAAGTCTAATACAGAAACCTAGGCTAACATTTGGCAATTTGATTTTGTATAACCATATAATCACCCCAAACAGACAAATTCCGGATTTTTATCACCATTTTAGAAGTTCACCTAACATTAGATATACTACATTTAGCATACACCGACAGTTGCATTGTATATATTTTTCACATGTATTCTCAAACATAGATGTTATAGCCTAAGTGTAATGGATCTGATGATGATCGCTTGACGATCGAAACTCGTCATCCTAGTGTATTTATTGATCTCATGTAATTTATTTCAGGATTAGGGCACAACCCAGCTCTTTTTGGGTACATTCGTGTTGACCGACTAAAAAGCATTTACATTTCATTTACTAAGGCCACACTTAAAAATGGTTTCCAACACGACAATGATGTTTCATTTGGCCCCTCTGTAGGGAAAATTTGGCAAGCCCCGGCATAGGAATTAGGAGGAAACAAAATGTGTGCCTTCCATAAAATAATAAGCCACATAAATTGATCACTTCCATTGTTAACAACCAAAATTCCATCCCACGCAGCCTACTTTCCTTAAATCATTATTCTCGTCCGTCTGGCGCTAGCATCATTCTCTTTACGGAACAGCTTGTTACACATTGATTTTTCATATATCAATTTCATACTCGATTACGCTGCCACTTAATTTCCTTGAAGCGGGCGGGAGTAAATCTCCCCCCACCTCTCCCTCCTGCCTCCAACCGACAGAAATAATGAAACACGTTAGTCTCCCTGCACTGCTTGACTGTCAAGTCTAATACAGAAACCTAGGCTAACATGGACTCGCAGACCGTGAGCTAGGATTGATTTGTCGACTTTTGACACATTAAAATTGAGTAACGACTGGTAGGAGAATATAAATACAAAATATTAGGATGAAAGTAATGGCGATTGCAGATGATTTGATGATCTGGGGAAACAAGGAGGAGGAAGTACAGGAGCAGTTGGAAGCATGGGAAGAAATAGTACATGGATATGGGATGAAGTTTAGCATAAGCAAAAGCGAGTGGATGATCACAACCAGGAAGAAGGAGAGAGTCAAAACGGGAATAACAATTGGTGGGGAAGAATTGAGGAAAGTAGAGAGTTTCAAGTATTTGGGATGCATGATACTAGAAAATGGAAGAAACGACAGAGAAATAAATGAGTGGGGGAGGCAAGCAGAATTATTCAGGAAAAGTGTTAGGAGCCTGGTATGGAGTAAGGATGTCCCTCAAAACAGCAAAATGACGTACTACTTTCTAATCCTGACGTATGCCTCAGAGACCTGGGTTACGAAAGGAAGGGAGCGAAGAGATGAAATTCTTGAGAAACAGTATTGGAATGACAAAGGTGGACAGGTTAAGAAATGAGAAAATCAGAGAATTAGTCAAGGAGGGAGCATTGCAGTATAGGATAGAGGAATCAAGGCTTAAATGGTATGGGCATGTTAAGCGAATGGATGGGAGGAGGATACCCAGGAAGATACACGAGATGAAAATAGAGAGAAAAAGACCAAGAGGAAGGCCAAGAGATAACTGGCTGAAGGGTGTGAGGACTGCGTGCGAAAGAAAGAAAGAAAGAAAGAAAGAAAGAAAGAAAGAAAGGAGAAGACTGGACCAAGGTGGTGACGGAAAGATGGTGGGAGGACAGAAGACGTTGGAGAGGCTTGTGTTCCAAACAGACCCAGCCAGTGGCTGGAAACTGTGCAAGATGATGATGATGAATAAAAATAATAATAATAATTATTCAAGGAGGTGCTTTATGCCAGTGAGACATTGACGTTACATACTAAGGGCGACTTGGAAAAATCCTCACAGAGGAAAGAAAAATAATAAGGAAATTATTGGACCAAAGCACACAGATGAAGGATACAGGCTACACTCCAGAGACACCGCAGAGAAATCGTCCAACCTCGCAGCAGACATCAGAAAGAGGCGACTAAAATTTTACGGCCACATCAGCAGACTCCCACAAACCAGACTCACTCACTAACAAAATTCCTAGATACATACAGCGGCTCAAGAATACTACACCCTGGATGATGCAATTCATAACTGATCTGGAAAAAGCACAGGTCGACTCAGAAGACGTCATAGACAAAAGCGTCTTTCGATACAAACACGTGCTGAGAAGTGATGTCAGAGAAAGTAGCTCCTACAGCCCAAAGACCAAAGTGGACCGAAGAAAGGACGAGGGCCTTTAGTGCACGAATGAAAGAGTTCTGGAAAAACAGGAAGAACAAATAGTCATGATTGCTTAGAACTGTAAGTGTGAAATAATAAAAATAATAATTCAGAGAAACAGAAGGATTCTTTTGTTTGGGCATTCAGGACCAAATTGTGTGCACTAAGAATTATAAGCGCCACATTCTTGAGGAGGATATATCGGAAAAATGTCGTCTGTAAAATAAATCTACTGAATCGATCCAGCACATCACGGTGGGATGCTAAACGCTTGCTCCGAAAGAATACTTGGAGCGGTAGAACAACGTAGCGAAAGTAGCTATCAAGCTTTTGCGTGGCGATACGGGTTTGTTGAGAAGGAAGTCCCATATTACAAATGCAGACCTGATCAGGTTCTGAACAATGGCAAAGTGGTTATATTTCACACAACGTAAAGAGAACCGCGATCCAAAATTGTTTGAGAACCATTTTGTATAGGATGATTTCCTTTAAAGCTGTCTACTTGAAGGACAAATGGTTCGAATACAATCCAAGAAGATGTTGGCAAGCTCTCCTGAGCGTGTCTGATCCCAGAAACTTCCCCCACAATCCCTCAATAGAATTCAGCATTACTTCCGACTTGACGTCTTAACTGTTACGCTAGAGCTACCTAGCGGTCAGAAGTGAAATCACTTTAACCAGCCAATCACAGCCAGCCATTCATATCGATAAAGCAACATCGCGAACGAATCTTGAACAGGCGTGATATAACGATATGAATGACTGTTATTGGCTAGTTCGAATGATTTCACTTCTGATCACTAGGTAGCACTAGCTTAGCACTTAACCGTCAAGTCGAAAGTAATGATGCCCCAACTATAATGTACCACAGAACTCTTCTGCATTCAAAACGCAAATAATTTAAATAATATTAGGCTAATGGAAAGGAATATAAAATTTCCATCGATCTAAAATTTCCTAATTTTTGTACCTTTAAAATTAAGTAATGTAATAAAATGCGTTTCTTTCTGTTAATATCACTGATTTTTGAATTGTGGTGATCACATTTTTTACTCCTTTTAATTTTACTCCCGCAATCCTTTTAGGTGCAAGATGCGCTACTCCAGTGGTGGTCCGGGCATGGTCACCGAGTCCCGTTAAAGAACCTGACTTGGTGAAAAAAGGTGAAACCCCGCAACAGATACGGCTAAATAAACAAAAGAGATTGGAGCATAATTACTGGACGTGACAGTCAGTATGTCATCCTTTTAACGAAATTTAATTTTACCTACGTTTTTTCGTAGATAAAGAGCTGGAATTGCTGGTATGTAATTGACAAAGTTGCTAGCACAGTTAATGCCAAGTCTGGCAACTGTAGTTTTGAATGAAACGCACAGGCTGTTGCGGTTCACGGAGTATTGACCAGACCAGACCAGACGCATGGAGTAGGCTACACTCTCCCTCCGCTATTGACCAAACGGCCCAGCACGAGGGAACCCCAGCTTATTCAGGCTTACCGCCCGACATTTGTCTACAGTTAACCAATACAATGACGACCACTACATAATGCTGCTGTCCTGGCCGGCCAGAACACCGATAAGCAAACTGAAATCGATAACGTATCCATAGAAAATACGTAAAAACTCCGAAGTAACAACCATCTAACTCTCAAAATATCGAAAAATGATAACTGGCAGCTCATTTCGTGTGCAACATCACAAAACGGTCAACAGGAAGCTATTTCAACACGGCAGAGTAATGCGAAGATTTGTGTGAAATGTAACAATAAGATAACCCTCATCACCTATCTATATAAATAATGTAATCTTTCCGTTTGGACATTTTCAATTTTCAGCTAAAACGTTGTATTTACCGCATGACATCTCTCTCTCTCTCTCTCTCTCTCTCCAGTTATCAGCCGAGTGGCTGGTTAGCCACAGCTCTACATTTTTCTCGAAGGTACGGCACAAATTGCAGGATGCATTCCTCACACGTAGAAGAAATTATGTTATATGAACATGGGTCCGTAAACGCTTTGTTTCCATGTTATTCCTCATTGTCTCCAACTCATTTATCATGGGAATCAGACAAGAAGAGAACGTACCAGCATACCACATGCAACTCTTTTTCTCAGGAAATGTTCAATATGCCCTACGAGCGCATTGATACATTCATCAATCCCACCGACGTAGTAAATCTTGGATGAGCTGATGTATCCCTGGAGTACTACGTATGGTGTCGTAGCCTCCCATACTACGGGCATGGAGACTCTGAACATCTTGTACTGGGGTTCGATACCCGAGAACTTTCAAATGCCCTCACAAATAAAGTTCAGGGATTTTAGGTCCGGAGAGCGTGTAGGCCAGGCAATTGGTCCACCTTTATCTATCCATTTGTCACCAAATCTGTTACTTAGAAGCCGACGGACATTAGTACTAAAATGAGGAGTTGCTCCATCGTGCATGAAGTACATGTTTGTCGCACAGCTAAAGGCGCATCTGCTAAGTCGCTTGGCAACGGGGCCATGTAAAACAAAACACTGGCGGTGCACCTACGATAATGACAACGTAACCAGACGTAACCAAGAGTGCGTGTTCCTCACGATTCTAACGTTCTGTTCTTGTGTGATTCCCAAGCGCAATGAGTTGGAGACAATGAGGTGTTGTGCCTGTTTAGACCGGAGTCCGCACGACCACATATGCATTTTACCAATAATCAGTCAGCACGAGAGTCAAAATATCCCGGAGCGCCAGATGGGTTAAAGCGAATCGCAAAAACGACATCAAATTAAAAAAATGCTTTACTGATTTTTGGCTCAATGCAACAATAAGGATAGAAGGAGATTTAATTGGGAGTAACACATCCTGTAAAATTATCTCAGTTTATTTTGAAGTTAAAATTGACTGCAAAAATGCTCAAAGCAGCATCATCCACGTGTGGCGATCCACACTCTTATTTACACACAATATACAGAAATTTTCCAAACACATTTGACAATCTTTTTTGGAAAACACAAGCCTGATTAATAGTCCTGTAGACTGTGTTCCAAAATTATTAATGATTAATTCCAGTTCAAAGTTAATTGTCTCTACTGGAAATATCGTAGTTCACTGTTTGAATATTTACATGATATTAACACTCGTAGAATAAATGTTCATAGAATTTTTAACTTTCACTTATTTTTCCAGTTTCAAAAATACATCGTCGAAAAATATTATTATCATTGAAGCAATACAAATTATTTACACATATTAATAACATCTGAAAAGTATTTGACCTTGAGCATAGCATCGAAGAACTGTGCAAAGCACAACAACAATTAATTGTTCTTCTGACATTAAACATTCGAGAAGTGACTCGATTATGAACTTCAAGTTCCTAACAAAATATATGTTTTCTGAATCATCAACTTGATCAATAAATGGTTGAACCATTCAACTATTCAATTTTCCACTTGGAATCATTATTATAAAAATATTTATATTCATGGCCATTTTTAGCAACTTTCACAACTTGCAATTCTTCGACAGAATGCGGAAATAAGAATTGTAGTTTCATAATGAATTCATTTAGTTCATGGCACTAGGATTGAAAATATCCTTCAAATCATTCGTGGTTAAAGAATTATTTTTAATTGGCAGTGGCCCATTCTATTATTTGTGTAAGAACACAATATTACAACAACAACGGCAAAGGTCTTCCTCTGAAGAAGAATAAACTACTATCATGACAAATCCGGGTTCTAGCAAAATCAAAGTCTAAATGGAATTCGTAAACAAGGTTGAAATAAGAACTGATGGTTTTAAAGAAATAACCTTTGGGTCATTCATACGACGAAATGTGTAGTTCCAATACTCCTACTATAAACCTGAGCCATCGAACCTGCTATTTAATTGATGCTCGAAAAAACCTCTTCATTCCTGCGACTTAAACATGCGCACCTGGGAATGGCGTTTCAACTACTCCACACATATACATTTTCTTCCCAAACTTTATACAATAAATCAAGCCTCTGCTTGTTATCAACACTGGAAGATTAATAAACTTACAAGTTTATTTTATTTTACCATTCAGTTCAACCCATGAATTTACCATACTTATGAAAATCTTTATTTCACTTTCGAGTGTATTTACGTCATGATTTTATATAAATACAAAAATATCCTATTTGATACAATTATCATTTGCTTCCCGTTTCATGCCTCTCCGTGTTATCTGAAAAATGTACTTTACTCATTACAAATATCAACTGTTCAACCAGAACTGAAATGTTGGTTGAATGCGGGCTTGCGCTAACCACTATCCTTCGGAAAATCTCCTGTTCCAAACTAGAAATGATTAAACTACTTCATAGGCTCTCTCTCAATACATATGATTATTAGAAAATATAATATCCAAGAATTATTTAGAAAAATTATAAAAAATTATTATTATTATTATTAGTGGATTATTATTATTAATTATATCATTTTAAATATGTTTAATTATCATCTCATTATGTGAGAATTCACATGTTCGAACCTTCGAATATGGAAAAAATATCCATTCCTCAACAAAAATAAATTTAACTTTTACAGTTACATCGGCTGTTTTCCGTGGTTTCCCAAAAATATGAAATATTCAAATAAATGCTCGAAATGCTCGGTCATCGATCCTAAACTGTTCTGAGTGCTGAAAATACTCATAATAACTCTAACAAGTCTTGCGTAAATCATTGCAAGATTTAAATACGACGAAAAAAATGTGTTGGTCATCTGCAGAAAAAATAGTTTGTTCCAATTAGCTAGGCATAATATAATTCAAATGTGGCTTACATTTCTTGATGGTCTTGAAGCGTAGTAAACCTGGTCTGTACCAGATTTATCCATCGACATGCCCTATCGGACAAGCACGTATAATCCTTGTATCGGCCGCCATTATATACCCACAATCCGTCTAGTAAGACATAGTGGTAGTATCTCTTGACGTTTGAATAATCTGTTGTTCCATTTTAATATGGGCTTCTATCAAAGCCATAACAGTTTGTTTAAATGGGGTCAGATCTAAGTGATCTATTCTTAGATATGTCAGTTGTAACATAACTCACGGTAATCTGATCAGTACAAGAAAAACACTGACAGTCTAAGCAATCAACGGCTGTTCTGAAGATCGTTCCCTGGGCATGGTTTATTATATCACCATCTACCATGCGCTAAGCAACTTGTAGTTTCCCTTGCGTAGACTAATGAACGCCACCGTTATAGACTAGTCTTCAGTGTACTGACAGATCGAAGTGGTTAACTAGTTACAAAAATGAAAACTGACTGAAATGGATTTAAATATCCAAGTATTATGTTATAACTGGACTGTGACAAAGTACTAATTCTAGACAAAGTCTAGCATATGTCCATGTGAAAATAACAATATTTCCACTAATGTCTGTAGAAAAATCAATCACCTCAGTGATTCTCCTCGCCGTAAACTTACTAAGTTCCACCTCGTAGCGCAGCACTTTCGTGACTATCACGACTTTGAAAAGAACTTCTGCGTAGATCCGGCAACCATGTGCCTTGGCTCAGCGTCGTAGCAACTTGCTCGGCAAATGCTTGTGTTGAAAATGAGCTATCGATGCTTGCTCCAGCCGGCTTTTATTCAAAACTGCCAGGGTCACGCGTCATCACGTTGTAATCTAGAAATCCTCATATCTCTGGTATCCCTGGTCCGATTTACTTGATACTAATTGCATTCTCTTTTATTTGGCCGTGCCAGTAATCTGATCCCAGTCTCAAGTATCTACTCCATGGTTAACTATTTAATCAATAAATAGCCTCGACCTCTGCTATTACTCGCTACGTCACTTGACATCCAAGTATCGGTAAATTCCTTCCAATTCCTTCTCGAAGCAATGTAGCGCGATATTCAAATATCTCAACTTTCAAAAGCGGCTACAGCCTTTCCCTTGATATATAGGTGTCTGAAACTTGGAATACCCATTCCTAGAGTTGGGCACAGTGTAACATGGAAACAAAGCGTTTCCGGACCCATGTTCATGTAACATAATTTCTTCGTCTACGTGTGAGGAATGTGTCCTGCAATTTGTGACGTACCTTTATGTTACACCCTGTATACCATGTTAGTAAATGTTTGATATTTGTCATTGATTAATAATAGAGGACTTTTATCTCACTCAATAAAATCTTCTGTTAAACAACTTAATGTTCTCACACAACAAGCAGCTAAGGTAGGACTGCATGTGTCACTTGAGAAAACACAGTACATCACAGACATCCGTGAATCTCCTTGTTCTCTGAATTTGGACCAGGGAGAGATCAAGAAAACTGGCAGATTTAACTACCTAGGAGAATGGCTGGAACCGAATCTCTCGGATGTAACGGCATTATCAACTCGAGTTAACAAGTTAGAAATGGCTTATCAACTAACCAAGAACACGTATAATAACAAGTGTCCTTCCCGAAAGACTAAAATGAGACATTACCAGACAGTTATAGGTCCTGAAGCTCTATATGCTTCAGAATGTCTAGTATTCAACCGGACTCACAGGCAAACTCGAAGTACAGGAGAGAAAGATAATGAGGAAGATATTGGGGTCTGTTAAGGAAGGAAATGAATACAGAAGGTGACCTAATCAAGAGCTCTACACGTAGTGTGAAAGAATCACGGATGTTGCTAGGAAATGACGTCTAGCATTTTATGGACACGTCTACAGGATGCATCCTACCAGGTTGACCAACCAGCTCCTCGGTTACTGGCAAAAGCAGAAGACCAAGTCACCATGGTCGTGGAAAGTGAGCAAAGATCTGCAAGAACTTGGAGGGACGGAAAGAGACTTAAAAAACCAGACATCTCTCAGGAAGATGCTTCAGCAATTGAGGTTCCAGGACAATCCACGAAGAAAGGAATCAGGTGCCTTCTGGCCACTGGAGAGGAGGGAACAACACAGCCAGAGGATGCGTAACTACTGGGCAAACATCAAAGCCCACTCCAAATGCAATAGTTGAATATCGTGGTCCTTAGATGGCCTATACGAAACAAGACGAAGAAATATAAAATATTAAAATATATTTATAATATAACGCCTATAAATACAAAGTTAGTTAGTTAGTTAGTTAGTTACTGAGGTTTTGAGGGTCGGAACACCAAGGTAATCTGCCCCTACAAAATTAAGAACATCGATTGAAATTGTTGAATATCTATTTAATCGGTACATGTTTCAACTTTTTATTGAGGTCTTCATCAGCCAAATTCTTAAAACTACAGTAGTGTAACAATCTCTACATAGTATGAAAGAAAGTCCCCGACTGTTGGATGTAACGGGTAACCTCGAGAACCACTGGATGGATTTTGATGGTGTTTGCACCATTTGGAAAGGATTTCTCGAGGAAGGTTTCTGTAGAAAAACATTCATTTATGACCAAAGGAAACCGAGCAGTAACGATTTCAATGAATCGAGTCGAAGAAATCTTGCCTTCCGTGCGCCTTTGAAGGCTACGCTTTGTACATCGTTAAAAATATCTATAGCCTATACTATGAGTGTAAGAATTGTTCAACAAGAAAAATTCTACAAAAGAGCCCAGGACAGAATATCTTTACCTTCAATTCTTCGCCCACTGTAAGTTTTTTACCTTTTCATTTCTTCCAACAATCTCCATTCAGTGGGAATTTAAATTACTATTTTCGGAGCGAGTTTACGAGCTAATGAGTGAGTCTATCACCCAGCTTTGGCCAGCATCAAACTGTCGAGTCGTGTCGAGTTAAGACTTCAGAGAAGTGTACATGTGTTTGGAGTTTCACTGTTCACCTCGGCTTAATTGAATAGCGTCTGGGACCTGCCGTCCGTGCGCCTTTTAAGCTTACGCTGGATAAACCGGTAAAGATACCGGGTGAAGCCGGGGCGGGTTGCTAGTTATTCAGAAAACGAAATAGATATCATTATAATTTTGATTTACATCAACGTTCCTTATTCATAAAATCTTCGAGTGCTGGTTTAGCGATAAAGTATTTCACTAACGAATATTTGGAAGTTGGTGCATCGAAAAGTGTGCCAGTGAAGATTGCACGGCTTGTTGAAACGAGAGTCATCTCAACATTTAAGGATATTCCATGTCTTAAGATCTCAAGGTTACAAGTCGTGTAAATTCAGAAGTTCTTAAAAACGATGGTATATTGGATTTCACGGCCAGTGAATTAAAACTCAGCATTTTTTCTAGGTTTGTGCCCTGTCTTGTGTGGAGTTTCGCCTAGGACACCAAGCTGGCTCATCAGTGGGTTCTTGATTTCCCCGCCCGGACTGCCACAGGTTCCTTAATCCTTAAAAAAAATTACATGAGGTTAATTAATCTTGGGTGACCAGTCTCGATCCTCAATCGATCATCGTCAGATCCATTACACTTAGGCTATTAAATCTATGTCAACAAGTATGGGTTATGGTGTTTAAAATATGTACACATATTTACTTGCAGTAGTTTAAAAAAGCGCAGTCTAGCCAATATTTGTTTATGTTCGACCCTGACTGTTATATGTCAGAAAACTTTACTATAATGAGGCTCATTATAACACTATTTTTCATTATGAAACAGTTTCTCCCACCAATCAGAGCTCAAGAAACAGTTGTTTGACCAATTTGATAATTAGATGCGCTGAGTTCCACGGCCTTCTAATTTAAATTTCACTGCCTGGCCTAGTGTCATAGTAGGGTAATCGAGGATGCCATGGTCAAATACAAGGCATTCTCTGCGTCTCATGCGCTCTGTTCAGTACATAAAACTGGCGAAATCTCGAAATATATTTATGAATATTTATGTTCGAACATTTATAATAATTATAGTCGAACATAAACAGTCGTATGCAACTCGCCTATAATGGTAATTAAGACACTCGTATGGAAATTATAAAACTCGCATACGCTCGTTTCATAAACATACTCGTGTCTTAATTATTGCCATTATAGGCTCGTTGCATAATGTACTATAGTTATATGTGATGTTTTGTTAAGATACTGAAAGTGGTGATTGAACTTCAAATATGCTTGCTTAGTGTGATTATGTGATTGTTGTTAAATGCTCATGTTAGAGTGGATTGTCTACTTGGGTGCTTGAGTAGTTTTGCGGTCCGGATGCGAGCAGCTACTCTCGTTCACGCCCTGCACTGTACTGTACCCAGCTAGAGCTTATAACTAAAGCAAGTATTGTCCTGCCTGATTCTTTGGGAAATTCAACCCCAGAATTTGGAGTAAAGTCGAACAGTTCCGGAGATTTCTTCACACCTCAAATTTTTCATTCGTAACATAATCTTCATTCCACGGGTTTATGTCACATTATGTTTTTGCCATATAAGTTAATATTTTTTTTAACGCCAATCGTTAGTCTGTATGCCACAAGAAACCTTGCCTTTGCCAAGTTGATAGAATATAGTATTTTTTACCAGATTTGAAATGCTTAATTGCGGAGGATTAGGCTACCTTATTTAGTTAGATGCTAATGATCATCCTTGCTTTTCATTTCTCTATTGTGTCAAACTCCCACTACCTGAACCTGATTTAATTTGGCTTTCACGGCCAAGGAAAACAAAACAAAAACAAAAAAAAAACAAAAACAAAAACAAAAACAAAAACAAAAACAAAAACAAAAACAAAAACAAAAACAAAAACAAAAACAAAAACAAAAACAAAAACAAAAACAAAAACAAAAACAAAAACAAAAACAAAAACAAAAACAAAAACAAAAACAAAAACAAAAACAAAAACAAAAACAAAAACAAAAACAAAAACAAAAACAAAAAACATTATCAAAATCATAAAACCAATATTCAATCAACCTGAGGGTTCACGACTTGTAGGAGACTTTATTGGTTAAAAATATTCATTTCATCTCATATGTCGAGCGATTTTTAGCCTATTTTCAATTTTGAAAAAATAGGCTTATGAGATCACCTTTTGTCCGTGTGTGTGTGCGTGTGTGTGTGTGTGTGTGTGTGTGTGTGTGATTCGTGTGTGTGTCCCCCCCTAATAAAATCTAAACGGCTGGAGCGATTTCAATGAAACTCGGAAAGTTCATAGCACTATTCCCGGCGACCTCGACCGTGCCCTTCAAATTTTGTTACGACTCACCAATCCAACATGCCGGCTGTGCGAAATATTTCACCAGCATTCAATATCTCCGAAACTATTACCGATATTACCCTGACATTTTCTATGGTGATAGAGGGAACTACTATAAGTTCACTTATGTGACTTTTGAAAATCTGGTAACTACAAAACCAACATGGCGGCCAAGCGAATTTGCGACTTTTAAATAGACGTTTCTCGCGATTTGACCAACCAAACGCAATGAAACTTGGTACAGTATATGTTTATATACATTGTAATGCACCGACATCTAACTTCGTTCAATTGTTTACATAATCACAAGATGGCGGATGTGCGAAATATTTCACCGGCATTCTATATCTCTGAAACTATTAGCGGTAAAACCCTTAAATGTTGTACGGAGATAAAAGGCACTACTGGAAGTCATCTATAAGACTTTCAAAAACCGGTTAACTACAAAACGAACATGGCGGCCAAGCGAATTTGAAAATTTTAAATAGACCTTTCTCGCGATTTAATGTTCCAAGCACACTGAAACCTGGCACAGGAAATATTTATACACATTGTAATCCACTGGTATCTAATTTAGTTCAATTGTTTACATAACCTCAAGATGGCGGCAGTGCGAATTTTAAAATTAAGATTTTATTTATTGTGATGTAGTCATGCGATCGAAGTGAAAGTTTGAATAATGAACCTACGCAATAATTTTCCTTTAATGGTACAAGACTCTATGGCCTATACATTTAACAATCCAACATGGCGACCATCCGAAATTTTTAGACGATACTGAATATCTACGAATCTATTTTAGTAATCAAACTGCTATTTTTAATGTTCATAGGGGCGATAAACTTAAGTTCACCTATAGGACTTTAAATAACCTGGTGATCACAAATCCAAAATGGCGGTGACGCGAATTATAAATATTCACATGGACGTTTCTCGCAATTTAACCATCCGCGTGCAGTGAAACTTGGTACAGTAAAATCCTTATACGAATGTTAATCCACTGGCATCTAATTTATTTCAATTGTTTCCATAACCTCAAGATGGCAGCTGTGAAAAATTTTAAAATCTCCTTGTTTTTTCTTGTGTCCTAATTATGCGATTGAAGTTTGAATACTACACGTTCACAATAATCTGCATGTAACAGTACATAACTCTAGGACCTACATATATAAAATCCAACATGGCGACCATCCGAAATATTTAGTCGGTTCTCAATATCTACGAATCTATTACAGCAATCAAACTGAAATTGTGTATGTTGATAGTGGCAATTAAGATAAGTAGGATATATGAAAATAGGCTGTATAGTTCTTCACGGAACTACTTGTTTTAAAAGCAATACTGAAGTACGATTCATCATTATTGAGTGCATTTACTATTTTCAAGCACTTGGTTATATCTGTGGTTGTCGACACAAACAAAATACAAACGCTGCTAGAGCTTAAAACATATATACAGATTTTGTACGGGTGCTTGCCTTTTATTTTATTTACCTATAATGTCCACGACAGTTTTGGTGGACCACAATGCTATTCATTTCGCAAATATTCATATATTTCAAACATTTATCCATACACAGCACAATATGAATCTCTATCGATAAGATGATCTATTAATAAAATTCGGGTTAACCGTGCCCTTCTATTGTTCAGCCACGGGACAGAAATACATAAAGATAAGCCACTATGAATGGGAACAGCCACGGATGGAATACAAGAGGAAAAAACAGACTGGGAAATATTTTATTACCATTGATCTCTCTTTTTTTGTGTGTGTGAGCGAGCAAAAACCATACAAAATCAACATACGATGAAAGAGCATGTGAACCTGATATAGCATCAGAGATCGCAGATATTTTCATTTAATGGGAGGGGATTTTCATTTCAGTTAGAAATGGAATTATCATGCACACAAGGGTAAGGACAAAAATTCTCCCATTAAGCCATAATTGAGAACCAGAGTACGGCGGAATGTTTATCAAAATTACATGCTCTGGACTGCTGGCTTCTACAGAGCAATAATTGGTGATTGTGATCGAGTCCAACAAATTCTTTTATCTGTCATTGTTTGAAACCTGTTCTGGGTTGCCTTTGAATTCCGTCATCAGAGAGGAACCCAAAAGCTTTCAATTAACTATTGTGGAATTGAAATAATGTCTGTAGTTGTTACAAAAATACGTATGGCAATCGGTGGTGAAAGCGGCTTCGGTGGCGTAGTTGGTAGCATGCTCAGCTTCTATTCCCAAGGTCATGGGTTCAAACCCTGCTAAAATCGTCGGATTTTTTAAGAGCGTTAAAAAAACTCAGTATGCCTTCCTTCGGAGGGGAAGTAAAGCCGGAGGTCCCATGTCACAGATTTATGGCCACATTCCTCCACCTCAACTCCGCAGGTGTAATATCCTGGTCAAAAAATACCACAAGATACTCCAAAATCAGGATCTCCCTATTCATGCTGATATACCGGCTGCTTGTTCACCCAGACTTCACTCAAGGCAGCCCCCTGTGAAGACAGCTACGAGACTTATCAATGAGAACTTTGACATAGTCCAGCAGTGGTCTCATGACTGGAAGATTTTTGCTCCACAGGAGAGCCGAGACATGCCATCTGTCAAATCTAAAGTGCCTGGCTTTGATCTTCCTCGTCGGATATGGTCGAAATTAAACCGGATCAGGACCAATTCTGCTGTTTGTGTGGACTCTTTGTTCAAGTGGAACAGGTTACCATCTCCAAAGTGTGACTGTGGAGCCGATAGACAAACGGTGAAGCACAACATTCAGGACTGTCCTCTAAGATCCTATGGCGGCAACACATTGGATTTTCTCTCATTGACTCCTACAGCAGTGGACTATATTTTGAATTTAGATATTAAAAATTATGATACTATCTGTCATCTTTTTTCTTTTTTCAATATTTAATTAAGATTTCATATTATGTATTATGATGTAAGTGTGTACCATATCATACGATAAATAATATAAATGGCATGATAAAGAACCTTCCACTAATTACACTTGTGTGAAGCTAAATAATAGACTAGGTTAGATTTGACTAACACTCTTAGGTTCCAACGTTCGTCGCCAGGAGCCGACTGCGGTGGTATCTAATAACCTAGTTCAGAACTAGTTGGTCGTCAGTGGTGGCGTGTGGTAGCAAAATTTGGAACTACTTGAAAAACGAATGTCTGCTGTCCTTACTTGAATTAAAAACAGATAACACACACTAATACAGCCATCACAATTACCACTGGTTATCAGACAGATTCTACACACACCCAAAGTACATGGGGCTACATAACCGCGTTGTCGCAGCCCCTAAACTGAGGAACCAACCAATCTGTGGTGAGAGCGAAAAGGAAGGCGCAATAAGAGCTCAGTTATAACAGACAAGGTGCTTTGTTATCTAAACTACCCAGGTACAATTAACGTAGGGATGCTTGGTGGCGCCGCGGTCAAGCTCTTTGCCTCTCACCAAGGTGGACTGGGTTAGATTCCCTGTCAATACATGTGAGATATTCAAAGTGAAATGCAATGTCCTGTGGTTTGGATTCCACGTACAAATGATTCATGATTGCGAGATTAACGGGAACGTAAAACTACAATCTTCCTTCTAAATCCATAAATTCTTCTAGGTTTTGCATGTTTCATGCGGGATTTCGCGTAAGAACACCAAGTCAGGCTCATCAGCGGGCTCTTGGTGACCGTTTCCGGACCACCACAAGGGTATTGAATTATGCACTGTGTCCCCTTTTACGAAGGCTCATTTACACATCTTTAATGCGCAGAGCTAAGAGCGTTTACAGCTCTTCTCCCCCCTATTGAACCCAACTGTCATCATGTGGAACATGTGTTCGTATCCCAGCTAACTCACGGTCTTTCGAGGTATGGGACGTTCCTGCCCACCATACGACCACATGCTCAGGATTTGAGTCTACCAGGTAACTACTCTACATGAAAGAAACAACATATTCCTAAATATAACATTTACTGATCTAAAGTCATGGCTATACAACAAAATACGAACACAGGATAATTTACATTCAATTTCCCACAATGCAAATCAGGGTTATTTTGTGAGTCTCTTCTTAATTAGTGCTACACTGCACTCAAGTCTATTTCTAGCATCCTATCATTGATACTTTCAGACCTCTACGAGTCTCCATAGTGTTCTTTATGTGACACAGTTTTACATAACAGGAGTATCACAACACAAAATTCACATATCACATTAAATGACATTAATTCTGTAATAATAAAACATTAATCCGTTTCTTACGGGCATTTACTTTCATTAGCATAAACCCATTATTCTATGCCTTAATTAACAAATGTTGTTGTGTCGTGTGAATCGTCTTCCTCCTTCCCATCAATATGAAACGCTAAAAAGTGGAACGTTTCCCTTCCAAAATACACATGGATAGAAATGTTTATAGTTTCACCATACAACGATTTTCTGGGTCTGGTCGAAATTATTATCGTTACAAACGTGTCATGTTCTTAGAAATCATCTACCCGTCTGCATAAATTAGCGTGAACTGGCAAAAATGCACTTTAAAGGGATGTCTACATTATTTTGGTTCAGTGTTCCTCCTCAGAGAATAACTGGGCCAAATATTATCCGATTTCAATGATCCGACAATGTATGTGTGTTGAAACACATCATTTAATTCAATTGGCATCATCATAACAATCATATCTTAATTACATTTCGAAATATCGAGATTCTTCAGTGTCCCACAATGCTTTTAAAATTACAGGGATCCGGCCGACCGACCTCCCCTTCCCCTAGCAGGCAATAAAATTAGTTCCAGCTGGCCGCGCAAGATGGTCGCTTGTCTCAGTGGACTACTCCCCCACCCCTCTCATCTGCTAGCAAGGTCATCTTTGTTTACAATTGCAGTACAGTGGAGTGACCCAGAGTATTGTCTCAAGTAATTGAGTCATTCTGATTATTTAACACCTATATTTATAGTGTATTGGGCTCAACTCGGCTCCTCAATTAACATTCATGGCTGGGGATGGATTCTGTAATAGCCTTGCCGTTCTATGGTGAATACTAGTGGCTTTGGACGCGCATCATAATGAGAATACAAGATTCTCACCAGCAGCTGTCTCAATAATATAAGGAAATCTGCGTTTCCTAAACGACGAACTTTGATTCTTACCTCTCAGGGCAAATCAACCAATACATGTGCTCACGGGGTCTCGAAGAACATCCCTTGTGGCAATTATTCCTGCAAGCGATGGATACAGACAGGCTCTGTCCAATTCGCTGCGAATAATATAAGTACGCTCCACGGCGGTACTAACTCGTAGATTAGCCAACTTTTCACCTAACGTGCAAGCTATGCTAGCTTCGTCCCCGCAACTTTATTTACGTAAATCACTGGATCCTACGTTACATTGCTCGCTCAATGCGGCTCAAACAATACTTCTCATAGATGACTCAATTATTGAGGTACCCGCGTCCTCTCTGCAATTACACTTAAGCCAAAGCTTTAAATAGCTCCTAAAAACAAAATATAAATTCAATGGCTTACATTACTTTAATGGTTCTCAAAAACAATCCTAAGAATTGACCATATTAAATATTCATTCAACACTTCATTGACACTGAAAAACTCTCGTATCTCGCTATATTTCACGTTACTTTCCTACTGTTTACCAAATACAGTATCTTTATATTGGACATGACACACTTTGAACGTTCTTTAGACCAGAAATGCCTATTACTTCACTTTACTGTTACCGACCCCAGATATTATAATTATTATTATCATTTAACGTTACCGTTACATTCATCACAATTTTAGCCTGACTGGCCATAAACAAATCACCTTCCAAGCCATATTCTACCAAATACGAGTGGTGAAAGCTCGTTCAATAAGTGACTGTTACATCTTATTCTTAAAGTGATGTTTCGTTGTATGGTGAACTATTTAGTTCGAATAACATTGTAAATTGGTACTCACTTTTTCATTTTCGCTGGATTATACCAGCACGCCAGCTCCGGGCCTACCATGACGCTTGATTTAAGCCATCATGCTATATCTCACACGACACTCGATTTCACATATTTCCCACATGATAATCATACTCTTATCAGTGGCTTTTCTCACTTTTAAACAATACATATTAATCACAATACACATAAACACTTTTGAACACACTATAATAAGATTTATATACACTTTTTCACTATTTCACAGGTTGATCCTTAATCGGACTCCTCCTAACGCCTGACCCCAGAGATGCGATGACTATGACAACCGCTGGTCTCCGTGAAAGTCTATCTGCGTGTACGTGCGTTCGATTCTCGTTCCCTTCAATACTGTTTATCTCACCGTCATGATTACTTGTGATGCCTCTCGGCTCCCATAACTGCAATGATCCTGACGATACTGCGTCATTTATAAGTATGACAATACCTCCTGGTATTCAGTGTCCAAAACCATCCTAAATTATTGCTACGCTGTAGCAAACTACACATGCGTATAACAATGGATAAATATCTTCTGTAAATTAAATCTTATGCGATTCATGATTTATATTTAGAAGCTGTATGATACGTTTCCATTGTTCTTCAAATATTCTAACATTTCGCGCACTTATTGGCAGCGTTTAGTTTACGTGTAGACTGCAGATGAACTGACGATGAACTCAAGACGAACTGAAGAACAACTCGAAGACAACTGAAGACTAACTGGCTTGGTCTGTGCTGCTCCCCTATATAAAGGTTTCTCGTAAAATGTAGTCCACAGGACACACGAGAGCGACTCCCTTCTTGAAATAATGTATTTCTATTCAAAATGACGTATACACCTTGTTCATCTAGGTGTGGAGGTCCCATAAACACTTGCGTGCAAGCGATCGCTTCGGCCAATTAATTACAATTAATTGCCTTATTACATCGCGTCATGACGCCACCATGGTGATTCCCCTCTGGCTGGTCACCAAATCATTCCTCTCGAGCGTAAGCTCGGTGTTAACACGCTCATTTGGAGATATAGGCTTTAATTTAGGTGTAGGACCACTCCTAAATTATCTCTCCTAGAATATATTCACCTGGGTGTACATTTCACTCCATTTCGATGCTCCAATTGGCTGCAATCAATTAATTTCCGTGGGCAATCATCCCCACTACAGTCTCAAGCGTTATCCATTGGGGACTCCCAGGGTCATTAATTTCGAGCTGTCTCCTCGGTCCAGACGGAAAAAGTTCCACCGGCGCCCTGAATCTCCTCCCATTCGCTAGCTGCAATTAGTAAAATGTCAAGCTGGCCAGCTTTCACGTTTCTATACTTTGAAAACGTACATATGACTGCAATTTCTGACAATTATTCCCTTAAACAGCTATGATACTCACATTCTGGCCGTAAAATCATGCTATATTATATATGTCATTATACATCTCATTGCTCTTTGGGTTCCCTGTAACTGTTCCCCCTCAGAGCTCAATGGTTCGACTCTAGGCAGAATCATGTGCCTAGTCTTCTCTGATAAGACCTGAGTTCGATGCCAGTCTGCCGTGACCGATTGGGCACATCTTTCCCTCGCTAAGCTCGGAAAATTCATTTCACAAGTGAATTTTTCGCGCCTTCAGATGGCATCGACTCATGCAGTATTTACTTTAAGCGGCCAGTGCTCTCGGCAATGGGATGTCTCGTTCCCCCATTCCACTATGTCTGCCGTCTCGTATACTTTTGTTCTGCTTTCTTAGTTGTTCATTCATCTCCTCTATTTCTGCCGCGGCCTCCCTCAACTGGTCGTAAAATTCTTTCAGCCGACAGCTGCACTCACCCCTCGTGTCCCTTGGGTCTGCGAACAAGTCGTCTCGCTTCCTTTCTCCCTGGGCCTGCGAGCTTTTCTCAGGAGTCTTTGCGTGCATACATAATGACTCCCCGTCCACTTGGGTGTGCATTGCTTGCTCCTCTCTTGTTTCATAATCCTCTGGCGGACTATACAGCTTTAAATTAGGTGCATTTACAACAACTTCTCTACCTGTCGCTTCATCTCTGATTCGGTATGCATTATTTTGCAAGTCCCTTATAATCAGGTAGGGTCCGTGATAGTTATGCTGAAATTTCTTATATTTCCTGCTCTCTGGATCTGAACTAGCTGTTTTTTTTAATAAGACGTACTTCCCAACGAGTAGTGGTCTATGGTAGCGTTTCCTCCTATTTCTTCGCTGCCGTCTGTCTGCTTGTTTCTTGAGATACTCGAATGTTATCTGGATCCTCAACTCACGTCCAGGCTGTGCATCGACGGGTGTTCGAATGACATTATTCCATGGCCTCTCTGGTCTTCTATCAAGATGTAGGCTCACTGGCACTTCTCCTGTCGCTTCATGCACGGTATTGTTGATACAGTATTCAATAATCTCTAGTACATCGATCCATTTCCAGTTCTCCGTAGAGCAGTATATCTTCATGTACTTTTGCAGTTCCCTCATTACTCCTTCAGCGGAATTCGACACTGGATGTCGAACTGTGGACAAAATCTGTCTTATACCCAGATTTTCCAATTCCCTGCGAAATTCTACGCTGGTAAAATAGCTCCCATGATCAGATAATATGTTCTCCGGCTGCCCTAATATAGGAATGATTCTTTCCTTCACCCTCTTAAGTACCTGTTTTGTACTGGTTTTCTGAATTGGACAGACGACTACAATTTTAGAAAACTCGTCTAGTGCAACTAGGATGTGTCTATTTCCTCTTCTAGCTCTAGGAAGCGGCCCAAAATTCTCCAATGCCAGAAGCTGACATGGCTTCTCTGGTAAGAGTGGTATAGGTTTTTGCCTCATTAAATACGAGTTAGGCTTTACTCGTTGGCAAATATCACATGTCCTGATTGTATGCCTGACTGTATCTCTCAGTTTTGGCCAAATAAATGCTTCTTTAAGCAGGGCAACAGTCTTGTCTTCGCCAGGGTGGCCAAAGGCTCGGTGTGCTAACCATACTAGCCTTCTCTGCAATGCTGGTGGTACAACAATCCTGGGTCGAGTATGGTCTGTATCGCTCCATTTATGTAGCATCTGGTTAAACCATAGATACTCCGTTGATAGTGCTTCGGCTTCCACATACATCGGGGTTGCTCTGACAAGATTTCCCTCGAAGTAATTAATCATCAACCGTATCCAGGGATCTTCACGTTGAAAAACGGTGATGTTCCTTAGATCATCTAAGGTCTTCCGGTCTCTATCTTCTATGTCGATAGCTAGAGCTTCCTCTTCATCAGCTGTCGGGTATCTGCTTAGAAAGTCAGGTATAATATTGTCCTTCCCCGGGCAATACTCGATTTCCACTTGAAATTGCTGTATGTACAGGGACCACCTCGTCAGTCTTTGACTCGACAAGTCAGTTTTCAACAAGAATGTTAGGGCTTTATGGTCCGTTCTCGATATAATTCTAAAACCATAAATTAGCTTTCGCCAATACTGTAAGGCATACAGTATTGCGAGTGACCGTATAATTCTTTTCATTAGGTTTCAACCTACTACTTATGAATGCAATGTAAGTTTTCTCCTCTGGCCTGTCCATATTTTCCTGGTATAACATCGCTCCAATGCCTATAAATGATGCGTCAGTCTGGATAATAAATTTCTGAGTGTAGTCTGGATATCCCAATTTAACATAATCTAAAAGCATCTGTTTAGATTTCACGAAGGCTTCCTCGCATTTTTCCGTCCAGCGCCACTTTCCTCCTTTCTTCAGTAAGTCTTGGAGTGGTGCTACGGTCTCGGTGTACTTCGGGCAATGGCTTGAAAAGAATCCAATAACGCCTAGATATTGCCTGACGTTCTTTACCTTCGTTGGTCTCGGGAAATGTTTAATGACCTCCAATTTTCCCGGATTAGGCCTAACTCCTTGTGCATCTATTACATGGCCTAGGAATTTAACTTCTCTCTGACCAAAATTAGATTTCTTTATATTGACCTTAAAGTTAGCCTGACTTAGGTCATACAACAGCTTGCGTAGATCTCTGACGTGTTCCTCGACTGTTTCAGATGTCAGTAGTGTATCATCTACGTAGCATATGGTTGTTGCTTTTACTTCTTCAGACAGGTTCCGATCAAGCGCTCGTATCAGCGCTGAACCTGCTGTTTTCAGACCAAATGGTAAGCGTACGTAAGAATATGTATGCTGGTCGAATAAAAACCCAGTCAATAAGCTTGTTTTCTTCTCCAGAGCAAGATGGTGAAAACTTGCTGTCAGGTCAAGATTTGAGAAAACAGTCTTTCCTTTGAACCTCCTGAGGACCTCCTTGATGGGCGGCACTTGGCCAAATTCTGGTATGACCTTGGAATTCAAATTTCGTAGGTCCAGGCATATCCTTACACTTCCGTCCTGTTTAGGTACAACTACCAGTGGGCTGACATAAGGTGTGGCCGTCTTCACAATGACGCCTGCCTCTAGCATTTCCTGTATTGCTTCTTTGATCTTTAAATAATGTTTCTCGGCTACAGGATACGGCTTCTCTCTGAATGGTGTCCAGTCACTGACCTGGAACGCATACTGGAAATTCTTGATCCGGCCAGGTCTCGAATCGAAGACTCCTTTGTATTCAAATAGCAGTTCCCTTAGCATTTGCTTATGCTCTGGATCAATTTTAGCTTCCTCTATCTTTTCTTCCAGGCATTCTTCAAATTTTGGTTCGAGGTCCTTTTCAATGTCTGCGGCCAGTGTTGCCAACTCTTCCTCGATGTCTTCTGTTGTCAATACTGCATCCCCAGTCATATCTACGTATGTATGGCATACGTACTCTTCTGGTCTCGTCTCATTGTGTTTTAAAGAGAGCTCTAAATCTTCTTTTCCCTCACTCGCGCGAAACATAACACTGTCTTGCGAGAGATCTATAATGACCTTATATTCTCTTATGAAATCCATGCCAACAATAACGTTAATAGGCAGCTTATTCACAAGTAGGAAGCTCTGTGAGAATGTAGAGTTCCCTATCTGCAAATATAAAAATACTTGGTATCTGCATATCATAACTTTATCTGGTATCACACCTTTTATCTTCACGCTTGAAATAGGTATTTTCAATACGTGGATTTTACTTTGGATTTCATTATATAATGCCTGGGTTATCAAACATACCGTTGAACCTGTATCTATGAGACTTCTTATCTTCATGCCTGCGATGTTTACAATAATAATGGGTAGTTCCCTTCTCACATTGACCGTCCCTTTATCTATGTCTTCAATAAGCTCCTCAAGTTTGGCAATCCAGTTAACCACATTTACTGTATTCCATCCTGCATTTATCTCTATTTGGTCATTTAATTTTGGTGTTTTTTTCCATTACTCCATTCTTTGTGGAGTTCTTCAGTCTGTCTTCATACTGCTGAAGTTCCAGACTTTTGGCACCGCCATCATTTTTATAGATGTCGGGTGACCTCCGATTCTTAATCGCTTCATCCCAATGAACTTGCGATTGTCTATGGTCGTCTCCACGCTCTTCCATGTATCTTAAAGATGCGTGATAGCGTTCTTCCGCCTCTTCATCGAACCCGCGACTCTGTTCTTGGGATCTCCATCCTTGGTTGTTCCCATTTCGGCCGTAATTCCTTCTGTTATCAGGCAGCTGGTCTCTTGTACCGCGCTGATTCCAGGCTTTCCTTCCTCGGTTTCCACGGTTCGATCCTCCTCGATATGCTGGCCTCCAATTCTGGTTTTCCCGTCCTTCACGTTGCCAGTCTGATTTCTCCGTTTCGGTGCTTGTGGACTTACTTTTTGTCTGCACCTTAGTCGATTCAGTCGGTGTAGCCGTCATGTTGACTTGTTCCATGTTCCGACTTTGCCTTGTGTGCTGCGCTGGGGTGAGATCGAGTTGTCTCAGCACCTCCTCCATATCGATCGCAGTCTTGGCGTTTGCTGAGATTAATAGACGTTGTACTTCATACGGTAGCTGCTTGGCTATCGCTATACACAAATCTGACTCTCTAATTCCATCATCAAGTTCGAGGAAACGGCAAAATTGAGCCACAAAAAATTCTGCATAATTCGTCGGATTATTAGTGCTATAACGCCTGGAATACAAGTCCAGTCTGAGGTTCTGCTGTATACTCGCGTTCCAGTACCTTCTTAAAAATGCCTGGCGAAATTCGTCAACGGTGTCGAACGTGTACCGAAAACTCCTAAACCATAAGGCACACTCGCCCTCCGTCAGTTTTTCAATCGCTCTCAACCTTCGCTCTGGCGGTACCTTCGCGTCATTCAAGTACTCGGAAACTTCTTTAAGCCAGTACTTGGGTATCATGTTAGAATTACTCCCAGAATATTTCTTCGGTTTCTCGTCACTAGCCCTCACAACAGTGACTATTTGATTTTGAACAGCATTTTCATGCGGTGTTGACATAGCAATTGGCATACCAGGCGTGGTATACGGGCTGTCACTTGGCATGGCTGCTTTCTTTGGAGTGGGTTGTATCTCTATATCTGCCCATTTATTTCTCCTATTCTCATCTATACTTCCTTCGCTAGACCTAGGATTTCGCAACATGGATTCCTCCTGTGCGATCATTCTAGTTTCTATTTGGCTGTGCCTATTTTCTGCCCTTTCTAAACGAGCTAATACCTCTCGTTCTATTTTCTCTAGGCGATCCCGGTTTTTCTCTGCCATAGAAAATACCTTTTCCTTGTCATCTTTAAGGTTGTCCTTCAGGTGGGTAATTTCCCCCGCTAGACGTTCTCTTACCTCGGCAAGAGTTTTATCGCTGGCTTCAGTCTTCAAACCTTCTCAAAGCTCTAATTCTTCTCGTAAGCCGGTAACTTCTTTTTGTATGTGACCCTGCATATGCGAGATTTCTGTCCTTATTTTCGTGATTTCTCCCTGGTCCTCATCCTGCCCTTTATGATTAACTGCTAGGTCGCTCTGAGTTTGTTCTAACTCTTTTTGCACCTTCACGACCTGCCTTTTCATATTTGACATTATTTCCTTATTCTCTTGATCAGAAGTTTTTATTTCATGGATTTCCTTGCATTGGTCAAGGATATTCTGATCCTGCTTTCTTAAGGCTTCGTCTACCGCCTTTGCGTAGCCTGCCATTCGCGTATTCCATTTTACGTCGCTGTCTTCGAGCCTTTGATCCACGGTCTGAGTGAACGTATTAAATTGCTCCTGTTGACGTTTAGTATTTGCTTCATTCTGACTTCGAATGTCTTTAAGCTCCATGGACATACTGCTTAAGCTATCATTAATCTCACGATGTGACTCTCTGCACGCTTGCAGATTATTCTCTAGTTTTAGCTCTATAGACTCAAAGCGTTTATCGTTATCAGCTTGCATCTCTGAGACCACGCTAACAATATTCTTAGTAACTTCTTGCTTAATGGACTCTTTAACGTCATCCATTTTTCTATTGACCTCGTATTAGGTTTGACTCTAACTGCGTGTTTACTGTGGCCAACATCTGGCTCACCTCAGTCTGACTAGCCTCTAATTTAGTGTTTATTTCAGTTTGATTGGCATCTAACCTAGCGTTCATTTCAGTTGTATTGGCATCCAATTGAGTATTGACTGTAGCCAATCTACCTGCTATTTCATCTTTAAATGCTTTAGCTTCTTACTTACTCTTAGCATTAGTATCATCAAAATGTTCTCTTAACTCAGCGATACACCTGAGTACCTCCTCAGTTCCAGCCATCCTGTATTTCTTAATTTGAGATTCAGGTAGGCCGCAGCTGAACATGCTGGAGCGTTCTATTGGAAAGAAAAGGATTCCGATCTCGCGACAACAACAACAACATATTACAAAGTGCCGAAACCACCTATGGAATGGGTATAACCCTCGTACCCGTCTGACAACAGTGTCTGACGTCTGAGTATCAACTAGAAAGACTCACACCCACTCAAACAGAGTTTGAGGAAAAATACTATTATTATGGTTTTCCCCATGAAAACCATGCTATTATTATGGGGTTTTCTGAATCCCATAAGCCTTGCACGTCTCTGGGCGCCATGATAATGAAAGGGAGTTGTGTATCAATGGTTTGGTCCATTGTAAGACATCGGCCATATTCTGAATTATCAATAAAACTGTCCAGGGAGTGGTTTTTACTGCCGAATGCCCCACCTGGGCCGCCATGATAATTACAAGAATAATAGTGTAAAGAGGTGACAAGTTACATTTAAATTTAAGCATGTCTTATGGAGGATTATCAACATTTATTTTGACGTGAAGGCTTATTAACAAATGGGACGCGGCCTCTTCCTAATATCCTAATTTCTCTGCTGTACTTGCTTCTAGCATTAATATCTTGGCCGACTTTTAGTAGTACCTGTGACTCAATCCTAGTACAGTGACATCTCCATGTACCCAACTGTCATCATGTGGAACATGTGTTCGTATCCCAGCTAACTCACGGTCGTTCGAGGTATGGGACGTTCCTGCCCACCATACGACCACATGCTCAGGATTTGAGTCTACCAGGTAACTACTCTACATGAAAGAAACAACATATTCCTAAATATAACATTTACTGATCTAAAGTCATGGCTATACAACAAAATACGAACACAGGATAATTTACATTCAATTTCCCACAATGCAAATCAGGGTTATTTTGTGAGTCTCTTCTTAATTAGTGCTACACTGCACTCAAGTCTATTTCTAGCATCCTATCATTGATACTTTCAGACCTCTACGAGTCTCCATAGTGTTCTTTATGTGACACAATTTTACATAACAGGAGTATCACAACACAAAAGTCACATATCACATTAAATGACATTAATTCTGTAATAATAAAACATTAATCCGTTTCGTACGGGCATTTACTTTCATTAGCATAAACTCATTATTCTATGCCTTAATTAACAAATGTTGTTGTGTCGTGTGAATCGTCTTCCTCCTTCCCATCAATATGAAACGCTAAAAAGTGGTACGATTCCCTTCCAAAATACACATGGATAGAAATGTTTATAGTTTCACCATACAACGATTTTCTGGGTCTGGTCGAAATTATTATCGTTACAAACGTGTCATGTTCTTAGAAATCATCTACCCGTCTGCATAAATTAGCGTGAACTGGCAAAAATGCACTTTAAAGGGATGTCTACATTATTTTGGTTCAGTGTTCCTCCTCAGAGAATAACTGGGCCAAATATTATCCGATTTCTATGATCCGACAATGTATGTGTGTTGAAACACATCATTTAATTCAATTGGCATCATCATAACAATCATATCTTAATTACATTTCGAAATATCGAGATTCTTCAGTGTCCCACTATGCTTTTAAAATTACAGGGATCCGGTCGACCGACCTCCCCTTCCCCTAGCAGGCAATAAAATTATTTCCAGCTGGCCGCGCAAGATGGTCGCTTGTCTCAGTGGACTACTCCCCCACCCCTCTCATCTGCTAGCAAGGTCATCTTTGTTTACAATTGCAGTACAGTGGAGTGACCCAGAGTATTGTCTCAAGTAATTGAGTCATTCTGATTATTTAACACCTATATTTATAGTGTATTGGGCTCAACTCGGCTCCTCAATTAACATTCATGGCTGGGGATAGATTCTGTAATAGCCTTGCCGTTGTATGGTGAATACTAGTGGCTTTGGACGCGCATCATAATGCGAATACAAGATTCTCACCAGCAGCTGTCTCAATAATATAAGGAAATCTGCGTTTCCTAAACGACGAACTTTGATTCTTACCTCTCAGGGCAAATCAACCAATACATGTGCTCACGGGGTCTCGAAGAACATCCCTTGTGGCAATTATTCCTGCAAGCGATGGATACAGACAGGCTCTGTCCAATTCGCTGCGAATAATATAAGTACGCTCCACGGCGGTACTAACTCGTAGATTAGCCAACTTTTCACCTAACGTGCAAGCTATGCTAGCTTGGTCCCCGCAACTTTATTTACGTAAATCACTGGATCCTACGTTACATTGCTCGCTCAATGCGGCTTAAACAATACTTCTCATAGATGACTCAATTATTGAGGTACCCGCGTCCTCTCTGCAATTACACTTAAGCCAAAGCTTTAAATAGCTCCTAAAAACAAAATATAAATTTACTGGCTTACATTACTTTAATGGTTCTCAAAAACAATCCTAAGAATTGACCATATTAAATATTAATTCAACACTTCATTGACACTGAAAAACTCTCGTATCTCGCTATATTTCACGTTACTTTCCTACTGTTTACCAAATACAGTATCTTTATATTGGACATGACACACTTTGAACGTTCTTTAGGCCAGAAATGCCTATTACTTCACTTTACTGTTACCGACCCCAGACATTATAATTATTATTATCATTTAACGTTACCGTTACATTCATCACAATTTTAGCCTGACTGGCTATAAACAAATCACCTTCCAAGCCATATTCTACCAAATACGAGTGGTGAAAGCTCGTTCAATAAGTGACTGTTACATCTTATTCTTAAAGTGATGTTCCGTTGTATGGTGAACTGTTTAGTTAGAATAACATTGTAAATTGGTACTCACTTTTTCATTTTCGCTGGATTATACCAGCACGCCAGCTCCGGGCCTACCATGACGCTTGATTTAAGCCATCATGCTATATCTCACACGACACTCGATTTCACATATTTCCCACATGATAATCATACTCTTATCAGTGGCTTTTCTCACTTTTAAACAATACATATTAATCACAATACACATAAACACTTTTGAACACACTATAATAAGATTTATATACACTTTTTCACTATTTCACAGGTTGATCCTTAATCGGACTCCTCCTAACGCCTGACCCCAGAGATGCGATGACTATGACAACCGCTGGTCTCCGTGAAAGTCTATCTGCGTGTACGTGCGTTCGATTCTCGTTCCCTTCAATACTGTTTATCTCACCGTCATGATTACTTGTGATGCCTCTTGGCTCCCATAACTGCAATGATCCTGACGATACTGCGTCATTTATAAGTATGACAATACCTCCTGGTATTCAGTGTCCAAAACCATCCTAAATTATTGCTACGCTGTAGCAAACTACACTTGCGTATAACAATGGATAAATATCTTCTGTAAATTAAATCTTATGCGATTCATGATTTATATATAGAAGCTGTATGATACGTTTCCATTGTTCTTCCAATATTCTAACATTTCGCGCACTTATTGGCAGCGTTTAGTTTACATGTAGACTGCAGATGAACTGACGATGAACTCAAGACGAACTGAAGAACAACTCGAAGACAACTGAAGACTAACTGGCTTGGTCTGTGCTGCTCCCCTATACAAAGGTTTCTCGTAAAATGTAGTCCACAGGACACACGAGAGCGACTCCCTTCTTGAAATAATGTATTTCCATTCAAAATGACGTATACACTTTGTTCATCTAGGTGTGGAGGTCCCATAATCACTTGCGTGCAAGCGATCGCTTCGGCCAATTAATTACAATTAATTGCCTTATTCCATCGCGTCATGACGCCACCATGGTGATTCCCCTCTGGCTGGTCACCAAATCACTCCTCTCGAGCGTAAGCTCGGTGTTAACACGCTCATTTGGAGATATAGGCTTTAATTTAGGTGTAGGACCACTCCTAAATTATCTCTCCTAGAATATATTCACCTGGGTGTACATTTCACTCCATTTCGATGCTCCAATTGGCTGCAATCAATTAATTTCCGTGGGCAATCATCCCCACTACTATCTCAAGCGTTGTCCATTGGGGACTCCCAGGGTCATTAATTTCGAGCTGTCTCCTCGGTCCAGACGGAAAAAGTTCCACCGGCGCCCTGAATCTCCTCCCATTCGCTAGCTGCAGTTAGTAAAATGTCAAGGTGGCCTGCTTTCACGTTTCTATACTTTGAAAACGTACATATGACTGCAATTTCTGACAATTATTCCCTGAAACAGCTATGATATTCACATTCTGGCCGTGAAATCATGCTATATTATATATGTCATTATACATCTCATTGCTCTTCGGGTTCCCTGTAACTGTTCCCCCTCAGAGATCAATGGTTCGACTCTAGGCAGAATCATGTGCCTGGTCTTCTCTGATAAGATCTGAGTTCGATGCCAGTCGGCCGTGACCGATTGGGCACACTATAGAGGTTTCCAAAATGATGACATATTGGCTTTCAGGGCATATGAAAGCAAGTATGTCATCTTCTTCTTCATAATTAACATATTTTAATAACATTCTTATAGGAGGAGGATTGCTCTAGCTAAACAGGCTTTCAGTAACAAGAAACACTTTCTGACAAACAAAAACATAAACTCTAAAATTAGGAAAGATTTTGTCAAAATGTTTGTGTGGAGTGTTGAGCTGTGTAGCTGTGAAACATGGGTCTTAGCAAAACAAGATATGAAACATCGGGAAGCAATGGAAGTGCGGATATGGAGGAAGATGCTGAAGATAAGCTGGATAGAGAAAAAGTCAAACCAAAATATCCTTAAGGAAGTAGGTAATAATATAATATCGTATGGCCTCGGGTGCAAGCTATGTTATTTGACACCCAGAGGGTAGCTTGCATGTCGAATTTCGTTGTTCCTTAAAGTACTATGAAAGTCAAGGAGCTAAGCTCCTTGAACACTATAGCACTTTCTAGTAGAGAAATGAGGAGCTTTGTGTTGGCGGAAACTCCCGAGATTAATTTCGTCATTATGAACACGGCCTACTGAATTCAAATGGGTTCTTTGACATGCCAACATCGTATAAAATGCGTGTTGTGGATATGGAGGCGGATGCTGAAAATAAGCTGGATAGAGAAAAAGTCAAACCAGAAGGTCCTTTAGGAAGTCGATGAAACAAGGGAGTTGATCAACACTAAACAATAGAGGGGGGAAAAATCCTTGGCCGCACACTATGTCTTAACAATTTCCCAACGACTGTGTTGGAAGGAAGGGTTTCGGGGAAGAAGGGGAGAGGAAGACCAAGGAACAAGTATCTGCATTCTGTGATGGACAGACTAAATTTCCAGGAATAGGCTGATTTGAGACGTTCACCAGAGAAGAGAGAAATGTGTTGGCAGCGACAAGGCGTTGCCTTTAGGGTATGATGATAGGTTATTGGATCAAATCAAACTCTGCAATAACGCTCCACGGAACCTCGAAATTTCAGATTTAAACAAACATGCTTCTATGGAAGGTCTAGGCCAGCAGCGTCAAGAGTGCCTCACACTGTGCAAAGTCGCACAGCAGCTGAATGCACAGTGCAGAATCGTGGACGGCGTGGTGCCTGGTCGGTCGCGGTAGACAACGGTGCGCGCGCATTATGGTGTTCTCGCCACGTTGCCTGCAATATACATTCGTCACCTACGATTTGACCTATACACGCTTCTTGAACGAGGACACTCCCCCACGGCGTGGAGTGGAGAGGAAGTAAGGGCGACGGTAAGGGAGGGGATGCACACCTGCTATTCCGAGACGCACACTGTCTGCACAGTGCGGCTTGACCTTGCACGTTGCTGGTCTAGGCAATCACCGTAAATCGAGCCAGGGCCACTTACACAGGCATGACTCTGGCCACGATCCATCCCCTCTCCTGATGTAAACACAACAGATCCTCTCCTTACCACCGCTCAACGCCTCCCCCTTCCACACTCCATCTCCCGTGTCGCGATCCTGATCTGCAGCCCCACCTACCCCCCCATATATCATATACTGTACCTGCGGATCCGGTGGCGTAGTTGGTAGCATGCTGTACTGCTGTGCCCAAGATAGCGGGTTCAAACCCGGCCGAAGTCATCGGATTTTTTAAGAGCGTTAAAAATCCTGCAGTATGCCTTCCTTCGGAGGGGAAGTGAACCCGGCGGACCCATGTCATAGATTTATGGCATGTAAAAGATCCTTCCACAGACTAAACTTGTGTGAAGCTAAATTGTTAGGTTAGATTTCATCGGAACGATCAAAGTTTTAACGTTCACCACTAGGTATCATTTATATCTGGTAGCGAAAGTTGGAACTACTTGAAATTGAACGGAATTTGTAGCTCACCCTAAGGGTGTCTTCTGGAAGTAGCTAAAGACTCAGGCGAGCCAAACATGTCCTCGGACACTCCCGGCACTAGAAGCCATACGATAAAATAAAATATACTGTACCTACCGCTGTTTGACTGTTTTTCGACATTAACAGTGCACGGAGCCCGGGCCTTTCTTGTTATCGTATCATTAAGATCCAATATTAATAGTGGAAAGAGCCTCCATGGCTTAGGCGGCAGCACGCCGGCCTCTCACCGCTGGGTCCGTGGTTCAAATCCCGGTCACTCCATGTGAGATTTGTGCTGGACAAAGCGGAGGCAGACAGGGTTTTCTCCGGGTACTCCGGTTTTCCCTGTCAAAAATTTCATTCCGACAGCGCTCTCCACTATCATTTCATTTCATCTGTCATTCATTTACTCATTGCCCCAGAGGAGTGCGACAGGCTTCGGCAGCCGGCACAGTTCATATCCTCGCCGTTAGATGGGGGCTTCATTCATTCCATTCCCTGACCCGGTCGGACGACTGGAAGCAGGCTGTGGATTTTCATTTTCATTAATAGTGGAATGACTAAGTCACAGAAAGACGATGCATTGTGGAAATGTAAATCGACCATTCGCATAGATGTTTCAAATAGTAGTGGAAACAGGTGGCCTTTTTCCATTCATCTGAAGGTTTCAAATGTTTGTTCTGCAATTGTGTATCCTCCGTGACGAAGCTAGTCTATAGTCTATAATTAGAAGCGGCATTTCCAAGCCCGATTCGGAAACCATGTCACTGACGTCAACGCCACGCAAAAGAAAACTAAACTCGAGACAAAATCCCATATTAATAAGATGTTTATTTATTTATTTATTTATTTATTTATTTTATTATCCTTATTATTTTATTGGTTTACCTACAGCGGTAGCTACGCTCACTTAAGCGCAGCGCTAGGCCATGGGCCCGAGCTATCTCCAGACTGGGTAGACGTGGGTTTGAGCCCCACCGTCGGCCGTCCTTGAAATGGTTTTCCGTGGTTTCCCCATTTTTAACTTCAGGCGAATTCAGGAATGGTACCTTCTGAAAGGCCAAGGCCGCTTCCTTTCACATCCTTGCCCAGTTTCATTCATCTTCATTCGTTTCATCTCTCATTAACTCCTCTCATGAGGTTGGCGTCAGAAGGGGCATCCGGCCGTAAAAATCATCCTCCACATAGAATTTCATCACATATCATTACCGACCTCGTTGTAAACAGGAATAATAAGGGGTAGACATACATACAAATTTGTTTATTTATTTAATTAATACATTCATTCATTTCACAGTATTATTATGACTAGGGCTCGGATTTATGAGTGCTAAAAATCGGGGAAATATTTATTTCTTATGCATTAAAAACAAGATGTTCAGAAAAGAACATATAGCCTACTTTTTCCTAAAAGCATGGGTATTGTTATAACTCTTTGTTCTTTTCAAGGAGTATAATTGAATGTCGGTTGTAGTAGCTTGTTGAAATACAACGTGCTATACGGTTATTAAACATGAATATGAGGTGTCCTTTGCTAGTGCTACCTCTGTAAAAAAAATCATTCAATTCGGTTTCACCGTGTTTGAATTGATACGGGGAATCGATTTGCACACATACATGGCCGCTATCTGCAAGCTATTGGGCTGAAAACCTTGTAGTTCAGTCAAAGGATGCTCCCCACAAAAAGGTATGTTGTTGCAAAATTTAGTAGAGATCAAATGATTAGGTTGGTCGTAATTTGATTCAAGCTTTTAATATTTGGGTGGCCACCAATACGTTTCCGTCAAAATGGCGGTGATATAAAACATGACACCGAGGTGCCCTTTGCTAGTGCTACTTCTGTACCAAATTCGTTCAAATCGGTTTTACCGTGTTTAATTGATAGGGGGAATTGATTTGGACACATACATGGCCGCCATATGCAAACTATTGGACTGATGACCTTGTAGCTTGGTCAAAGAACGCTTCTCACTTAAAGGTATGATGTTGCAACATGTGGTAGAGATCAGATGATTAGGTTGGTCGTAATTGGATTTTAGCTTTTTACATTTGGGTGGCCACCATTATGTTTCCGTCAAGATGGTGGCGATATAAAACATGACACTGAGGTGCCCTTAACAAGTGCTACCTATGTACCAAATTTCGTTCAATTCGTTTTCACCGTGTTTGAAGAGATAGGCTAAATCGATTAGCACACATACATGGCCGCCTTCCACACATGATTGGGCTGATTACCTTGTAGTTTGGTCAAAACATTTTTTTTATACATAAAGGTATAATGTTGTAAAATTTGGTAGAGATCAGATGATTAGATTGGTCGTAATATGATCTAGACTTAAACATTTGGGTGGCTGCCATTGCGTTTTTGTCAAGATGGCGGCGATATATAACATGGCACTGTAGTGCCCATTGCTCGTGCTACCTCTGTACCAAATTTCGTTGAATTCGGTTTCACCGTGTTTGAATTGATAAGGGTAATCGATTTGCACACATACATGGCCGCCAACTGAAAACTATTGGGCTGATGACTTTGTAGTTTGGTCAAAAGACGCTCGCCTTATTACTATATGTAGTTGCAAAATTTGGTAGATATCGGATGATTAGGTTAGTCGTAATTTGATTTAAGCTTTGAACATTTGGTTGGCCGTCATTACGTATCCGTCAAGATGGCGGCAATATAAAACAGGACACTGAGGTGCCCTTTGCTAGTGCTACCTCTGTAAAAAATTTCATTCAATTCGGTTTCACCGTGTTTGAATTGATACGGGGAATCTATTTGCACACATACATGGCCGCTATCTGAAAACTATTGGGCTGAAGACCTTGTAGTTCAGTCAAAGGATGCTCCCCACAAAAAGGTATGTTGTTGCAAATTTTAGTAGAGATCAAATGATTAGGTTGGTCGTAATTTGATTTAATCTTTTAACATTTGGGTGGCCGCCATTATGTTTTCGTCAAGATGGCGGCGATATAAAACATGTCGTTGAGGTGCCCTTTGCTAGTGCTACCTCTGCACCAATGTTCGTTCAATTCGATTTCACCGTGTTTGAATTGATAAGGGTAATCGATTTGCACACACACATGGCAGCCATCTGAAAACCATTGGACTGATGACCTTTTAGTTTGGTCAAAAGACGCTCGCCATACGACTATATGTAGTTGCAAACTTTAGTAGATATCGGATGATTAGGTTAGTCGTAATTTGATTATGCTTTGAAAATTTGGGTGGCCGCCATTACGTTTCCGTCAAGATGGCGGCAATATAAGACATGACACTGAGGTGCCCTTTGCTTGTTCTACCTCTGTACCAAATTTCGTTCAATTCGGTTTCACCGTGTTCGAATTGATAGGGGGGTGGGGGCAGACATTCAGAGTACGCACACTCACACACACACACACACACAGACACACATTTTTTGGCCCTGTAGTGATCTCATAAGTCTACTTTCATTTTTGCAAAAATCGAAAGAAGGCTAATACCTGAAATATGTGACAAAAAAGTAAAAATATTTAATTATATTATAGTTTATTAATGTGAATATAAACAATATGCAGTACTCACGAATGCAATTTATGCTATGCTTCACTGACTGCTTAAGAATTACAATACACAACGAGATACATCTTCAGGTTGTCCATCACAAATGACCGACGATTATAATCACGAAACCCTTATTCTGAAGGCACAAAACTGCGGCAATATGTTTCTTGCCCGTGAGGTGTGGTGAAACTTGAGATCGCTGTTCATCCTTGATTGCTTCCCCACATGGTTGGCAGAACAGAACGCCCCCATCAGAAGTAAAATTATCTTTAAATTCTGCAACAGACGATAGCTTGTAGTTGTTTTTACTTTAGGCATCGTAGAACTGCTTACACTTCACAGTGCCAGAAATGAAATGCATGTGAGTGACATTGGTTCCAGGTAGCTGGGGGAATGGGAGGTCTAGCACGTGGTGCAATATGGCTATGGACAAGGAAATCCCCGGCTTCCACAGTGAGTGGCACGGGGGAGGCAAGTTAAGAATAACACAGTTGCAAGCTGACATACGCTCTGCATGAAGATTTGATAGCTCGCAGGAATTTATGTATTTATACAAAAAATACTTAAAATATGTAGTCTATTTACATAAAAAAGAGAGACAGTCAGTCTGAAAGACTGCACTTGATATCATTTTAAATGCTACAAATGCTGAAAAATGCTAGAAAGGCTGGAGAAAGACTCTTGACATGTTACATGATCAAGAAACAATCAGAACGCTAGAAAGTTACAAGTCATGAGGGGAGCTGGAGCGCGCTGTGAAAGGAGGGAGCAGGCTGGATGTCGTCACGCTCGCCGTGTCGTTGCCGTCTCTTAACTCCAGAGCTCACCAGTGAACTCAGTACACATGCACCAAGCAGTACTTTGACGTCACACACCTCAGTGCATTCTCAGTACATTTCGTGACGTCACCGTAATATAACGACGGAGTCGACTAGTTCATTTAAAATGATAAAATATTTACCTAAATCTCCGAGCCCTAATTATGACTTTGTCTCCAAATAACGACGAACTCTGTAAGAAACAACGCGAAGTGTGTAGAGTATGTTTACGTATAACAATAATAATTATTAAAATTAAGCGCACCAACCCGCTCCCATCAAATGAGACAAGTTTTTTTTTTTTTTTCGTGTAGCCTCCTGAGAGGCCGAGTGCAGGTCTTTCTAGTCGACGCCCGTGGGCGACCTGCGCGTCGGGATGAGAGATGGAAAGGATGAAGATGAATGAAACTGGGCAAGGATGTGGAAGGAAGCGGCCGTGGCCTGTCAGAAGGTACTGTCCCAGCATTTGCCTGGTGTTGAAAATGGGAAACCACGGAAAAACCATTTCAAGGACAGCCGACGGTGGGGCTCGAACCCACGCGTCTACCGAGTCAGCAGATAGCTTGGCCCCTTGACCTAACGCGGAGCTTTAGCCCGCGTAGCCACTACTGTCGGTAATGAGTCAAGGTGAAAAAACCGTAGCATGCCTCCTCTTCTCTTCCCACCCATGCAGCATCTCAAGGTAACGCCAATAACGCCTGTGCCTCTGCTACTGCTCGTGCATACATCCCTCGCTTGGTAACATAATTCACACTGGCTAAGGGCAGCAAAGCACCCGCCCACTTGCTCAACCCTCTTTGACGAGACACGCTCTAAAAATTCCGTACCATACTTTGATAATATCTTTTTTTTCTTAAATTAAATTAGAATGCCATATCCCCTCCAGGGACGTAGGCGACCTGAATTAGAGCCCTAGGAATCACTAACCAGGCTTCCCGAGCCGGAGTTTGCGTGGGGTAGGGTGGCCAGTTCCTTTCCACTCCTCCTCCTGCCATAGCATCCGGCAGGTTCCCATTTTGCATCACGAGACTGGGAGACCCCCTACCAGACCATACCAAGACTTTTAAATTCTTGGCAGAGCCGGGGATCAAACCCGGTACCTCGGGGGTGACAGCCAACATTGCTAGCCACTACGCCACGAGGCGGTCATAGTATCTGTGCATACATGAAAATAAATTGAAACGATTGTTTTGTAACCGTTGTTCTATTGCGACTGTAGTGTGCCCATATATCACTAGCAATATCCTCTACCTTGCTCTCTCCCCTGGGCTGTCCCTAGCAAATCCACGGTCATTCCTCAGGACCACAGGCCTGGAAAACGAATTGTCCAAGTCATTGGCTGGAGAGGGGAAACGTGCTGGAAATAAAGGTTGCTCTCTGAGGGGACTGACTGTAAGGTAATTATCATGGAAGAGAAATGCAGGGTGGATGTTGAGGAGGGACGGTTAAGGGAAAAGAAATGTTAGAATGACCAGCGCAGTGCCACTTAAGGTACCTCACCATATTATTAGAATTTGAAAACATTCAATAGCAGTTCAGTAGCGGTTCACATTCACCGTCATAAAATAGCAAATGTATTGCTGAGGCAGGCTGTGTATTCTTGTAAGGGGAGTATCTGGTGAGACAAGTCGAAACCTATCTTGAAACTTTGTGGACGCAATCGTTGTACTACAAGAGGACAATGTGCGGAAAATCAGCTGCCAGATTGAACTGCAAGGCTCCTGAATCATGTGGCGAATCTCTCATGGGAGGTAGCGAGTACCGTACAAGGTTGGAATGGACAGCCCGGACGGCCCAAGCGCTCAAGGCCGATGGAAAGCAGCCGCACGCTACAGTCAGCATAAACGACACGCCCCACTACTACTCCGAGTGCCACAGGGATGTCCAGCTCCGCCAGCCGTCATGCCTGCTTACCAGGCCAACACCGCCGCCACCACCACTACCAGGATTCCAGCGAGCGGGGCCTACCTTGTGAACGATATGCCTCCATTTAGTCCTGTCCTAGTATAGCATTCCCCTCTCCACCGCATCCCATGCTACTCCTCTCCTCATGAGATCTTCCTTAACCTGGTCAGTTCATCTCTTCCTAGGACGTCCAATCGCTCTTTTTCCTGGCACCTCCATCTCCAATACTGCCTTGGAGTTCGGGTCGGATGCATCCTCTTCACATGACCTAACCCAGGGGCATATATAAGGGGTGTGCTGAGGGGGCTCCAGCCCCCCCCCCCCCCGCGAAAAAGCTAATAAAAATTAAGAAAGCGTTGCTTTGGTAAGAGCATTAAATAATTGTAAATTTGTTTGTACCCCAATCTTAACTTATTGGCTAAGTTATAAACAATATTAAGACTGAAATTATACTAACTCGTGGTGTAGTGGCTAGCATTCTTGGCTATCACCCTGGAAGTCTGGGTTCCATTACCGGCGCTCGCAAGAAATTTAATTCTGAGGGCTAAAACGGGGTACACTCAGACTCGTGAGGCAAAATTGAGAAGGGGTGGGTTCGATCTCCACCTCAGTTATCCTGGAAGTGGCTTTCCGTTGTTTCGCCCCACTTCTACTCGAGGCGTATGCTGGGATGGTTCCTAACTTAAGGCCCCGTCCACCTCCTTCCCAATCCTTATCTGAATCACTACTACAGACACCACAATGACACTGGTAATCATACAAATTCTCCACACAACCAAGTACACGGGGCTAAATGACTGCGATGTTCAAGCCCCTAAAATGATGTTGATGATGATGATGATGATAATTGTTGTTTTAAGGGTCCTAACATGTAGGTTATCTGCCCCTTTTGGTTTGGGTGATAGTAAAAGTGTAAACGAAATGTTACTAAACCTAAAACCAGCTACACACTTAGCCTACAAACTAGAAGACGAAATGGAAAACAAAAATAAGAATAATGGAAACAAAAGACAGCAGGAAAGGAAATGCCCTCAACCTTCGATGAATGAGAATTAAGGGACTTTGAAGAAAGGAGAGCCAGGAAAGGCAGATAGGAAAGGTAAAGAGGAGAGGGACCGCCCCAAAGGCAATGCAAGAAGGAGAAACACCGGAACCAGCTCAGGATTCCCTCGGGGTCGCCAAATCCCAAACTCACCAGACGTGAGCCCTTGAGGGATGTAGCACAATCCAGGGTGCACCATAAGTGGTGGAGCTACATACTCCCTGCTTCCTTGAGGGCCTTGAGCAGAAGGCAGAAGGTACAATGAAAAGAAAACAAGAGGTCTGACCCCTCGAAGAATGAGGGATCAGGAAATACGAGAAAAGGGCCAATCAAGGCGGGAAAGTGAAAGAATCCCTAGGCCTCGGATACCCTAATACCGTCGGGGTCGGAAAAGAACAAGAGTTGACCAAGGGAGGTCGAGAGGAAAGATAACACAGAGGAGCCCAGCACAAGGAAGTGGAAGCAATGCTGGACTCAGGTGGGGTCCCGTAGTCGCCAACCCACGTCCCACAAATTGTGAGTCCCTGGGGCGGGGCTTGGCTAAAATGAAGCAACAAACTGAATATGCATGCTGTTCTCATAAATCAGGACCATTCAACACGACTACCCTGCTTACCAGGTATAGTCAACAGTGAATACAATATTCGTGTCCAAATAGGTTTATGTTTGACAATTCATAGGTCCCTTGACTGAGGATATATTTTCTAGATAAAATCGCTGATAGTAGGATAAAGAATGTGACATTTTGTCATACTAAAATATGGCGTGCATCACTTTAATTTATGCGACAATTTGAATGAATAATAGCCTTACCCTAGTGTGTTTATAAATCTTATTCAGGAAACGTAAGAGGCCTATCCTTCAGTGGATGACACTCAACATGGAATAACGCTTCTCTCAAACATCACAATAAACAATAATCAAGAACCGATAAGATAGAAGGGGGCTGCGTGGCGCAGTCGGTAGAGGCGCTGTGCTTCTAACTGAAAGGGAGTGGGTTCGATCCCCAACCGGGTGGTGGATCTTAGTAACATAACTACCACTTTCGGTAACGCAAATAGCTCTTGAGTTAACTCAGCCTACACCAGAAATTAGTACCAGGGTACCAGGGTGCTGATGTCACAAACAGTGGGAGCCTCTACCTTTCACCACTCCTGGAAGCCTCTACCTTCCACTACCCAGGGCCTCCATGGCCTGAACGGAGTTGGAAGAAGGAAGATTGTAGTTTTACGTGACCGTTAATCGCGAGATCATAAGCCACGGGACCTCCTTTTTACGTGGAATCCGACCCACAGGACATGGCATTTCACTTTGAAAATCTCACATGCATTGACCAGGAATCGAACCCGGTCTGCCATGGTAGGAGGCCAACAGCTTGACCGCTGAGCCACCACGCCCCCTTGTACGGAGTTGGCTTGCTTTGAAAACGTAGAGCTTCTTCTGTAGTAATGATTAGTCCTTTTGATTTACACCCCTCAGTATGCCTTCCTTCGGAGGGGAAGTAAAGCCGGCGGTCCCATGTCATAGATTTATGGCATGTTAAAGAACCTTCCACTAATTATACCCGAGCGAAGCTAAATTATAGGTTACATTTGAATAACGCTCTTAAGTTCCAACGTTCGTCGCCAGGAGCCGACTGCGGTGGCGTCTAGTAACCAAGTTGTGAACTAGTAGTCGTTGACGGTGGCGTTTGACAGCAAAAGTAGGAACTACTTGAAAATTCAATGTCGGCAGTCCTTACTTGAATTACAAACAGATAACACACACTAATACAGCCATCACAATTAACACCGGTTATTAGACAGATTCTACACACACCCAAAGTACCCGGGCCTACATGACCACGTTGTCGCAGCCCCTAACTGAGGAACCAACCAATCTTTGATTTCCACAATTAACTTCAGCTAGGGTAAATATCCCTATGTTTTAAAAATATAATTTGGAAGCGGCATCTTCTTTTGTCAGTCGAGATTATAAGAAGAACTACTGCGGTAATAAGCCAACTAAAAGGAGTGTGACTTAGGCAGTTTCTTGAGGTAGAATTCTAAATTTTCATACGTATAATATCTTTATCTTTACATTTTACCACAATTATTCGCAGCTCCAATTTTATTTAGTAACAACTTCTGTCTAGTGTGTAAAATGTAATGTTTATGTGAACTTTTCATTTTATTTTAAACCAAATTTGTAAGAATATCCATTTCACATTATATTATATAATCTATTATTATTTTTTAGTCAATTTTAGCCTCCAGGTTGTTGGTTCCCACGGACTCAGCGAGGGAACTCACCACTACCGCCTTTCCAGGCAGTATCCTAGAGCTGAGAACACTTGGTCGGATTGGATACAACTGGGGAGTGTGATCAGCACTTCATCCAGGTGGCCTTACCTGCAAAGCGAACAGTGGCCTCATGAGGGATGGGAAGGGAAGGGAAGGAAGAGGGAAGGAGGCGGCCGTGGCCATCCCGGCATTTGCCCGAAGACGAAGTGGGAAACCATGGAAAACCACTTCGAGGATGGATCAGGTGGATATGGAACCCCCTCTACTCATTTGGACTACCCGAGGCTGAGTAGACCCCGTTCCAGTCCTCATATCCAGGACCTCCGGGGTGGCAGCTAACCATGCTGACCGCTACGCTACGGAGGCGACACTTATATGATGAAGATGTCATTGTTATATCGAATCATGTACGTTTAAAAACTATATTATTAAACATCATTTCATAGTATTGACAGGGTGGGTTACACATTGAACAAAAAAATGAAAATCCACAGCCTGCTTCCAGTCTCCGACCGGGTCAGGAATGGAATGCATGAAGCACCCATCTAACGGCGAGGATATGAACAGTACCGGCTGCCGAGGCCTGACGCACTCCTCTGGGGCAATGATTAAATGAATGACAGATGAAATGAAATGATAGTGAAGAGTGTTGCTGGAATGAAATTTTGACAGGGAAAACCGGAGTACCCGGAGAAAAACCTGTCTGCCTCCGTTTTGTCCAGCACAGATCTCACATGGAGTGACCGGGATTTGAACCACGGGCCCAGCGGTGAGAGGCCGGCGTGCTTCCGCCTAAGCCACGGAGGCTTTTGGATTACACATTACATATTTAATTTCTCTTTTCTTTCTTATCACAAAAGGAGATCTCTGATCCATATAATTTGGACTTGCCCAAAGTCTAATGTAGAGCACGTGACAATGACAATGCGAGACCACATGTGGCAACCAGAACCGCCAACAAGCTCCGGTCATTTCACCGGGAGAGTCTGGACCTCCCAGCATCAGTAGTGATTTCCACGTTTTTGGTCCTCTGAAGAAGTTCCTGGCTGGACAGCGATTCACGTGCAACGATGACACCAAGAAAGTAGCCCGACGATGGTTCCACAGTCAGCCGGCTGAATTCTATCACATCGGGATCTAAAATTTAGTGCTGCGATGGGACAAATATCTGTACAAATGTGTGAACTATGTGGAAAAATAGTGTAAAACAGTAGAACAGTACGTATATTTGTAATTACCTGTATGTATTTTGATTTTGCTAAAAAATAAATAAGGTGCAAAAACTTTTCGATCCACTCTCGTATTTTTTTAAATGTGTCATTTTCTACTACGGCTTGCGGTTGAAGTCTAAAGTATGGCTCTGGATCTATTGGTAGATATTATTATTATAATTTCGATCAATTTTGAACAGTCCGTGTTCACTCAAAAGAAATATATTTTGGTCTCCACCTTTATTATTGTAACCAGCGGCTTCGGTGGCGTAGTCGGTAGCATGCTGAGCTTCTATGGCCAAGATCTCGGGTTCAAACCCGGCCGAAGTCGTTGGATTTTTTAAGAACGTTACAAATCTCTCAGTATGCCTTCCTTCGGAGGGGAAGTAAAGCCGGCGGTCCCATGTCATAGATTTATGGCATGAAAAATAATCTTCCACTAACTATACTCGCGGAAGCTAAAATTTGTAGGTGAGTTTGATAACGCTATATTAGTTCCAACATTCGCCGCAAGGTGCTAACTGCGATGGCATTTAGTAGTCACGTCCGCAGCTAGGTATCATGGAATGTAGCATTTGGTAGCAAAAGTAGGAACTACTTGAAAAAAATAATCCTCTGCAGTCCTTCTACGTGAATCACAGATAACACACACTAATACAGCCATCACAATTAACACCGGTTATCAGACAAATTCTTCACACACCCAAAGAACACGGGGCCACATGACCACGTTGTCACAGCCTCTAAACTAAGGAACCAACCAACGTATTATTGTAACCTTGACTATCCGCAAGATACCTTCTAGAATCGTTCTCAGTTCACCGTTCCCATCCCCATCATCTACATAATTCTGAGACCTCTTGCAATCCCACTCAATGCTTTTACTAAAGAGCCCCATTTTGCTATACAATATTATTCCGTGCGGTAGAACCACTCGGCTACTTAAAACCCCACTCATTCTTTCTTCAGACTTCTTTGTTCACATTCCACTCGACAGGAGAATGCTTTCTCGAGGAACTGAAAGGCAAGACTCAATATTTTTAAGTAGCTCTCGATATACTTTTAAATTTCTGAAAAGAATTCACGGTGACTTTTGGGAAAGAAGAAACAAACATGGCAATATATGGACAGTAAATCACTTTCTGGGCACATTTTATCAGTGTTGCTAATTTTAGCGTCAAGTAACTGAATCCAGAATTTGTTTAAAACAAATTTTCACGACAAAATATTATGAATTACGAATTGTTATTGTTGTTAATTCGTATTAGGGGTTTTGGATACTAGTCCCGTGCACTTGGGTGTGAGTTCAATTCGTGTTTACGACTGAAAAGCACCAAACTTCTGTTTACAAAGGCAACAATGTAGAATGGCTTCAAACCACATAATGTTCAATTTGTCTTATAACCCGTGTTTCTTAGGTGACTGTAATGATTAGGGACGAGACTTGAAATAAGGAACTATCCCGGGATTTGCCTGGAGGGAGAAGGGGAAAAAAAGACGGGGAAAAACCACCCTCAGAACAGACACTGTCATTGCCGAGATTCGAAACTCCAATCTCCGAATTTTCTACAGCTGTCCATCACGACCGTGGTGTGCGATTTAACACGATTTAAAAATTAAAACTATAAAATATAAAAAATATAAAAATATGAAAATATAATTCTTTTTTTCAAATATTTATAAAAAAAATAAAACAAAAACAAAAACATTGAAAATAAAATAAAAATAAAAACAAAAATGAAACTACAAATAAAAATAAATAAAAAATCAAATAATAATGAAAATGAAAATAAATTGACAATAAAAATTAAATTTGAAACTAAAATGAAAACATAAGAAAATGAAATTTGAAAAATTAAAGTCATTGATTAATATATCCTGATAATTTTGTGTGATACAAAGATATCCATATTTTTTTGAATAGTTCATTTGACCCTTGAGAAATAATCGGTTGAAAATCTCTGGTTTAGAGATTCGCAGCGAAACGTAAAAACTTCCTGACAGACTCAGACTAAATGAGTGTCAAGGGGATGAATTGCTTTTAATTTGTGGAGTGGTTGAGAAAAAGGAGCCCAAGCGACACTTGACTGGTGATATTCGCCTGAACAGCGTGATGAATGGTGAAGAGGGCCCGACACGGAGGGAGAGAAAACATATACATAGCTTTATCGGAAGTCGCTTTCTGCACCTGCTGTTCCATTCTCTGACATTTAAACTTGCATGAGGTTTGCTGAAAATAAATGCACGTACCTCCAGATGTATCAGATGAAACTGGAGATTCGTGCCCATAAACTTGCATTGCTGTTAAAGGGAGCTACAGAACTTTGAATCATCGAACAGCACACGCCAGTGTTACCTAGGAGATGGGTTCGTGATGTCATAAGGTGCTTTCGATGATGATGATGATGATAATAATTGTTGTTTTAAGGGGCCTAACATCTAGGTTATCGGCCCCTAATGATCTGGGTGATAGCGAAAATGACAATGAAATGGAAACCAGAACGAAAATTAAGTGAGACGGAAAATACTTACAAAAAGGAAATTCAGATTGAAACAACTCACAAAATGTTCTTACAAAAGGGGATTTAGAACGAAAATATTCACAAAAGGAATAGATTGAAAAATACCCACAAAATGCAGGCTAGGTTCAAAAATACGTACAAAATGCAATGCCGAGTCGAAATACTTACAAAATGCAATTGAAATTCAAAATACAAAATGCAAATGCGATCGTAAATACGTACAAAATGCAATTGAGGTTCAAAATACTTACAAAATGTAATTGAAATTGAAAATACACTATGCAAATCAGATTAAAAGATCCCATTTCCAATCCAAAGTATTCACAAAGTGCAATTGAAATTCAAAATACTTACAAAATGCAATTGAAATTGAAAATGCTTACAAAATGCACGGTAGATTCAAACTACTCATTTGGATTGACAATACTTACAGAATGCAATTTAGATTGAAAACACTTAACAAAACGTAATTTAGATTCAAAATACCCACAAAATGCAATTTAGATTTAAAATTCTTGCGAAATGTGGTTTTGGTTGAAAATACTTACAAAATGTAATTGAAATTCAAAATACTCAGTAAAATGCCCTTCTCCTACATTGAAAGACTTACTAAAAAGCAATTTAGATTGCCAATCTTTACAAAATGCAATTGAGGTTGAAAACAATCGCGAAATGCAATTTAGATCGAAAAAACTCACAAAATGCAAGGTAGATTAAAAATACCTACAAAATGTAGTGTAAAAAACCCTAAAGGGAATTTAGATACACGGGGAGCCAAGAAACAAAAACAGTGCGCGAATCTTAAAGAGAAAAGGAAATATAACGAAAAGAATACAAGAGGTCTGACCCCTCGAAGAAGGAGGGATCAGGAAAGATGAGACAAGGGCCAATTAAAGCGGGAAAGTGAAAGACTCCCTAGGCCTCGGATACCCTAAGACCGTCGGGGTCGGAAAAGAACAAGAGTTGACCAAGGGAGGTCGACAGGAAAGAAGACGGAGAGGAGCCCGGCACAAGAAAATGGAAGCAATGCCGTACTCAGCTGGGGTCCCGTGGTCGCCAACCCACGTCGCACAAGATGTGAGCCCCTGGGGGAAGGTGCCTTCGAACCTTGCGTTATGGTACATTATGCAACGAGCCTATAGTGGCAATAATTAAGACACAAGTATGTTTATAAAACGAGCGAAGCGAGGTTATAATTTCCATACGAGTGTCTTAATTACCATTATAGGCGAATTACATACGACTGTTTATGTTCGACGTTAATTATATCTTCTAACATAAATAGGGTATTCGTAAATAACCGTCGAGATGCTGTCGTTTGCCTCATTCTTCTTGGGAATTGTGTGGGCTCAGCATTTGATCTCTACCCAATAACGAATTCCATAGCATTGAAACATTGTTTATCCTGAAGTATCACCAACAGATGGCACACAGATATATGCAAGATCATTGTGTTATTTTGGTGAAAAAACATAAAACATGCTGTTACAAACGCTTTAAAATTAAAATGTATCGTATTATCAACTAGTTATTCTTCAAATTCGAAGCGTATAAAATCTCAACGAAAGGAAATCAATGTATCCCAAATAGAACAATCATGACATCTTGCGGAAAAGTTTCGCATAACAAATCCCTTTACTGAACAGCTGGATTATAATTTCCGTGGAACTAATGTCATACGATTGCTTCTTCCACGATGTTCTGGTGTGTTTATATCAACAACAACATTCACTAAAATTGTCGGTGAAATCTTACGAATGTAGAAATTGGAGTTGCGGATATTAAGGCACAGTGCTATTTATTTTGCAATATTCCGCAGTTTGTTTATGCAAAAATTACGGACACTTTCCATGTCGGTATAGGCTAGGATACAATAGTGTGTTGCAAACTTCTGGACGTCGATTCCTACATTTCATGCATATTGCATAGTATTTTCTTGTTACCGTAGAGGTTCGTGATGATTTTGTCTTTGTGTGAGGAATTGTAACTACATTGGTTGATCCAATACACATTGTCAACTTTCAAATCGTCTAATTCATGTCCGACATGTTGGATTTTGAGCGCATGTGCGAATCTATCCTTACCTAATTGGTCAATGAATGAAGTCTGATTGGTTGGAGAAACTGTATCATAATGAAAAGGCGTACTATAATGACCCCCATTATGACACAGTTTTCTGACATACAGAATATTTACATTTCAACATCGTCGAACATAAACATTATTAGAGATTGTTGTGTATTCATTTCAGGGGTATGCGAGATCTTGGTCATAAGCCCCGTGTACTTGGATATGTCTGTAGAAGTGTGTAACAGCAATTATTACGATCTACAATAGGGGAATGTGCCCCGGGACTCGCGGGCATTTGCCAAGAAGGAAAAGGAAGGAACCTTTTAGTTTTACGTGGCCGTTAATCATGCGATCTTGAGCCACGTGAACTCCTTTTTACGTGGAATCCGAACCACAGGACATGGCATTTAACTTTGAAAATCTCACATGCATTGACCGGGAATCGAACCCGGTCCACCTTGGTGAGAGGCCAGCAGCTTGACCGCTGCGCCACCACGCCCCTTTTGCCTAGAAGGGGCATGGAGAAACCACAATGAGGATGGCCGCTGACAGTGCCGTGATTTGTACCACCGATCTCCAAACTTGCTGCAGCTACCCCCGACAGTCGGGGAGCGCGATTTACTGTTCACAGCTACGCGACAGTTACATTATTAGAGCCCTGTTTCATGCAGTCGAACTTCTTTTAAGCGACCAGCGAAGTTTCCACGAAAAATGGAAAATACCGTACTTTGAGGGAGGTTGTCTTCTCAGTTTTGCCCCAGCAGAGAACACGTGAATCCCGTTCCAGCCCTCAGACCAGAATTAAATTTCTTGGCAGAGCCGGGAATCGGAAAGCAAGAGCGTATTTTATAAAGGACCAGAGTGCTGTATTCGTAATCTCTACTTAGTATAAAACAAAGTCTCCGATTCCTGGATGTCACGGATAATCTCGAGAACCACTGGAGGGATTTTGATGCGGTTTTCACCATTCTGTAAAGGATATCTCGAGGAAGGTTTCTGTAGAAAATAATTTATTTATGATCAAAGGAAGCCGAGCAGTAACGATTTCAGTGAAAAAGTCGAAAAAAATCTGGCGTCCGTGCACTTTTTAAGCTTACGCTGGGCAAACCGTTAAACATATCAATTTACTATGAGTGTAAAAATAGTTGAGCATGAAAAGTTCTACAAACAAAAAGTCCGCGAGAGCATATCTCTATCTTCAATACATCGCCCACTATAAGTGTTTTTACGTTTTCATTTCTTCCAACAATCTCCATTCAGTTACTGAGGCGACAGTTTACGAGCTAGCTAGGGGTGAGCCTATCACCCCAGTTACAGCCTAGCTAGCGGGCGAGCCTATTACCTCAGATACAGCCAGCAGCAAACTGTCGAGTCGTGTTGAGTTATGACTTCAGAGAAGGGTGGTTGTGTTTGGAGTCTCCCTGGAAGTACAACTCAGCTTTTCTTCATTTCGCCTGTGACCTTTTCGTTCCGCAAAATACACAGTCAAGTTAAGATTGGACGGAAGGGGGATTTGTGTTTCATGCACCTCGCCATTCTTAACTTACGTCTGACAAGAATTCGTTGCACATGCATCTCCATGATAATATAATTAATAGTCCAGGCAGTGATTTTAAACCATCATGCCGAGACGTAAAACGGATATACGGCGTAGTTCATTGACATAGAAAAGAAAGTGCTTATCACGTAATGCCTTCATAACTGTTCGCGGGCGAAGCCGGGATGGGTTTCTAGTTATTTATATTTAAAAGTAGGAACGAAAATAGTTGATGAAAATGCGAAGTGATTAACGCTTGTATGTATATAAATAATTTACCAATAACCTGATCACTTTGCTAGAAATTGGCAACGGCGACACCATCTCTGTGGATGATGTAGAATAAAATGTTATTGTATTACCATCCAGACTTTCAGCCCATGATGACATTGTGACAGATTTACTGCGAAACATTCACATCGGCGAAGGATATAATTAATTTCTCAAAAGTTTCTTACGCCAAAGAGTGAACACTGTAATGAAATTAATTTTATGTTCGACCCTCACTATTATGTGTCAGATAACTGTATCATAATGATGGTCATTATAACACTGTTTTCCATTATGATACAGTTTCTCCAGCCAATCAGAGCTCGTTCATTGACCAATTAGGTAACGATAACTTCGCGCATGCGCTCAAAATCCAACATGTCGGACATAAACACAACATCGAACTATAATAAATTACCGACATGGAATACCCACCGTCCATATGCTCGCGTAAATAAACTGGCGAATATGAGACAAGAAATAGCACTGTACCTTAAAATCACCAACACTAATTTCTACACAGCGCATTGTCTTCAACTGACACCGGTGACGGCAGATGTAAACATATGGTTTGCATATGGCATTGCAAACACACAGAGCGCATGCGTCGGTCGTTCAAAGCTCTTGAAAGGCAGAGATATAACACCCAACGCTCGCTCTGCGATCACAAAATTCCAGTAGCTGACTCTCAACAGATATTTATGAATATTTATGTTAAAACATATAATAAAGTTATAATTATCGTCGAACATAAACAGTCGTGTGCAACTCGCCTATAATGGTAATTAAGACACTCGTATGGAAATTATAAAACTCGCATACGCTCGTTTTATAAAAAATACTCGTCTCTTAATTATAGCCATTATAGGCTCGTTGCATAATGTACTATTCAAGCCATTGAACTTATATCCAGTATTTCATCGTGAGTACTAGTAGAATACAGGGTCATCGAAAAATAAGGCCAACATTTAAAAAAATTATAGCACCGAAACCCTTTATGTTAAACGTGTAATTCTTTCACTGAACGCCAGCTGGTTAAAGTAAATTTTGTTTTGGAGGGGACGTGACCTTGCTATGCACACACTAGATGCGCAGTAGCCAAGGTCGGCCAGGGGCGCGCGCGCCAATGACTGCACCGCCCGTCAAACTGCACCTGATTACAAAGCTGTCATCGATGGTTTAATCAGTTTAAGGAAATAGGGACTGTAGAGAAAAAGTCTAGGCCAGGCCAACCACCAACATCAGCATTGAACGCACGCTTTCCCAATGGCTGGATTGGTACGTGCAATCATTTCAGGAGTAACTGTCAAGATTGCGGCAGAAATTCGCTCCCTCAGGTGCTCCAAATCCCGATTTTTTTCTGCATACACTATGTTTTTAATGTACCCCCAGAAAAAAATCCAAAGGGGTGAGGTCAGGACTTCATTGGCCTGTACATGTATTGAGATTTGAGGTAACACATATAGCACTATAAATATTGGTTCGTTAACCAAAAATGATAAAATAACGTTTCCTGCCTAGTACGCCTCAATATAGGTCTGCCTTGGGTGCTTGTGGGTATCTACCCACATAAGCTAACGGCGGTCCTTTTTGAGGATCCAACCAGCCTTCGGGCTGACTACCTAACAGACAGATAAAATAATATTCTCGACAATCCATTATTATTCAAAAGACCCATATATAATCAACCATAAAATCCATAAATATTAAATAAGCCTACTAGTAATGGCAATGAAGGTAATTATTTGTTTACATACTGTAGTTTACGCCCACATAGGAGCACTTGAATCAAACCAAATACTTTTAAGTCCTCTACAGATTGAGCTCTCACCTTCTTACTCCTCTTCCAAAACCTCTTCATTCTGGCTGACCTGGCTGCCCTTTCCTCACCAGTTGCTAATATTGCATAAAAAAACAAGATGTTCAGTAAAGAACATATAGCCTACTTTCTCCTAAATGCACGGGTATTGTTATAACTCTTTGTCCTTTTCAAGGAGCATGATTTAATGTTGGTTGTAGTAGCTTGTTGAAATACAACGTGCTATAGGGGTATTAAACATGAATATGAGGTGCCCTTTGCTAGTGCTACCTCTGTACCAAATTTCGTTCCATTCGGTTTCACCGTGTTCGAATTGATAAGGGGAATCGATTTTCACACAAAGATGGCCGCCATCCGCAAAATATTAGGCTGATGACCTATTAGTTTGGTCAAAGGATGCTCCCTCCATAAAGGTATGTTGTTGCTAAATTCGCTAGAGATCGGATGATTAGGCTAATCGTAATTTGATTTAAGCTTTGAACATTTGTGTGGCCGCCATTACGTTTCCGTCAAGATGGCGGCGATATAAAACATGACATTGAGGTGCCCTTTGCCAGTGCTACCTCTGTACCAAATTTCGTTCATTCGGTTCCATCGTGTTTGAATTATTAGGGGGAATCAATTTTGACATAAAGATGGCCGCCATCCGCAAACTATTAGGCGAATGACCTACTAGATTGGTCAAAGGATGCTCCCTCCATAAGGTATGTAGTTGCAAAATTTGGTAGAGATCGGATGATTAGGTTAATCGTAATTTGATTTAAGCTTTGAACATTCGTGTGGCCGCCATTACGTTTCAGCCAAGATGGCGGCGATATAAAACATGACACTGAGGTGCCCTTTGCTAGTGCTACCTCTGTACCAAATTCCGTTCATTCGGTTCCACCGTGTTCGAATTAATAGGGGGAATCAATTTTGACATAAAGATGGCCGCCATCCGCAAACTATTGGGCTAATAACCTATTAGATTGGTCAAAGGATGCTCCCTCTATAAAGGAATGTTGTTGCAAAGTTTGGTAGAGATCGGATGGTTATGTTAGTCGTAATTTAACTTAAGCTTTGAACATTTGTGTGGCCGCCATTACGTTTCTGTCAATATGGCGGCGATATAAAACATGGCACTGAGATGCGCTCTGCTAGTGCTACCTCTGTAGCAAATTTCGTTCCATTCGGTTTCACCGTGTTTGAATTAATAGGGGGAATTTATTTTCACACAAAGATGGCCGCCATCCGTAAACTATTAGGCTAATGACCTAGTCATTTGGTCAAAGGATGCTTCCTCTATAAAGGTATGTTGTTGCAAAATTTGATAGAGATCGGATGATTAGGTTAATCGTAATTTGATTTAAGCTTTGAACATTTGTGTGGCCGCCATTACGTTTCCGTCAAGATGGCGGCGATATGAAACATAAGACTGAGGTGCCTTTGTTAGTAGTAGCTCTGTACCAAATTTCGTTCCATTCGGTTGCACCGTGTTTGAATTAATAGGGGGAATCGATTTTCACACAAAGATGGCCGCCATCCGCAAACTATTACGCTGATGACCTATTAGATTGGTCAAAGGATGCTCCCCCCACAAGGATATGTTGTTGCAAAATTTGGTAGAGATCGGATGATTAGGTTAGTCGTAATTTGATTTAAGCTTTGAACATTTGGGTGGCCGCCATTACGTTTCCGTCAAGATGGCGGCGATATAAAACATGACACTGAGGTGCCTTTTGTTAGTACTACCTCTGTACCAAATTTCGTTCCATTCGGTTGCACCGTGTTTGAATTAATAGGGGGAATCGATTTTCACACAAAGATGGCCGCCATCCGCAAACTATTACGCTGATGGCCTATTGGTTTGGTCAAAGCATGCTCCCCCCATAAAGGTATGTTGTTGCAAAATTTGGTAGAGATCGGATGATTAGGTTAGTCGTAATTTGATTTAAACTTTGAACATTTGTGTGGCCGCCATTACGTTTCCTTCAAGATGGCGGCGATATAAAACATGACACTGAGGTGTCCTTTGCTAGTGCTACCTTTGTACCAAATTTCGTTCAATTCGCATTCACCGTGTTCGAATTGATAGGGGGGGACAGACATTCAGAGTACACACACTCACACACAGACACACACACACACACACACACACACACACACACAGAGACTCACACACACACATACACACACACACACACACAGACTCACACACACACATACACACACACAGACAGACACACTTTTTTCGCCCTGTGTTGATCTCATAAGTCTACTTTCATTTTTTGCAAAAATCGAAAGTAGGCTAATATACTCTTGTCTGTAATAGTTCTGGTTAATATCCCCATCCTAAAATTAAAAAAGTCCTCTCGGCACGCCGGAAGGCGGAGGTAGATTTCACCGGACAAACTAGGGGATAGGCGGAAATAGGCAGAATATGCAGGTTTTCGTAGAAGGATCAGACCTCATTTATTGCGAGAAGGTATTTTATAATTGGAGCTTAATTAACTTTGTTTTTCGTCATTTTATGCATATTTTAAACATTTTATTGTCTTATGGGAACGGTAACCTTTTTGTCATTTGGGGTCCATTTTTAGCCTACTTTCGATTTTTGCAAATAATGAAAGTAGACATGAGTTCAACACAGGGCGAAAAAAAAGTGTCTGTCTGTGTGTGTGTATGTGTGTGAGCCTGTGTGTGTGTGAGTGTGTGGACTCTGAATGTCTGTCCCCCCCTATCAATTCGAACACGGTAAACGCGAATTGAACGAAATTTGGTACAAAGGTAGCACTAGCAAAGGACACCTCAGTGTCAGGTTTTATATCGCCGCCATCTTGACTGAAACGTAATGGCGGCCACAAAAATGTTCAAAGCTTAAATCAAATTACGACTAACCTAATCATCCGATCTCTACCAAATTTTGCAACAACATACCATTATGGGGGGAGCATCTTTTGACTATACTAATAGGTCATCAGCCTAATAGTTCGCGGATGGCGGCCATCTTTGTGTGAAAAACGATTCCCCCTATTAATTTGAACACGGTGAAACCGAATGGAACGAAATTTGGTACAGAGGTAGTACTAGCAGAGGGCTCCTCAGTGTCATATTTTATATCGCCGCCATCTTGACGGAAACGTAATGGCGGCCACACAAATGTTCAAAGCTTAAATCAAATTACGACTAACCTAATCATCCGATCTCTACCAAATTTTGCAACAACATACGTTTATGGAGGAAGCATTCTTTGACCAAATTAATAGATCATTAGCCTAATAGTTTGCGGATGGCGGCCATCTTTGTGTCAAAATCGATTCCCCCTATTAATTCAAACACGGTGAAACCGAATAGAACGAAATTTTGTACAGAGGTAGCTCTAGCAAGGGCACCTCAGTGTTATTTTTTATATTGCCGCCATATTGACAGAAACGTAATGGCGGCCACACAAATGTTCAAAGCTTAAATCAAATTACGACTAACCTAATCATCCGAACTCTACCAAATTTTGCAACAATATACCTTTATGGAGGGAGCATCCTTTGACCAAAATAATAGGTCATTAGCCTAATATTTTGCGGATGGCGGCCATCTTTGTTTGAAAATCGATTCCCCCTATCAATTCGAACACGGTGAAACCGAATGGAACGAAATTTGGTACAGAGGTAGCACTAGCAAAGGGCACCTCAGAGGCATGTTTTATATCACCGCCATCTTGACGGAAACGTAATCGCGGCCACCCAAATGTTTAAAGCTAAAATGTAAATACGACCAACCTAATAATCTAGTCTCCACCAAATTTTGCAACAACATATCGTTATGTGGGAAGCATATTCTGACCAAACTGCAAGATCATCAGCCCAATAGTTTGCAGATGGTGGCCAAGTATGTGTGCAAATCGATTCCCCCTATCAATTCAAACACGGTGAAACTGAATTGAACGAAATTTGGTACAGAGGTAGCACTATCAAAGGGCACCTCAGTGTCATGTTTTATATCGCCGCCATCTTGACGGAAACGGAATGACGGCCACCCAAATGTTAAAAGCTTAAATCAAATTACGACCATCCTAATAATTTGATCTCTACCAGATTTTGCAACAACATGCCTTTTTGTGGAAAGCATCTTATGACTGATTACAAGGTCATCAGCCCAATAGTTTGCAAATAGCGGCCATGTATGTGTGCAAATCCATTCCCCATATCTATTCAAACACGGTGAAACCGAATTTAATGATTTTTTTTTACAGAGGTAGCACTAGCAAAGGGCACCTCATATTCATGTTTAATATCCCTATAGCACGTTGTATTTCAACAAGCTACTACAACCAACATTCAATTATACTCCTTGAAAAGGATAGAGAGTTATAACAATACCCATGCATTTAGGAGAAAGTAGGCTATATGTTCTTTACTGAACATCTTGTTATACTTGTGGTCACATTGCCCTTATGCAAGGTTTCGACACTGATGTGTAACTATGTAACGGTCTGTTACTTCTTCACGCAAAATTATATCTCCCGCAGAGATTTTGGTTGGTTCCTCAGTTTAGGGGCTGCGACAACGCGGTCATGTAACCTCGTGTACTTTGGGATGGCTGTATTAGTCTGTAATTCAGGTAAGGACTGCAGACGGTCAATTTCAAGCAGTAGTTCCTAATGTTGCTACCAGGTACTACCGTCAACGACACCTGGCTGTGAACTTGGCTACTAGATGCCACCGCAACCAGCAACTCCCAACGAACGTTGGAACTTCCCCTCCAATGGAAAGCATACTGAGGGATTTTTAGCGCACTTAGAAAATCCGACGACTTCGGCCGGCTTTGAACTCGCGACCTTGAGCATAGAAATTCAGCATGCTACCAGTTACGTCACCGAAGCCGCTTCACACTTAGTCAGATGGAAATCTGAATCTGATCTCGTGCAAGTGCGTTGTCATGGCTACGTCTGATGGCTCATCCCTCATCAATTTAGTAGTGTTGCCATGGCAACCTCTGATAGCTCTTGGCATTTTCTTATAATTCCGAAATCATTTTTCTCATCCCTTGGCATAATGGTGGGTCATATCAAAAATTATTTCAGACCAACACCTTAGAAGAAATAACGGCAGGAAATTTCTTATAAAGTTGGATCATATAAGGGAAACGATGATGCATGGTAAAAAAAATTGGCAAATTTTACAAATTTTCAAAAAATCTCTTCACATAAATATTTTGACATTATAAAAGTTGATTTTGGTTGCCACTAACAAGCCATTACTGTGATATGAGTATCATTTGTCAACAATATTTGTAGCACGTTCAACAATCGAATGAATATTGACATTTTATTCCTCACTTAAGCTGGATTTCCCCCCTTAAAAGCAAATAAATCACATAAAAAAGAGTTCATATATTTATACTGAGGAGACAGCCGTAACTTTCAGCTAGGAACCTTCCCAGCACAGAAGTGGATCTCCACGGAAAACCACTAGTAGGATTGCAGAGGGGGAATCGCAATCATCTCTAGACCGTTTTGCTTCTCGAGGCTGAGTGTACCCCGTTGAACATCTCTAATCAGAATTACATTCCTTGACAAAGCCGTGAATCGAATCCTCATCTCAGGGGTGGAAGCCAAGTATCCAAGTCACTACACCTTCATAAACAGACTCTTCCAATTAGGAAACGACCATCCTACCACTGATCAACCGACGAAGGTTTGCGACTGGTTGTAGAGGAGGATAGGTGAATGAAGAGCACCAATCCCTCCAGTAATTAGAATATTCAACACAGTGTTTTAATCTTCAGTCTTTTGACTGGTTTGAGTAGCTCTCCATGCCTCCCTGTCCTGCACTAATCGTTTCATCTCTACATAGCTATCACATCCTACATCCGAGGCAATCTGTTTAACATATTCTAACCTTGGTCTACCCCTACATTTCTTGTCATCGATCCTTCCTTCCATAACTAAGCTTGCTATTCCTGGGTGTCTTAGTATGTGTCCTACCAACCTATCTCTTCTCTTCATTAGCAGCCACCAGAAACATCTGTCCTTTCCCACTCGTCTTAATGCCTCTTCGTTTGTAACCCTATCTACCCATCTGATCTTCATCATTCTCCTGTAACACCACATTTCAAACGCTTCAATTCTACTCTTTTCTTTTGCACCAATAGTCCAAAGTTCACTTCCATAGAGCACCACGCCCCAGACAAAGGCTTTCAAAAATGACTTCCTAGTACCTAAATCTATATTCGATGTCAACAGATTCCTTTTTTGTAGAAATGCTTTCCTTGTCTGAGCCAACCTACTTTCTATATCTCTTTGCTTCGTTCATCACTGGTTATTTTGCTTCCTAGGTAACAGAAGTCTCCTACTTCATTTAGCTTTTCACCTCCCAATTTGATGTCCATAGAGGTTTCTGATTTATTGTGGCTGCATTCCAATATTTTTGTCTTACTCATTAAAATTACTTGCAGTATTTTGTTAGAATTCGTGTTCCTTATTTCAAAAATATTTTAAAGGCAGTTAACAGGGGAGAGAATATATTGGTTAAGTCAAATTACGACAGAGAGAATACAAAGGCAGATATTTCCATATCTTAAAGATTACATTGTAGATGCAGATGGTGGAGAAGGGGCTACGTTGATAAACCACATGGTTATCTGCCGAGGCACGTAGCTTTGTACTCAGTGAGAAAGGTTTAGTTTCCTCATGGGAGCAGAGAATATCCGTGAGGTCAATTTCCTTCCTCCCAAATGGAGACATAACATCAGCACATGCCATAAGTGAATGTAAACTTTTATAGCCTACTAAGTATGCTCACCTTGGCTACCGTGGAGACTTGTACGGTCTCGAGATACCATGTTGTTTCAGTCGAGGGGCTTTGACATCGTGGTCATTTTGCCCCATGTACTTTGGTGTATCTCTCTCTCTCTCCATATATATATGGAATATGTCTGATAATCTGTGTTAATGTGGTGTCTGCAGTAGTGTGTGTGTTTGTAATTCAGGCGAAGATTAGGAAGGAGGTGGGTGTGAAGGCTTGTATGGCCTTGCGATACCAAATTGGAACCTGCTTGATGCTGTGGAAGGAGAATGAGCTTAACCCTTAATAGGACAGAACTCTTGTATATTGTTTATCGTTTATGATTTATCGTGTATCGTTCATCGTTTATGGGATGTAATTTATGGTATATCGTTTATGGCTTATCGTGTATCGTTCATCGTTTATGGGATGTCATTTATGGTATATCGTTTATGGCTTATCGTGTATCGTTCATCGTTTATGGGATGCATTTATGGTATATCGTTTATGGCTTATCGTGTATCGTTCATCGTTTATGGGATGTCATTTATGGTATATCTTTTATGGCTTATCGTGTATCGTTCATCGTTTATGGGATGTCATTTATGGTATATCGTTTATGGCTTATCGTGTATCGTTCATCGTTTAAGGGATGTCATTTATGGTATATCGTTTATGGCTTATCGTGTATCGTTCATCGTTTAAGGGATGTCATTTATGGTATATCGTTTATGGTTTATCGTGTATCGTTCATCGTTTATGGGATGTCATTTATGGTATATCGTTTATGGCTTATCGTGTATCGTTCATCGTTTATGGGATGTCATTTATGGTATATCGTTTATGGCTTATCGTGTATCTTTCATCGTTTATGGGATGTCATTTATGGTATATCGTTTATGGCTTATCGTGTATCGTTCATCGTTTATGGGATGTCATTTATGGTATATCATTTATGGCTTATCGTGTAAGGTTCATCGTTTATGGGATGTCATTTATGGTATATCGTTTATGGCTTATCGTGTATCGTTCATCGTTTATGGGATGTCATTTATGGTATATCGTTTATGGCTTATCGTGTATCGCTCATCGTTTATGGGATGTCATTTATGGTATATTGTTTATGGCTTATCGTGTATCGTTCATCGTTTATGGGATGTCATTTATGGTATATCGTTTATGGCTTATCGTGTATCGTTCATCGTTTATGGTATGTCATTTATGGTATATCGGTTATGGCTTATCGTGTATCGTTCATCGTTTCTGGGATGTCATTTATGGTATATCGTTTATGGCTTATCGTGTTAGGTTCATCGTTTATGGTTCATCGTTTATGGGATGTCGTTTATGGTTTGTCGATTACCGGTTATGATTTATGGTTTATCGTTATCGTTCATCGTTTATGGTTTATGGTTTATGGTTCATGGTTTATCGGTTATGGTTTGTCGTTCATGGTTTATGGTTTATCGTTTATCAAGTGGCTTCGGTGGTGAAGTAGGTAGCATGCTGAACTGCTATGCCGAAGATCGCGGGTACAAACCCGGCCGAAGTCGTCGAATTTTTTGAAATATATTAGAATCCTTCAGTAGATTATGCCTTCCTACGGAGGGGAAGTAAAGCCGGCGGGCCCATGTCATAGATTTATGGCATGGAAAAGAACCTACCACTACAATTGGTAGTGTGTAGGTAATATTTCGTTAGAAACGCTCTATCAAATTTCCAACGTTCGACGCTAGGAGTCATTGACTTCTCATAGCCAAAGTTGGAACTACATGAAATTAAACTTGCTCATTCATTTTATCTCATTCACACGGAACGGTGTCCGCATAGAAGCAGCTACAAACTCTGGCGAGCCGAACATGTCCTCGGACACTCCCGGTGGTGTATTCTTTGGAATACACGGTTAGTCAGAGTTAGCCTTTGCTGCTCTTTGATTTATCGATTTTATTTAATTTCTTTCTTTGCAGACACCAACAGTTATCCCTTATTTATTTCTTCTTTTCATTAAACAGGGATTCATTTTGTCTTTGAGTCTGTTCTAGATATATATCTTCTATGGAAACCTTAGCGGCATCTTGCAGAAAACCACTGAAGTTCCTCAATATTTCTAAGCTCAAGGGGACTTCCTCACCAATCCACCAGGCGTCGTCCTCGTCATCAGCTAACATCTCTATGAAGACTGCTCCATGAAGAAAATGTACATTTGTAAAGGGTTTTTATTTTTTGTATGTTGTACATTCTGTTATAAACTCTTTTGTTTCCCTCCCATCTCCCCTTGCCTACCAACCACTGTCGTGTGCGGAATCGCTCGTCCTCACTTCTCCTAATTCAGTCGTCAAGTACAATTCGGAGCCCTCCCACGGGCCAGTCTCCTGTTTTCATGAGACATTTTTAAATCGACGCCATGTTGTGGATGTAAGCTAACAGTAGCCAGGATCATCTACTTTCTTCGGCCATGAAAAAGCTAAGTACAAATCTCCAATGATCTTAGACTTGTTTTAATGGTTTTAATACGCTGAACGCTCTTAATACAATTGTATAGACAGTGTGAAAATTGCTCACTATTGTGCAATATCCGTCTTCGTGGGATTGTCTTTGTCAGGTTTTAGCTATCTAAGCTGGCTTTAAAACATGAAATTTAGTACTTCTTGTACAAAATAAATGGGAATACCTTCCCACACCGAGGGATTCATGTTAAATTAACCGCTGTCTATAAACTTAGCTTTTTCCACCGTGGGAACTCTATTGCCCTATCTGTCATCACAGTTCTAGAAATTTTCCACTCAACATATGCTTCAAACCGCAATAAACTGTGCTCAATACCGTCAAATTGCTGGAACTTCAAGTTAAACAAAACCAATAACTGCAACCCATAAACTCGCCTACGTAATACACATTTAAGTTCAAATTTTACCAAGTGTTCATCATAGCTGCAATAACTTTCTCTTGTTCTACGAACTCACATACACTGCAATAGTGAACATTTTCAACTTATCAGCAAACTATCAGTGCTTCGAATCCGCGTGTGCTAATCTCAACCGCACCGCGTACGTGAGAGCAATAAGTCTGGCCAGGACTTTATCCTAAAGTTCCTATTTCCCTTTTCCCAAATACCTTTTACTAACCAAATTAAATTTTACTATTGGGTTCTTTTTTTTTTTCTACGAGGCTTAGCCCAAAGAGCCTCCCTCCCATCTTGTTGGATTTATCACATATTCACTCTGTTTCAATCTATGTGGCTATAATCAACATTTTAATCTTTCTTTTCTTATCCGGCTAGCTCAGGAATTGTTAACCTTCTAAGTATTAATGTATCTAATCTTTTTTCTCCAGGCTTCACAAAAGGTGACCTGCCCTATTAGAATTTATCAAATTGTTAACTTCTGCGTAAAATAGCGGTAATTTCCGCTTGTATTTTTTTCTCTTCCTGTTACAATCAGGAATCCAATATATTTGTTCATAGCCTTTTCGATTGCCATAAAGGCATTTTAAGGTGCTTGGATCGTACCTAATTAAACTATCAAAGTTAAAATTGCTTTACAATTGTCGTTACAAACTTTAAATTTCTTAATCGTAAGCACACTTTTTAAAATGGAAGATTTTAGTGCTGTATCAGGTTCAAAACTTGTACTCTATTTAATATTGTTTGTAAATTGTAAACCTCTTATTATTAGGTCTGAGACCTTGGCATTTTATAACCAACTATACTGTTATTCTTAACTCAAATTAAAATCACAACCTAAGTATTGTTAATCAGTTCAAAAATTTACAATTTTTTAAATAAATCACTTGTTTTCCTTTTTGCTTTATCTTCCTCGCTAGAATCACGATTAGGCAGGACCTTCTATTCCCTGATTCTTCCTCTAAACTTAAGCTCTCCTTACGAAAAAAGACAATCTCTAAAGCAATAAAGTCTTAACTACTTGTCGCATTTAAACTAAAACTTCAAGTAATAACATTTTCAAAGTTTCTCTTGGTTGTCATAGCCAATTCTAGCAAGCCATTAAGGCAAGTATAGCTAGTTCTGTCAGCTTCCTACTTGTAGGGATTTTATCTCTGACTTATGGTTTGTTTTCAAAATTTCAGTTTTGTTTAAGTTAGATTTGAGGTATTCCTCTATTCTATGCTTTTAATCGGCATCTGGCTGGGTAAAAGCTTAGTTTTCTTTAAGTGCAACAATTGGTTTTCATATAAGATTTTCACAAAAAACAGTAACAACATCGCTAAAATCACTAAAGATACTTTGTCTCCTCCCTCTCTGGGAGCATTCGGTTGGTTTGCCAGAGATCCAACAGTGCCCAGAAATAAAATTATTACTCCAAATTCAAATCTTTCCAGCATTCTTGAATGCATAATAAAATCTAACCCTTCTGAAGGGAAAGTTATTACATCCTTTCCTTTTGGCTTACTTTGTCTTGCCAGAGTACCACCCGTCCCCAATAGTACCGGAATACCGTCTCGAAAGGGAAAGAGCAATCACCGAGCGCTTGCAGGCAACCTCAATTCCCGCTGCGCTCTCCGCTTGCCTTGAACAGGCTCCCACTAAAGTTAGGTCCCTCCTAGGTTTAGCACTGCGAAATTCTTCTTTATATCAAAATTTGTTTAAAATCTAGTGTTGGAATCTCTTCCTATCTACCCATAATTGTCTCTACGCCGAAACCAATCTCCTTTTCTCTCTTATCATCTTCCCTTAGGTAGTGTTAATCCTCAGCAAAAACCTACCACCCGGCACTAAAAGCCATTCGCTAAATAAAATAAATAAATAAATAAATAAATAAATATCGTGTATCGTTTATGGTTTATGTTTTATGATTTAACGTTTATTGTTTCTGATAACTTTTTACGTTTTTTGTTTTGTTTTAAATTTAGGCTTTGTGTTTGTTTTAGGTTTTGTGTCTTTGTTGGTTTTGGTACTGTTTGTTTTCGTTGTTTTTTTGTTATGTTTTTAGTTTTGCATTTTCGGTTTTTGTTTACTGCTTTTGCTTTCCTTTTGTTTTTGCTTGTCACTAGATGGAATGGGTATAATGCTAATATCTGGAAATATTATTCATGATGAAAGTCAAAAAAAGTAAGACAAACATAATTGAATGCAGCGGAAATAAATCAGAAATCCCTATGGAAGTCTAATTGGCAGGCGAAAAGCTCAAGGAAATAGGAGACTTGCGTTACTTAGGAAGCAAAATAACCAGTGATGGACCAAGCAAAGAGGATATAAAAGGCACGTTGGTTCTGGCAAGGAAAGCATTTCTACAGAAAATAATTCTATTGACATCGAATATCGATTTAGGTATTAGAAAGTCATTTTTGAAGGCCTTTGTTTAGAGCATGGCGCTCTATGGAAGTGAATCTTGGACTGTTGGCGCTGCAGAAAAGAGGAGAATTGAATCATTTGAAATGAGGTGTTACAGGAGAATGAAGAAGATCTGATGGTTAGATAGAGTAACAAATGAGGAGGTATGGGCTGTAGTGCCAGGGGTTAATACTGTATGATTGTGAGATCTGGAAAGTGCCCAAAGACAACACCAGAGTATTATGGACTTTTATAAATCGTTGCTTGAGGTACCTACATAAGTCAAACGTGCATTACAATCTCTAACACCGACTTTCTCACTGAAGCACACCCTTTAGAGGTCTCGTAGACTGCTTGTGTAGTTCACAGAATAGCATTGTATTTTTAACGACTTCCATTCCAATAGGACGATTAGCTCAATGAGGCTATTAGTTGTCTGTTTATATTAACGCGCATCAATCTATTGTACTTAACACGTCCAATGTCTGTGTCCCCTTGTTTATGTGTGCTGCAATGCAGTGACGTCACCCATGTGTCGGAAGCTTATAGGCTTCAAGCTCCCCCTCTCTTGTCTCCTGTGTTTTTATGGAAGTAAGCAAAAGCTATACTTCATCCCCTTCCCCTTTCCCATCCCCCAGCATTCCACTTCCTTTGCTCGCTTCTACCGCCTCCGTGCCGTGCTGTGCAACGCCGCGTCGCGCGGCTACTGTGTCGCATCTGGACCCGCTAGGGCTTTAGAATCGGTTTAATCATCATTTTATTTCTTCCGCTCTATAGGTCAGTTGTCAGCGAAATCTTTATTTCCATCATGGCGTGTAGGTGCTGCGGTCAGTTGCTTGTTCTTCAACCAAGTCTGCCCCTGTTTCGATTCCCGGTTAATGCAAATGTGAATAGAGATTGTTGGAAGAATTGAAAACCCTTATAGTGGGCTATGTATTAAAGATAGAGATATGCTGTCGCGGACTATTTTGTAAAAATTTTCATGCTGAACAATTCTTACACTCATACTGTAGTATACTGGTGTCCAAAATTAAAGCAAGGAACTGCTATTTCTCCGTCCCGTCGCTAATTCACGATATAATCAGACAAGCTGTCAACAAATGTCCGTACAATCGTGTTCTGCACGGAAGATGGCATTCCTGTCATTGTACAACCATGCCAATGATGATGTCAGCACACCTGTCAAACGGGGTGGTGTTTACTGGTTAGTTCCACATCAACACTCGCTGTGTACACATGCACAGAAGGTGCAGTAAGGCACAGAGCATACGACTAGACCCTCAGCGGTGGAGGGCGGCCATAGGAAGAATGGAAGCAGGGCAGTCGCAAAGTGATGTGGCCCGATGGCCACTCTGTCGTTCTGTTGTTTTTCGGATGCGGCGACAGTTTGTAGAGACCGAAAATGTACCCCGAAGACCAGGGCAGGGCCAACCACGTGTGACATCAGAACGAGAGGACCGTTATTTGGCTGTAAGGGCACGACGATGGTACCGCCATAGAACTGCACGCCAACTGGCATCTGACCTCGCAGCATCCACTGGAACATTTCTATCGTGGTAAACAGTGTACTGTACAAAAGGCTTCGGCAGAGTGGCCTTTATAGTCGGACACCTGCTGTACGTGTACCCCTGAAGCGTTTGCACAGAAGGGAACGTCTAGAGTGGAGTTGTCAACATGTCAAATGGACGGTCGAACACTGGGCCAATGTTCTTTTCACAGATGAGTCCCGATTTGGTCTGGAGAGTGATTCTCAACGGATTCGCATCTGGAGAGGACCTGGAACACGATTTCTGGACCCAAACATTGTGGAAGGAGACCAATATCGAGGAGGATCCTTAATGGTGTGGGCAGGGATTATGTTGACTACTCTAACACCTCTTCAGGAAATTGTACGAGTAAATCGGCAAAGTTTAACTGCTGTCAGGTATCGTGACGAAATTTTGGAACTTTATGTTCTGTTGTTGAACGTGCTGTGGGCTCAGACTTCGTACTGATGGATGATCATGCCTGACCTTATAGAGCACAGGTGGTTGATGTTTTCATGGAAACGGAAGATATAGCACGCATGGTGTGGCCAGCATCCTCTTACGATTTGAATCCCATAGAGCATGTCTGGGACGCACTAGGGAGACGAGTTGCATCACGTCAGCATCCACCAACCAATCTCCAAGACTTACGAGCTGCTCTGCAAGAAGAATGGGCATTATTGTACAAACATGAGATTGATGACCTCATTCGCAGCATGACCCGCTGTTGTCAGGCCTGTATTGCTGCCAGAAGTGGTCACACCTCATACTGAGCACATAGACCAGTTGTCTAAATGTGTGTGAAAATCCATGAAGTTGGAATATACGAAGAATATTTTTGTCTACTGTTATGCATGTTGCAGTGGTTTACTTTCTGTATTCTTTACATTGTTGCTACTTTACTATCACCTGTTTATACTGTTTTGTGGCAAAATAAACGCAACCTTGCAACATTTCCGTTTGTTGTTTTAATCTTGGACATCAGTGTATATAGATATTTTCAACGGTCTACCCAGCGTAAGCTTAAAAAGCGCACGGGCGGCCAGTTTTTCTTCGACTCGATTTACTGAAATCGTTACTGCTAGGCTTCCTTTGGTCATACATGCATGTTGTTCTACAGAAACCTTCCTCGAGAAATCCTTTACAGAATGGTGAAAACCACATCAAAATCCATCCAGTGGTTCTCGATATTACCCGTTACATCCAAGAATCGGGGACTTCGTTTTATACTATGTAGAGATTCTAATTCATGTAGTTTTATGGTAGTCTCCCGTTACGGCAGTTCCATTAACAGTCGTATTTTAACAGGCGGTGGAGGGACACATGGGTAATAACGTGGTTCTACATTATAGCTACAGCCTTAAACCTAGGAATATCAACCTATTTTAGCCTATTTTCATTTTATGAATAATACATAGGCTTATGAGATCACCTTTTGTCCGTGTATGTGTGTGTGTGTGTGCGCGTATTTGTGAGTGTCTGTCTATGTGTTTGCGTGTGTGTACCCCTCTCTATTAACTTCTAAACGGCTGGAGCGATTTCAATTAAACTCGGTAAGGTTATAGTACTATTTTGGACGACCCCGACAGTGGCCTTCAAAGTTTATTACGTCTTTCCAATCCAACATGGCGGCTGTGCGAAATATTTCTCCGAAACTATTACTGATAACACCCTGAAATTTTATACGGTGATAAAGGGCACTACTACAAGTTCACCATGAGACTTTCGAAAACCTAGTAACAGCAAAACCAACATGGAGGCCAAGCGAATTTGAGACTTTTAAATACACTTTTCTCGCGATTTAACCATCGAAACGAAATGAAACATGGTAGAGTAAATGTTTATAGACATTGTAATACACTGACATCTAATTTCGTTCAATTGTTTACATAACCTCAAGATGGCGGCTGTGCGAAATATTTCACCGGCATTCTATATCTCCGAAACTATTCCAGATATCACCCTGAAATGTTGTTCGGTGATAAAGGGTACTACTACAAGTTTATATATATATAAGTTTCAAAAACTTGTAAAGTATAAAACGAACGTGGCGGCCAAGCGTAGGTGAAAAATTTTAATAGACTTTTCTCGCGATTTGACCATCTTAGCGCAGTGAAATATGGTACAGTAAATGTTTGTAGATATTGTAATGCACTGGCATCTAATTTAGTTCAATTGTTTACAGAGCCACAAGATGGCGGCTCTGCGAAATTTGAAAATTAAGTTTTCATTTCTTCTGTCGTAATCATGCGATCGAAGTGAAAGTTTGAATAATGAACCTACGCAATAGTATTCCTCTAATGGTACATAACTATATGGCCTATACATATAACAATCCAGCATGACGACCATCCGAAATATTTAGACGGTTCTCAATATCTACGAATCTTTTACAGCAATCAAATTGAATTTTTTAATGTTCATAGAAGCTATGAACATATGTTCACCTATAGGACATTCAATAACCTGGTGATCACAAATACAACATGGCGGCGACGCGAAATATAAATATTCACATTGACGTTTCTCGCAATTTAACCATCCAAGTGCAGTGAAACTTGGTACAGTAAATCCTTATACAAATGTTAATCCACTGGCATCTAATTTATTTCAATTGTTTCCATAACCACAAGATGACAGCTGTGCGAAATTTTAAAATCTCGTTTTTTACTTCTTGTGTCCTAATCATGCTATTGAAGTTTGAAGAGGCTACTACACGTACACAATAATCTTCATGTAACAGTAAGACCTACATATATAAAAATCCAACATGGCGACCATCCTCAATATTTAATCGGTTCTCAATATCTACGAATCTATTACAGCAATCAACCTGAAATTTTGTTTGTTGATAGTGGCAACTAACATAAGTAGGATATATGAAAATAGACAGTATAGTTCTTCAGGGAACTACTTGTTTATTTTGTTGTATACTAACGGGAGGGTTCTTTGTGACCAACGCTTTGACTCATGTTTCTGAGAATCTATGAAGTTTTTTAATGAATGTTCTTGAAGTAGACACACATCTATGCACCTTATATCCAGCTAATAATGCCTAACAACAGTTAACAATGAGTTCCACCACAAAGAACCAACCTTCCTTCCCGTAACTACAACACTGATAATTACAGAAAATCCATCATACTATTTGAGTAACAGTTTTTCATAGATGAGAGGTTTCTTTGAACCGCTGGTTATTAATCGCACAGCCTGCGGTGTTGTCAAATCAATATTGTGATATTAACTCTGAATTATGGGGAGCTGTTAAACACCGGCAATTCATTAATATTACAATGCAATCAATTTCCCCTACCAGTGTAACATACTGTGCACTCTAGATAATTCCTCCCCCCCCCTCTTTTAATTCCTTCCCTTGCAATTTGTATTCATTGTGTTATATACGAACTTTCGGAATTAATTGGGAAATTATTAATATTCTTCTTGCTGTCGTTTCGGTCATACACGGACCATACTATTTCAAATGTCCTTTTCATTTGAGCCTGATCTTTAACGTTCGCCCAGTATTCATGCATGCGTTTTCTATGCTATTCCTTCTTTGCTTCTGCCCATGTTTTGCCAGTTTTTGATTTTGGATTTTCTTGGAAACCATGGTGTTCTTGAAGTTTTTCTTGAGTGGAACACGTTTCTGGATAACTTCCTGTCTTATCTCCACTTCATGCAGACCTTTCTCTGCCGCGATGCACAACGCCTCCTTGTTTTTTGTTGTTGTCGTTGAGAAAAAAATGTGGCCGCAGGAAACAATCCTTCTCCTACAAATGATATCCGTGATCTTAGGTACATGTGTGTAGAAATCGAGACTGTGTCGTTTTCTGAATTCACCATTTTCTTTGATTAGACCAAGGGTTTCTGCTTTCGTTTACCTCTCATTCGCTCATCAGATTGGTTACCCTGACACCGTAGAAACAGCAATTCTACTTGTTTTAATATCGTATGGTCTCGGGTGCCGAGGACAAGCTTTGTTATTTGACATTGAGCATGTCGAATCTTGTTGTTCCTTGGAACGCTATGAAATTCAAGGAGGTTAGTTATCTAAGTTCCTTGACACTAGAACGCTTTCTAGTAGAGAAAGGAGGACATTTTTTGTGTTGGCGGAAAATCCCGAGATTAATTTCGCCATTACGAACACGGCCTACTGAATTCAAATGGGTTCTTTAACATACCAAAAACGTATGACATGCGTGCCGTGATTATTGTTGCCTTTCAAAAATCACTTACCACGGCAAGGAGTGACACTGCAAGCTTGGGGTTGGTAGTCGACACGATAGCACTCACCCACCGTGGAAAGTTAGTAGGATTAATGATGATGGTGATTCAGTCACTGAACCATGAACTGATGCAATGGAGAGACCGCCATAGTCCGCAAAGCCAGCGTGGTCGCCACCTCCATGAATACAACCTTCGTACCCACATCATAGTGGTCACATGGCTGCGGTTACGTCGCGTGCGATCAATGGTTTACTCGCAAAGCCATTCTACTAGGCAGAATCTAAATATGAACAGGTACAAAACTGTAGATGTCACCTCCCTCCGTGGTGTAATGGACAGCGTGTTTAGCTGCCACCCGGGCTCTGCCACGAAATTTGAAAAGTGGTTTGAGGACTGGAACAGGGTCTACTTAGCCTCAGGTGGTCCAAATGAGTAGAAGGGGTTCGATTTCTACCTCAGCCATCCTCGAAGTTGTTTTCCGTAGTTACCAACTTCGTATCCGGGCAAATGTCGGCCACGGCCGCCTCGGCCTCCTTCCCTCTTCACTGCCTATCCCTCCCAATCTTCCCCTCCCTTCCCATTCCACACGAGGGCCCTGTTCGCTTTGTAGTGAGGCTGCGTGGGCGAGGTGCTAGTCCCACGTCCCCACTTGTATCCCCCAACCAGATGTTTCAAGTCCCAGGACATTGCCCTGGCGGCGGAAATGGTGGGATCCCTCGCTGAGTCCGAGAGAAAAGCCAACATGGAGGGTAAACCGACTAAATAACTGTATACTAAACATAATAAAATGCCCATCCAGCAGCGTTGTTGTTGTTGTTGTTGTTGAATCATTTAGGGGTTTCGTTACATTAATTATTATATATGAATTGCAGCCGAATAACCATAGCAGGGTATTTTAATTGAACGGCCGAGGGCTCCCAACAAGTTTAATTTCAAATAGTTCCAACTTAGGCTACCTGATGCTACTGTTACTAACACCTAGCGGCGAACTTTGGAACTTGATAGAGCGTTTCTAACAAGCCAAATACAACCTACAAATTTTTCTACACAATACCAATTTGTGGTAGGTTCTTTTACAGTTCGATTACCGCACCATCTCTAACGTCGCGTCTGCTATGTGTCACACCAACTGTCCTATGAATCTCGATGAATATGCCGTTGTCTTCAATTGTATCCACCCAGACTCAAGGAGCATGCATTCCCCATTCCATAAATCTATGACATAGGCTTTACTTCCCTTTCGAAGGAAGCCATACTGAAGGATTTTAACGCTCTTAAAATTCCGACGACTTCGGCCGAATTTGAACCCGCGATATTGGGCATAGCAGTTCAGCATGCTACCGAAGCCTTTCGTTAAATTAATAATAATACATTTCTGGCAGCCCAATGGCCAGGAAAAGGTTGGTATCTAGTCTATTAATAAAAACAAAGTTGCACTTCAATGAGCAGTCCATAACTACCTATTTGTTTGTATTTTATTAGTTCATTAAAGACCATGTCTTGTTTTTGAACTGATTGAAATGGTAAAATTCTCCCTTTCTTTTACCACATCTTTTGCACAAACATTATGATTAGACACGTACGCCCTGGTTCTTTCAGGTTAGGTGGTGCAAAAACTGAATGAAGAATTGATGAACCAGGCCGCACGTGTCTAATCATAAAGCAACACTTTAAACATTACTCAGACATCTTATTAAATAATACGCTATGGTGTGTGTTTCACAAAACTCAAGCTCCTAAACCAGAGGGAGTTAGAAGGTTTGGTTTGACCAAAATCTTCCAAATCGTCTCAATAGTACAGGAAAAATCTTGCATTTCTTGAAAAGTCAACGGAAATATATTTATTTGTTTATAAAGTGATTTTAAACAAATAAACAAGACGATAGCCCCTGGCAGACCTGTGCAGCGTACAGCCCGCATAGCACTAGAGCCGGGCAGGTAGTTCTCGCACAGGCCCTCTAGTTAGGCTGTTATTATTATTATTATTATTATTATTATTATTATTATTATTATTATTATTATTATTATTATTATTATTCTGTTAGTGAATGTGCAACTTTCGAGGAGAAATGTCACATTCAGTGCTTTGGATTATACGTAAACATTAGGTGCCATGGATTATGATCACCAGATTAGCGATATCGTAAAACTACAAACTTCTTTTATACTCTGTTTCAAGTTCCGGAACACCAACCGAAGCCCTAATGATTAGTTTCGATATAGAGCACGTGAAAATGAAAATCCACAGCCTGTTTCCAGTCTCTGACCGGGTCAGGAATGGAATGAATGAAGCCCCCATCTAGCGGCGAGGATATGAACTGTGCCGGCTGCCGAGGCCTGACGCACTCCTCTAGGGCAATGATTAAATGAATGACAGATGAAGTGAAATGAGAGTGGAGAGTGTTGCTGGAATGAAATTTTGGCAGGAAAAACCGGAGTACCCGGAGAAAAACCTGTCTGCCTCCGTTTTGTCCAGCACAGGTCTCACATGGAGTGACCGGGATTTGAACCACGGACCAAGCGGTGAGAGGCCGGCGTGTTGCCACCTAAGCCACGGAGGCTTCATATAGAGCACGTAATTAAAATAATTCACTGTATCTAAGGTTTCCCTGTGAGATCGCCGACCACTGGTCGGGAAATGCTGGCTTAGGAAATGCTATTCGTGTCAAAGATACAATTTGTTCAATCCGTTGTCATTTCATCAATGATGGAAACGTTCCATACTTACGTCCAATGATTGACACAGCTGAGGAAATTCCTCGTTTAGAAGTAATCATAACCTGACTCTTCACTGCCTCGGAAAAGATAGTCAATAACCTTACCTGCAACAGAAAACAAAGCAAGGAAATCAGCCACAAGTAGAAAGAGCGACTCCACAAGGTAGACAAGGTAAACTTGGTAAACCGCGAAATATTTGCACTTATTTCAGATTGTAGCTTATAACGTCTAACGACTGGGCTGATTTAGACGGACTGAAAACCATTCGACGCAGAATTTAATGTCCTTTAAAAACGTTTCGAGGAAACTTTTCTTTAGAATGCATCGTTGAGAAGTTATAAGCAACAAACTGAAAAAAGTGCGAAAATTACGTGGTTTTTCGACTCCCAAAAATTAAGCAGAAGTCAGAATCCATCGCAAACTCACAGGACTCTTATTTAGGACCCCCAAAAGTATTAAAACACATTCCAGCTTTGGACGATTTTTCGGGAAGCACGGCCTTTTTTTGGTCTAATTTTTCCTGGGCTAAAAAGAACACCACAGCACACGTTCACGTTACCCTCAAAAAACCACCACAGCAAACATTCATAGCTCCCGCATTTTAGGTGCTCTGAGCGACTCCTGCTGCTTGTTGTCTGGGTCCAATTACAGGTGGGGCTCGATGTGACGACCAGTGGCGTACCGACGGTTTGTTTTTCAGGGTTTAACCCCCCCCCCCCCCTCCCCTCCCCGAGACATTTCTTTACTTGAATCTTTATATTGTCCCATCTATCACCTGTTTTACGCTAACGCTATTGTGGCTTATTACTCCTGTATATATTTTAAATGTGGTCACGTTGTCTCACTTGGTAAATGTCCTGCATTCTATAATCCCAGCGAGACTCCTCCTTCAGCGATGGAGCAAGTCATGGAACAGTTTTACTGTTAAAGTGTGCGATCGGTAACCTTATTCACGTCGCTTCGGGTTGCTTTAATTGTGTGTCCTTTTCGTTAAAGGTAATTCAGTACATGAGGAGTTTCTGCAATTTATTCCAATTGATGATAGCCTACAGATAAAGTCATCAAGATAGGCAGATTTTCAGAGTCAATAGTAATGGCAGTGGGAACACGGAGAGCAAAACATTATATTTATCTCGCATAATATCAATAGTCAAGACAATTAGTTTTAAGTTACTATTAAGGTAATTGTTCATCAGCATAGCTCATCTGATGAAATATTTCAGAGCTACCCTGCTGGCAGGAGGCCTTTGCCCTTTATGGGATTTACCAATGGCTAATAATAATAATAATAATAATAATAATATCAATATTATAAGCAGCCACGTAACTATGGTCATGATGATACCAGTGCATCGTTCCACTTTTAATATTTAGTAACTTTTTTCCATATTTTTCATTTTTTTAGCCTACTTTCGATTTTTGCAAAAAATGAAAGTAGACTTATGAGATCAATACAGGGCCAAAAAGTGTGTGTCTGTCTGTGTGTGTGTGTGTGTGTGTACTCTGAATGTCTGTCCCCCCCTATCAATTCGAACACGGTGAATCCGAATTGAACGAAGGTAGCACTAGCAACGGGCATCTCAGTGTCATGTTTTATATGACCGCCATCTTGACGTAAAAGTAATGGCGGGCACCCAAAAGTTCAAAGCTAAAATCAACCATATTTTGTATCATTATACCTTTATATATGAAGAATCGTTTGACCAAACTACGAGGTCATCTGCCGAATAATTTGCGGATGGCGGCCATGTTGGTGTGCAAATCGGATCCCCCTATCTTTTCAAACACGGTGAAACGGAATTGAACGAAATTTGGTACAGAGGTAGCACTAGCAAAGGGCACCTGAGTGTCATGTTTTATATCACCGCCATCTTGACGTAAACGTAATGGCGACCACCCAAATGTACAAAGCTTAAATAAAATTACGACCAACCTATTCATCTGATCTCTACCAAATTGTGTAACATTATACCTTTACGTATGATGAATCTTTTGACCTAACTACGAGGTCATCTGCCCAATAATTTGCGGACGGTGGCCATGTTTGTGTGCAAATAGATTCCCCCTATCTTTTCAAACATGGTGAAACCGAATTAAACGACATTTGGTACAGAGGTAGCACTAGCAAAGGACACTTCAGTGTCACGTTTTATATTGCTGGCATCTTGACGAAAACGTAATGGCGGCCACCTAAATGTTAAAAGCTTAAATCAATTACGACCAACCTAATCATCTGATCTATACCAAATTTTGTAACATTATACCTTTATGTATGAAGAATCTTTTGACCAAGCCACGAGATCATCTGCCTAATAATTTGCGGATGGCGGCCATGTATGTGTGCCAATCGATTCCCCCTATCAATATAAACATGGTGAGACCGAATTGAACGAAATTTTGTTCAGAGGTAGCACTAGCAATGGGCACCTCAGTGTCATGTATTATATCGCCGCGATCTTGACTGAAACGAAATGGCGGCCACCCAAATGGTATAAGATTAAATCAAATTACGACCAACCTAATCTCTACCTGATTTTGCAACAACATACCTTCTTGTGGGATGCATCTTTTGACTGAACTACAAGGTCATCAGTCCAATAGTTTGCAGATAGCGGCCATATATGAGTGCAAATCGTTTCATCATATCAATTCAAACACGGTGAAACTGAATTGAAAGAAATTTTGTACAGAGGAGGCACTAGCAAAGGGCACCTCATATTCATGTTTAATATCCGTATAACACGTATTTCAACAAGGAACTACAACCAACATTCTATTATACTCCTTGAAAAGGACAAAGAGTTATAACAATACCCATGCATTTAGGAGAAAGTAGACTATATGTTCTTTACTGAACATCTTGTTTTTCCATTGCGTCGAAAAAATAAGGCCTAAAATAGTTCTCATGCATTGAGAACGGTTATTTAATTATTGTTTTTTATGAATATTAATCAAAATGTCATTTTAATTATGATGTTAACTGTTGTTTTATGGGGCGGAACAGCAAGGTTATCTGTCCCTTTAATAATGTGCACAATTACCATATTTCATTAATGACCCGCACCCCCAGAAGGAAATCCTGCGTACGCCGCTGGTGACGACCACCGAAGTTAACACGGACACGGCACCTCCGTTCTGGTACACACCATCACCAGTCCCTGGTCCTCCAACATCCGCTGCAGCCTTAACCCGCGCCAGTAGGACTTCCTCGAGCTTGCCACAGTGGGTGAGTGGTTATCGTGTCGGTCTACCAACCCCAAGCTTGCAGGTTCACTCCTGGCCGTGGTAAGAATCACGATACGCATGCCATACCATGTTGGCATGTTAAAGAACCCATTTGAATTCAGTACGCCGTGTTCATAATGGCAAAAATAATCTCGGGATTATCCGCCAACCCAAAGTTAATCGTTTCTCTACTAGAATGCGCTATAGTGTCAAGGAGCTTAGATATCTAACCTCCTTGACTTTCATAGCGCTTCAAGGAGCGATAAAATTCGACATGCAATTTGCCCTCTGGGCGTCAATTAACAAAGCTTGCACCTGGCACCCGAGGCCATACGATATTATTATTATTAGTAAGTATAAAAAGAACACATTACTATATCTTCTAAAAGTGAAAATCTATTAGTGGGTATGTATGTGTGTTTGTTCTCTATACAAATCTAGACCGTTCCACCAATCTCAACCAAATTTTGCATTCACATAGTTCAGGACCTAGAATAAACCGCTGGCTACATGAATTTTCGATAGTCTTTCTCATTCTCCTGATTTTGGCCTTTTGGCACTGGAGCGAAGGCGAATAAAGTCAACAAATAAACTGATGAAGGAATGACATGGCAACAGTAGCTCAAGACGTGACCTTCAGGTTTCCATCTATATCTGTATAAGAGGCCATGCCACTCCATTTTCTCCCGGTTAACAGTAGCTCAAGACGTCACCAGGTTTCCATATATCTCTGTAAGAGGCCATGCTGTAACAGTCCGAATACTTCCCCTTAATTTATATGTTTTATAAGCAGCAAAATTAATTTATTATTATTATTATTATTATTATTATTATTATTATTATGTATATTTTAATTATCATATCGATTCTAGATTTATTCCATAATTTCTTTATATATATATAGAAGGGGTTTAATTATTGTTTGGCGGAAGTTATAAAATGGAGATTTTAGTTAGATTCGTTATAGGTTATATTTTATACAAGACTTGATTGGGAAATATTTCGTTCAAAGTGTCGTCAGTTTCGCCACGGGTAGTCCGCCAAAAATAGACTTGACTTTCGAGATATATGTACAAACATTCCGGGGACGCGAGGTTTCAAGACAAAGCAAGTTGGTCAGTTAGCGCTGACGTCACGAATTCTCGGAAGAACATCGCATCAGGACGCTGATTTAAAATTACTTCAGAAGCAACCCCACGTGGTTAACCCAACTAATGAAGAGGCATGATCAGAACTTAGGGATCTGGAGTGGGGAGCTACGTCATCAGGATACCTAATTGATTGGTCGAGAAATACTGCAGAGTGGGGAAGTTCATCTTCCATAAAAACCAATGGTCATCTACTCTCAAGCCCCAAATCTTCTCAGATTTTCTGAATCTTCACGTCTATCAGACATCTTCGCTGCGAGATCGCAACTTATCAGTTCAAGAAGTTTTAAAATTAATACTACTGACGTGAATATGATCGTGTCCTTGATCATATTCACAAAAGTGAATTTTGGAGCAAAGCCATTCACATATGTCAGTCGGGAGACGGGACAAATTGGTTCCCTGCCCGTATCAAGATAAGGATCTATACAATATTGAGGCAGAACCAAACAACATCCGCCAGCAAGATCAGAGGGAAACCAGACTACCACTATGAAGAAGACGGCCGTGAGTTCCTTTACTAAATCCAATCAAGTCTCTGTAATTCTGTTTATGGCAAATTAGAATCCAGCTTTTGTTTAAATTTAATTCATATTCCATTTTGTAACTCTCGCCAATTTAATATAACTTCCAGATTTTTTTTAAATTCATTTGTTTCTCTTTTTACGTCTTTTGCTGCTTTAAATTTTGATCAATTAAATTTTGTTCTTAAGTAATGGTAGGACTTTCATTTCCAGTAGCTAGCTTTAGACATAATGCATACCTTCTCCCAGTAGCGATAAGACAATTGGTTAATGGCTCAGCTATACCACGGCTTGAGAGAAAGACGTTTCGAGTGCTCTATCACTATTTTAATGAAATACTTTGGCACATCTAAAGTAAGTGTTAGGTGTCCTGGCGCCCACAAGAGCTGATTATAATCATTGCTAATGAACAGGTAAGAGGTAAGTATGCTATTGGTGGTGTGAGTAAAGCGGTGCTTGTTCTTGTTGCGATTCTTCTACTGTACTCCAGGAGAACGCAATATTGGAGCCCCGCCAGGAACGTAACCTTTGGTCACTTAGAAGGACCGGGAACGTTACATTTGACGCCCAACTGTGGAGATTTTGATATATGTATGTTTACCTGCAAGGTTAGTAACGAAACGTTACAATGCCACTCCAATTTCTCCACGGCAACAGTAGCTCAAGACGTGACCACCAGGTTTCCATCTATCTATGTAAGAGGCCATGACACTCCATTTTCTATCCAAACGACGATAAGAACATTAGGAATCTGAACGCCATAAAATCCGAATACGAATTTTTTTAAATATTATTAACAGGGGTTGTTGTAGGGAATTGAAATGAATAAAGAAATTCATTGGCAAACGTAACAACAGCTAGTATAATCTCGAAACTTAGAATTAAGATTAAAACAGCTTAAATGACTCTGTTGTTGTTGATTGATTTAGAGGCTTTGTGACATCATGGTCATGTAGCCCCATGAATTTGCGTGTGTGTGGATTTTTTTCTGATAACCTGTGTTACTGTGATGGCTGTAGTAGTGTGAGTACTTGTAATTTAGATGAGGATTGTAAAGGAGTTTGCTGTGGCCTTCAGTAAGGAACTATCCCGGTATTTGCTTCGAGTAGAGGTGGGAAACCACGGGAACCAACTTACAAGTTTTGCCTCAGGAGGCGCAGTGTACCCCGTTCCAGCTTACAGACCAGAATTAAAATTTCTCGGCAGAGTCGGGATTGAAACTTGGACTTCCAAGGTGACCGCCGAGAATGTTAGCCGCTAATCCACGTAGTCTCTAAATGATTTTGCATTTTAGATATAAGATTTTAATTTTTATTTTCTTCAGGGTACCGAAACATGGGCAACATTTCAGGTCTAAGTTTATACTCTTGATGCCGCTGCTGTTACGAGAGATTTTGAATTTTTACCTTATGATGGAAGGTATCACGAGCAATAACTTATATTGTATGTAATATCTACTAGAATTGTAGCGTTATACTGTCCGTTAATGTTTGTTCTACTACTGATATGCTGACGTTTATGTTTTATTAATCCTATTGTCTTTATGCTGCATTTTTAGATTGTTGACAGTCTTTGCGTCTACCGGCCATCTTCTGTATTATACATCAGAAAAACAGTAACTTTTGCGTGATATTGCAGATTGTTCTATGATTAGTATTTGTCCTTGTGATTCAGGTTATATTGTAAATGGTAATTATCCTGCTCTATGACTATGCTAATTAGTAATGGAACCAGATGTTAAATTATGAATTTAGTTCATAACATGTTAATACCATATATGCTGATGACATCGCTCTTGTAGCAGAGAGTAATAACTTTGAAGATGGTGAACAAATCCTTACTGAGGATCTCAAGAAGATGTCGACTTTCTTTAAAACCTGGAGATTGATCCCCAGAACTTCAAGAACTGAAGTTTCTTGTTTCCATCTAGCAAATCGTGCTGCAAACTACAATCCAAGATTTTTGTTCAACGAACGAAATCTGAGGTACAATCCTTTTCCAAAATATATTGGAGTCACTTTAGATAGATCCCTGAGCTACAAAGAACACATCTCTAAGCTTTACCACAAAGTCTCCGCAAGAAACAACATTTTGCAAAAGCTCAGTGGTACATCCTGGGGAGCCTCTGCTGACTGTTTACGCTTATCTGCCATCAGTCTTGTCTACTCGGCTGCTGAGTACTGTGCACCCGTCTGGTTGGAAAGCGTGCATGTGAAGAAGGTAGACACAAAATTGAATGATACAATGCGTTGCATTACTGGTTCCATTAAATCAACTCCATGTCACTGGTTACCCATGCTGAGTCACATCCCTCCACCACACTTAAGGAGGAAGCAAGCTCTACTAAGGGAAGCTAAACAAATCTTTGCATCACCCTCTTTGCCATTGCACCAAGAATTCTGCCATCCATCACAGCAACGACTGAAATCTAGAAGACCAGTAAGTTTAACTGCGGGGCAACTCATTGCTGCTGGATTTGACCTAAATGAAAGCTGGAAGCATGAGTGGTCAACTAAAACATTAGGAACAAATGCCCACCATCTTGATCCCACAAAGAAACCAAACGGCTTTGACTTACCGAGGAAATTCTGGTGCCGCATCAACAGGCTGAGGACTGGACATGGTTGCAGCAATTATTTCAGGTACAAGTGGGGCTGGATCAGCTCACCAATGTGTGAGTGTAACCTGGAAGAACAGACGATCGAACATCTGGTCCAACGCTGTCCTCTTTATTCGTACCCTGGCATTCCTGACGATGTGTTCGCTCTCACGCCTGATTTAGCCGAATGGACTTTAAAGTTTGATTATACCTTGTTATGTATTGTATATTGTAAAAATTACCATACGATTAAATAAATAACCATAATTAAACTAGGGATACATATTATTTTGCGATAATTTTCGGCTGTTAGGGACCAAACAGTAAGTAATGATACTTCTACATACGAATACCGGACATTATATAATTCGATTCTGTTCGTTCACACGTTTTGTCTTATGTTGTTGTATTTATATTAGCCATTTTAGTGCTTACTGACAAAGCTATTGAATGATGTTATAATTGTCACGAGTTATAATCACTGTGGATTCCGCTATAGCATTTTAGAGACCATTAGCGGTTGAGTTTAAAGAATTTAATTCTTAACTTACGAATTCCTTAAGGGCTAATGAAGCCCAATGTGTACGGAATCTAAGCATTAATTGTTATTATACTGGGATTATACGTTTCTTAATTTACTGTAACTTGATGAGGATGAGATAATATGCATGTAAATTACTTTACAGCAATACTGTTCCTTGATATGCAGCTATAGTACACACTGGCTTACTGTATGTACAGGATTAAGTCATTTCTCATTATCCACGCCATTCGTGTGGGATTTAAAATCATAAGTATATTTGATTCCACAATGATGACTTTATCTTCCAAACATTGAATAATTTAAATATTATTTCCTATCAAGAAGGTAGTGGCAACATTTTAAAAACAATAGAGATTACTATATGAACACTGCTATAAGACATCTTAATTACCCCATTAGATCAAAAATAAACTCTATCAGGAAAGTAACTGTGAGACTAAGTTCTCGAGGATTTCTGCATATACATCACATTTTAATATTGTTGCATGCTCAGCTACGTGTTTGTACTCGTCAGTACTTTTCGACTAACTTTACAGTGAGTTGATATTGCACTTGAGTAACATCTGAGTCGAGGAAAACTACACACTTTGTCTGAAAAGTTCGGTGAATGGGTCTATATTACGAACGGATTGTTTGCTTACCTGAAACAGCCGTTACTATCCTTCGAAGTAATCCCCGTGGATGGGTATGCACTTCTTAGAACGGCTGTACAAGTGCTGGTATAGTCTTCCTTCAGTTGGGTCGTCACATTACGTTGGATGTCCGAAATGTCCAAAAAATTCTGGCTCTTCAGGGCTTTTCGGTGATCCTGGACCCCGATACTCCATACTTTGACGCTTGCCTTCGAGGTCGTACCTCAGGGACCAGGTCTCATCACCCGTGACGATGATTTTCAGGACCATTCCATTCCACGGAACATTCACCCTTCTCACTGCCGCCCGTCTATCAGGTGTGCAAGGCAGGCTGCATAAATTCACGCTTCTCTCTTGCTTTCAATTTAGAGTTTTGACGGCCCAAACTGAAGGCTATTCCTAAAGAAGACTATGCCAGGAGTTTCCAGGACTTGTACAGGCGTTCTAAGAAGTGCATAACTATCCACAGCTGTTTCAGGAAAGCCACCAATTCGTTCGTAATATAGACCCTTTCACCGAACTTTACTGACAGACGGTATATGTTCTTAACTCACATAGGGGCAAAATGAATAAACTTTGCGAAATATATTGGCATGTATCTTTCTTTAAAATATAAAGACACCTCCCGGGCAACGCCGGGTACAATAGCTAGTATTATGTAAAATTAAACGTCAACCCTAGTGATCAGGGCCTGAAGATGACCACGTGACCGTCGAAACGCGTAATCCTAAATCACCCGCCCCCTTTTATCAGTGAATAATATTAATACACGTAATTGTTTCAGGAATAGTGTGTTATAAATATAATTACTTCGCTTATTCAAATGAAAAAAAAATCGTGTTGACCGACTGGAAAGTATAAATTGATAGTGTAGTAGATATTTTTGGCCCAGCCAAAATTGGCACCTTCCTGGTATTTGACGAACGCAACGAATCTAAACCGAGACCATTGTTTATACAGCAACAATATGTACTTGACTAGCATTTGACGAACGCCAAGATACTGAAGCAAGAGCATTGTTGGTTCTGCAACAATATGTACCTTCCTGGCATTTGAAGAACTCGACGATTCTAAACCAGGAGAATATATACACAGCAACAATATGTACCTTCCTGGCATTGGACGAACTCGACGAAGCTAAAACAAGAGAAATATAGGCACAGCAACAATATGTAGCCTACCTTTCTGTCATTTGGCGAACTCGACGAAGCTAAAACAAGAGAAACTAGTGGGCCCGTGCGAGCTTTTGCAACGTGAATGTAGGTTTATGGGGTAGTAAAGAGGAAGTGAGTGCGTTTCGGGTACATATGGGGCTATGCGGAACCTGTAGGCACCCTATATGGGGGTTTCGAATTGTATACTACCCAGCTTCCTAGCTCAGTTGGCTTCTTAGATAACATGACAATCTTGGCGAGACCACACAGGAGCCATCTGCTGAGAGACTCCTCAGCTAGCAGTACGCCGCGCTCCCGCCAGATGGCTGCCGCCGCCACGCCAGGTTACGGTGCTCCCATTGTAAATGTACATTTTATAAGGTATTTATTTAATTGTGAGGCATTTAGGGCACACATGGGGTTATGCGGAACCTGTAGATACCCCATATGTGTAGGTTGGTGTTAATAGGACCTTATTTTCGGTACAAAACCGGAATGGGACCTTAGCCGAATAATATAGGGAAGATATAGGTGCAGCAACAATATGTACCTTCCTGTCATTGGTCGAACTCAGCGAAGCTTTATCAAGAGAAATATAGGCGCAGCAACAATATGTGCCTTCCTAGCATTTGACGAACTCAACGAAGCTAAGTCAATAGAAATAGATGCGCAGAAGCAATATGTACCTTTCTGGCATTTGGCGAACTCGACAATCCTAAAACAATAGAAATAGATGCGCAGCAGCAATATGTACCTACCTGATATTGGTCGAACTCAGCGAAGCTATATCAAGAGAAATATAGGCGCAGCAACAATATGTACCTTCCTAGCATTTGACGGACGCAACGAAACCAAACCGATATTGTGCAAATCGCAGTAAAAATATGTACCTTCCTGGCATTTGACGAATGCCACGATACTGAGCCAAGAGCATTGTAGGCACAGTTGCTAAGCCTGCCAGTGACTGCCCTAGTCCATCGCGGCAGCCGGTCATCTAACAAGTGCCGCAGACTGGATGGAGTCTCGCTACATTACCCTAACATCCCCTCACTCACGTGCCGGTAGGGCGCCCAGAAGAATGTGCCACACGTCACACTGATCTGTGGGGAGATTTACTCACCAGGAAATGAAGCCCAGCTCAACCCTGCCCGCCAAGAATGGAAAAATAGAACAAAAGGGAAGAGCCTAATATTACGTCGTTTTCAGTCTTCTACTGTACTGTATGTTGAGGAGACTGTTACTAACTAAGGCCGGAAATTTATATGCACATACTTCATGTCTGATTATGAATATTGTGCCCGTTCACGAACGTGTACCTCACTTAGATTGGTATCAGCCACCCATCACTTCATACAAAGTCCCCGAACAACACGAGGAATTATGTAACCCGAGAACAAGTTCCGAAGCAAAAAAAAAAATATATATATATACGAGCCTTACAGTAGTCGCATATGATGTGTAACATGTGGCATGTTATCCTACTATGTGTGTCCCGGGAGCGCAAATACCTTGTTGACAGTGAACTCTGTTGGTCGTTGAAATAACTACTTGTATAACTCCAGTGCCAAATCCTGACCGTAATGAATCATAATTGTTATTTGCCGTGGCGGAAGCATTCCACTGCCTACTTGATGCGAGCTGCGCTCTATACCGGCCAGTTAGTGAACCCATGCCAGCGATGTTATTGGAAGTATATGCGTGATTAAAAATTAGGTGTACGGAAAGTATATTCAATATGTTTCTCCCAGTGATATTTTTTTTTAGCGTATGGCTTTGAGTGCCGGGAGTGTCCGAGGACATGTTCGGCTCGCCAGTTTTGTAGCTGCTTCGAGACGGACACCCAATGGGTGAGCTACAAGTACCGTTGGGGACGGAAGTTGGAAGGTAGCGGCTGTGGCCTATTGTTAGGGACCAACCCCGGCATTTGCATGGAAGGAAGATGGGAAACCACAGAAGACCATCTTCAAGGTTGCCGGTGGGGGGATTCGAACCTCCTCGCCTCCCGGATGTGAGTGACTGCCAGCAGTCATGCCGTAACGACCACGGCTAACTCACCCGGTAGTGATATGTTTAGACCAACGAAGTTTCAATTATTGTTAGTAGTCGGCGTTAATAAACTGTATTCCTACGTTGTTTGGAGTGTTTGTTGATGCGATATAGATTCCACATAGCCTCATGGCCGACAGTACATCGAGTGCTTACATTAAATAAGAATACAGCAAAAGTATGAAGATTTAGTAAATCGTAATTGTTTTCAGCAAATATGAAATAATTAATATTTTCACACCAAAGAACGACAACTTGAAGACAATTTATTGTGGGAATATATTAAATGGGGTCTCCAAACCTTGAACTAAACTGTATGCGATATACATTCCCCATAGCCACACGACCTACAGTACGTCGCTGTACCGATCTCCGCCACCACGCGCGCTTATTGTTTCCGTCCCATGCACTTCCGTCCCATCCATTTCCGTCCCTTTTCCAAAATCATTCCCACAAACATGTCCAGCTACCGAGCGCCACAAAAATATCCAGATACCGAGTGGAAAGATGTTACACATCAACAAAAAAAAGCAACAAAAATGTAATGGATACCTCGGGGAAAATGAATATTGGATTCTAGAAACTAATTTAACAACACATCAGGAAGGTAAATTTAAATAACAAATATCAACTAAATTAAAATATTACTATTGTTAATACTCAGCCATTTGTCTAGGTTAATGTCGCGTCTTGTGCGGGGTTTCACATTTGAACACCAAGATAGACTCATTATCGGGCGTTTAGCATTTAGCTCTCGCAGTAAAGTAGCACAGGTGCGCTTCATAAGAAGGGAGCTAGTGCGCAGTTCACTACTCCTGTTGGGGTCCGGGCACGGATACCAAGAGTTCACTGATGAGCCAACTCCGATTTCATTAAATAAGACCGGCGATCTCAATGTCAAGCGTGCACAACCATTTGCAGAGAGGTTATTTTTAGCCTACTTTTCTCATTTTGCAAACATGAGATCGATCTGCTAAAATATGTATCTGTCTGTCCGGTCCTTCTGTCTGCCTGTCTGTCTGTCTGTGTGTCTCCCCCCCCCCCCCTCCTAAACGGCTGCAGCTATCCAACCCAAATTTGCTAAGAGTAAAGATCTATAACTGACTGTCTCAGGGCCATATTTGAAATTTACGTCAGTACTACCAACTGCTGAAAAACTGCAATTGTAATTTTACCTCTATGTTGGTTACCTCAGAAATTATGCATGCGAACTATTACAAAATTGGAACACATATACAGTAGATAATAACATTCTAGATTAATTTTCAGGAGTCCATACATGCCACTGTTGCCAGCATTATTCTAAGCCTGCCGATAGGTTCAAATTCTAATGCATGTAACTTCTATACTCTCGATTGGATTTCAACCACATTTCGTATGTACTATGTGTACTACAACAAATATAGCTTGCCACGGTGGGTGAGTGGATAGCGTGTCGGTCTACTAACCCCAAGATTGCAGGTTCGCCCCTGGCCGTGGTAAGTGATTTTTGAAAGGCGGCAAAAATACGATACGCATGTCATACGATGTTGGCATGTCAAAGACCCCATTTGAATTCAGTAGGCCGAGTTCATAATGGCAAAATTAATCTCGGGAGTTTCCGCCAACACAAAGTTCCTAATTTCTCTGCTAGAAAGCGCTATAGTGTTCAAGGAGATATATATCTAATATCTAACCTCCTTGACTTTCATAGTCAAGGAACAACGAAATTCGACATCCAAGCTACCCTCTGGGTGTCAAATAACAAAGCTTGCACCCGGCATCCGAGGCCATACGATATTATTATATTATTATTATTATTATTACAACAAATATGACTGTGCGTATTCTATGGAGCCAGCAGGGCTGCCAAATGTTAATAAATGTTCTCTCTATTTGTATAATCCTAATATCAATTATCAGAAAGTATGACAGCCATCAGCTCTAAACTTTGCATACGTATAATACCTGACATTCTAGATTAATTTGGAGTAACTAATATACCTCAGTGCTGCCAACATGATTCTAATCTTTCTGATAGTTTCATTTTTTTAATTACATGTAACTACTATACTAACAAATGGATTTTATCCAGAATTAGCACTACAGTATAATAGATCGTAATATTTCAAATTAATTCGGAGCATCACATGACATTGTTCCCAACATGATTTTTCGTGCGCTGATAAATCCAATATCAAACAGCATGTAACCTTCATACTTTCCATTCGACTTCAACCAAATTTTGTGTGTGCATTCTATACCTTAAGAGATGGACCTAAGAATATATTGAGTGTCACCAGGGCTGCCAACTGTAGTAAGTTACTCTATTAAGCTACACTATTTCAGGTGTATTTCAAACTGCAGTACTTAGGAATGTTAGTATTACCAACTTAATTTCGTCATTATTCTATATAGGTCAGTAGACTATAGATTGGCATGAATCTTAAATTTTAAGAAAACTAGGGTCTTTAGTTCGTCACGGAACTATTTGTTTCATATTAAAACTCAACCCTTTGTAAAATGGAAACCAGCGAAAACGGAAAAATAAATCCGGAACTTTGTATTTAAATATTTGTGGCTCAAATGCTTGCCACGGTGGGTGAGTGGTTATCGTGTCGGATTACTAACCCCAAGTTTGCCAATTCGCTCCTGGCCGTGGTAAGTGATTTTTGGAAGGCGGCAAAAATCGCGACATGCATGTCATATGATGTTTGCATGTTTAAGAACCCATTCGAATTCAAGGCTGTGATCATAATGGCAAAATTAATCTGGGGATTTTCCACCAATACAAAGTTCCTCATTTCTCTACTAGAAAGCGCTATAGTGTCAAGGAGCTTAGATATCTAACCTCCTTGACTTTCATAGTCCTTTAAGGAACGACAAAATTTGACATGCAAGCTACACTCTGGGTGTCAATTAACAAAGCTTGCAACCGGTATCCTGGGCCGTACGATATTATTATTATTATATGGCTCATCTATGATTATGTACAGTGTAACCTCTATTAAGAGACCACTGACGGTTCCATGGAAAACTGGTCTTTTAGAGGGGTGGTCTCTTAATAGGGGTAAGCATTAAAATAATTTTATACTGCATTAATAAAGTACTGTTGGAACACATGGTTGATTACAATTTATATGCATTGGTTCACATTTAGTAGAAATAAATTACAATTAGTTATTTTCTGAGCTTTGCCATTTAAAAAAGTCACGAATTGATCTGTTTCAGATTATCGTTGTTGTTGTTTATTTATTTAACCAAATCTACTTGTTAATTGTCACTTTAACTCAGAGAGTCATACTGTTTCAGATTAGCACATCTTTTAGGTAGATTTCATTAGAAAGCTAACTATTGCAATGGGTCCCATGTTTCGACTTCCGGAAAATTTCGACATATCTTCGCGTTTCACATCCCCCAGACCCCAAAACCACCGTCAGTTCAAAAGTTTATATATAATTTATGTATATATATATATATATATATGTATATATATATGTATATCAGTTTCTTGTGGACACGATAACTGCCGTAATTTTGCACCAATTACTTCGAATTTTTTACCGAAGATGTATACCTATAAAATCTCGGTCGAGTTCGTTACTGGGCTAAATCGGTTGAAGGGGGTGAAAATGGGGGGCTTTTTTCGAAAAAGTGAAATTTCGCTATAACTCTCTTAATACGTGCAATATCGAATCCATTCAAAGTTCATAATATGTGTCGGATAAGTGCCAAAAATTTATGTCAAATAAGATTTTTGATAGCACCAACCATTGACCAAAGGGGTGGAAAAAAGTGGGTTTTTCGGGAAACATTAATCATATCTCTCTTAATAGGCACAATATCAAAACCGTACAAAATGGACAATATTCCCCTAATAATTACCTAAAACTTTTGTCTGAAAGAATTTTTGATATGACCCACCATTACGCCAAGGGACGAGAAAAATGATTTCGGAATTATAAGAAAATGCCAAGAGCTATCAGTGGTTGCCATGGCAACACTACTAAATTGATGAGGCATGGACCATCAGACGTTGCCATGACAACGCACTTGCACGAGATCAGATTCAGTATTTCCATCTGATTAAGTGGTTGGTTGGTTGGTTCTTAAGTTTAGGGGCTGCGACAACGCGGTCATGTAGCCCCGTGTACTTTGGGTGTGTGTAGAATCTGTCTGATAACCGGTGTTAATTGTGATGACTGTATTAGTGTGTGTTATCTGTTTGTTAATTTAAGTACTGCAACTAACAATTTTTCAGATAGTTCCTACTTTTGCCGCCAAGCGCCACTGTCAACGACTACGAGGCCAAGTTCAGAACTGAGCTACTAGACGCCGCCGCAGTCGGCTCTTGGCAACGAACATAGAAACCTAAGAGCGTTGTATACATTCTTAACCTATCCAATTTAGCTTCACACAGGTGCAATTAGTGGAAGGATCTTTAACATGCCATAAATCTATGACATGGGACCGCCGGCTTTACTTCCCCTCCGAAGGAAGGCATACTGAGGGATATTTAACGCTCTTAAAAAATCCGACGGCTTCGGCCGGGTTTGAACCCGGTATCTTGGGCATAGAAGCTCAGCATGTTACCGACTACGCCACCAAAGCCGCCTGATAAAGTGGGAAGCGGCTTCGGTGACGTAACTGGTAGCATGCTGAATGTCTATGCCCAATGTCGCGGTTTCAAAGCCGGCCGAAGTCGTCGGATTTTCTAAGAGCACTAGAATCCCTCAGTATGCTTTCCTTTGGAGGGGAAGTTCCAACGTTCGTTGCGAGTTGATGGTTGGGGTGGCATCTAGTAGCCAAGTTCACAGCTAGGTGTCGTTGACGGTTGTACCTGGTAGCAACATTAGGAACTACTGCTTGAAATTGACCGTCTGCAGTACTTACATGAATTAAGACTAATACAGCCATTACAATTCACACCGTGTATCAGACAGATTCTACACTCACCCAAAGTACACGGGGTTAGATGACCGCGTTGTCGCAGCCCCTAAACTGAGGAACCAACCAGAGGTAGATTTCGTTAGAAAGCTAACTATTGCAATGGGTACCATGTTTCGACTTCCGGAAAATTTCGACATATCTTCGCGTTTCACATCCCCAGGCCCCAAAACCACCGTCAGTTCAAAAGTTATATATAATTTATGTATGTATATGTATATCAGTTTATTGTGGACACGATAACTGCCGTAATTTTGTACCAATCACTTTGAAATTTTTACCGAATACGTATACCTATAAAATCTCGGTCGAGTTCGTTACTGGGCTAAATCGGTCGTTGGGGGGTGAAAATGGGGGGCTTTTTTTTTTCGAAAAAGTGAAATATTGCTATAACTCTCTTAATATGTGAAATATCGAATCCGTTCAACATTCATACTATGTGTCGGATAAAGCCCAAAAATGTATGTTTGAAGAGTTTTTTTTATAGCACCAACCATTGACCAAAGGGGTGGGAAAAAGTGGGTTTTTCGGGAAACATTAATCATATCTCTCTTAATAGGCACAATATCAAAACCGTACAAAATGGACAATATTCCCATAATAATTACCTAAAACTTTTGTCTGAAAGAATTTTTGATATAACCCACCATTATGCCAAGGGATGAGAAAAATAATTTCGGAATTATAAGAAAATGCCAAGACCTATCAGTGGTTGCCATGGCAACACTACTAAATTGATGAGGGATGAGCCATCAGACGTTGCCAAGATAACGCACTTGCACGAGATCAGATTCAGATTTCCATCTAAGTGTGAAGCGGCTTCGGTGACGTAACTGGTAGCATGCTGAATGTTTATGCCCAAGGTCGCGAGTTCAAAGCCGGCCGAAGTCGTCGGATTTTCTAAGAGCGCCAAAAATCCCTCAGTATGCTTTCCTTTGGAGGGGAAGTTCCAACGTTCGTTGCGAGTTGCTGGTTGCGGTGGCATCTAGTAGCCAAGTTCACAGCTAGGTGTCGTTGACGGTAGTACCTGGTAGCAACATTAGTAACTACTGCTTGAAATTGACCGTCTGCAGTCCTTACCTGAATTACAGACTAATACAGCCATCCAAAAGTACACGGGGTTACATGACCGCGTTGTCGCAGCCCCTAAACTGAGGAACCAACCAAAATCTCTGCGGTAGATATAATTTTGCGTGAAGAAGTAACAGACCGTTACATAGTTGCACATCAGTGTCGAAACCTAGCATAAGGACAGTGTGACCACAAGTATAAAAATGGACCCCAAATGACAAGAAGGTTACCGTTCCCATAAGACAATAAAATGTTTAAAATAAGCATAAAATGACGAAAAACAAAGTTAATTAAGCTCCAATTATAAAATACCTTCTCGCATTAAATGAGGTCTGATCCTTCTACGAAAATCTGCATATTCTGCCTATTTTCGCCTATCCCCAAGTTTGTCCGGTGAAATCTACCTCCGCCTTCCGGCGTGCCGAGAGGACTTTTTTTATTTATTTCACTGTCTAGAATATCTCTGAGTGAGTTCGAAAGTCCATTAATTTGTTCTGGGTTCAAACAATCTTCTAGGAGAGCGATTTTTTGTATTTTTTATACGATACATAACATTTTTAGCCTATTTTCAATTTTAAAAAAATAGGCTTATGAGATCACCATTTTTCCGTGTGTGTGTGCGTGTGTGTGTGTGAGGAGTGTGTGTGTGTGTGAGTGCCCCTAATAACTTCCGAACGGCTGGAGCGATTTCAATGAAACTCGGTAAGTTCATAGCACTATTCCGGACGACCCCGACCGTGCCCTTCAAATTTTCTTACGTCTCACCAATCCAACATGGATGCTGTGCGAAATATTTCACCAGCATTCAATATCTCCGAAACTATTACCGATATCAGCCGGGATTTTTTACGGTGATAAAGGGAACTACTAAAAGTTCCCCTATCCGACTTTTGAAAAACTGGTAACTACAAAACCAACATGGTGGCCACGCGAATTTGCGACTTTTAAATAGACGTTTCTCGCGATTTAACCAACCAAACGCAATAAAACTTGGTACACTATATGTTTATACACATTGTAATGCACCGACATCTGACTTGGTTCAATTGTTTATATAACCACAAGATGGCGGATGTGCGAAATATTTCACCGGCATTCTATATCTCTGAAACTATTAGCGGTATCATCCTGAAATTGTGTACGGAGATAAAGGGCTCTACTGGAAGTTCATCTATAAGACTTTCAAAAACCAACTACAAAACGAACATGGCGGCCAAGCGAATTTGAAAATTTTAAATGGACCTTTCTCGTGATTTAATGTTCCAACCGCAATGAAATCTGGTACACGAAATGTTTATACACATTGTAATACACTGGTATCTAATTTAGTTCAATTGTTTACATAACCTCAAGATGGCGGCTTTGCGAATTTTAAAATTAAGTTTTTATTTCTTTTGTTGTAATCATGCGATCGATGTGAAAGTTTGAATAATGACCCTATGCAATAATATTCCTTTAATGGTATATGACTCTATAGCCCATACATTTAACAATCCAACATGGCGACCATCCGAAATATTTAGACGGCTCTGAATATCTACGAATCTAATATTGCAATCAAACTGAATTTTTTATGTTCATAGGGGCTATGAACTTAAGTTCACCTATAGGACTTTAAATAACCTGGTGATCACAAATCCAACATGGCGGCGACGTGAAGTATAAATATTGACTTGGACGTTTCTCGCAATTTAACCATCCGAGTGCAGTGAAACTTGGTACAGTAAATCCTTATACGAACGTTAATCCACTGGCATCTAATTTACTTCAATTGTTTCCATAACCACAAGATGGCAAATTTGCGAAATTTTAAATCTCCTTGTTACTTCTTGTGTCCTAATCATGCGATTGAAGTTTGAATGCTACACGTACACAATAATCTTCATGTAACAGTATATAACTCTAGGACCTACATATATAAAATCCAACATGGCGACCATCCGAAATATTTAGTCGGTCCTTAATATCTACGAATCTATTACAACAATCAAACTGAAATTTTGTATGTAGATAGAGGCAATTAACATACGTAGGATATATGAAAATAGGCTGTATAGTTCTTCACGGAACTACTTGTTTCTAATGACATTGTATGCTGATGTAGTTCTGTGCCAACAGAACCATTGTTTACATCATCATCCTCATCACCATTTCCAATGGGAAGGCAGACGAGAAATGGTCTTTTGAAAGAGGTCAGACTGAGAAAATACCTGGTCTTAGGTCGGGGAGAGGGGTGGTCCTAAAATATAGGTAACACATACATTGACCATATGAGGTTTTAAATCAGTTCCAAGACAAATCGGTCTTTAAGAGGGGTGGTCTTTTAATATGGGTGGTCTTTTCGAGAGGTTTCATTGTATTTTCGAAATTGCTCAATGGGAAAAATAATTGAATAGCCGTGTTCTATAGTGCAGTGGATGCCCTGGCACAGTGAGGAGGAGCCACGCTCTGCACAGTGTTGGCTAACACAGGACAGGAAGAGCGGGAACTCCCGACAATGTAGCGTGCCTGGGCTGTTGTCATGGCGACCAGCAACTACCCCTTCTAGCTCTCCCCCTGCCTTGCCTCTCAGCCACTTGATAAACACAAACAAGTTGAGGATTACGCATAATTGAAATCGTGTTCTCTGCACAAGATTCTAGTGTCAATCCCACATTCTTCCTCACTGCATCAGTCGATTGATAGATTTTTATCCCGCATGCACATATCCCCCCTACCATATTACCAGAGCCAAGAGTGATTTCACGATCCAATGCACAATGCATTATCTCTACTGGTAAAATCCCTATCACGCTACAACAGTTACGCAAAATAAAATCCACATATTTAATTTAATATTTAATTACACTTATCCAATGTTGTTGTAAAGAATTAATAGCTCACTGAAATAATATTTACTCTTGCACACGAAGCATGTTTTTGTAAAAGCTTTTACAAACAAACCGATTTGAACAAAATGATGATTTTATTTTTGCCATTAAATTAATGATCGGCTATGTTCTGTTTCTTAAAATTGCTTGCAAACACAGCGGGACTTGGATACTTTGAAGATTTGTGCCGGTCTCTTGAAAGTCGTATCGTGGCGGGTGCGGTCAGATCCATCGTCGCCCTGCTATGAACTCTCAAACCGCTCCGTTGATAGAAGCCATTTCTAGAACCAAGAGCACGCTGATGACCCAGCTTGGTGTCCTAGGTGAAATCCCACACAAGACACGACACAAACCTAGAATAATTACTGAGTTTTAAATCACTGGTCGTAAACGCCAATATACCATCTTTTTGTAAGCCTTTATAGGGAGGTTATGGCTGCTTGAGCGTTTTGTTCTCGCAGTAAAGGGGCACAGGTGCGCTTCATAAAAAGGGAGTTAGCGCGCAGGTCGCTACTCCTATGGAGGTCCGGGTGGGGACGCCAAGAGCCCGCTGATGAGCCAGCTAGGTGTCCTAGGTGAAATCCTACACAAGACACGACACAAACCTAGAAAAATTGCTGAGTTTTAAATCACTGGTCGTGAAAGCCAATATACCATCTTTTACTGTCCTTAATTCAATGTTTTTGTACACGGGTATTATAATACTGCTTAAGTAAAACGTTATAGCATACGTTTCCATTCTATTTATTGGGGGTATAGTGAGTGTTAATTCACCCCTATTACCCTCATTATATAAATACCGCTCTGTTATTGTTGTGTCCAAGTAAACCAGGCATTGTATAGTACGCGAGTCATTCCTGGAAATCTTACCCACTACTATCCCCACCCCGTGGGGACGGTGTTTCCCCACTTCACTCGAGCTTCCTACTATTATTATTATTATTATTATTATTATTTCGTATGGTACAAATAATAATAATAATAATAATAATAATAATAATAATATCGTATGGCCTCGGGTGCCTGGTGCAAGCTTGGTTAATTGACACCCAGAGGGTAGCTTGCATGTCGAATTTCGTCATTCCTTTGAACGCTATGAAAGTCAAGGAGGTTAGATATCTAAACTCCTTGACACTACAGCGCTTTCAAGTAGAGAATGGAGGAACTTTGTGTTGGCGGAAAATCCCGAGATTAATTTTGCCAATGGATACGGCCTACTGAATTCAAATGAGTTCTTTAACATGCCAACAACGTATGACATGAGTTCGTGATTTTTGTCGCCTTCAAAAATCACTTACCACGACCAGGGGCGAACCTGAAATCTTGGGGTTGGTAGTCCGACACGATAACCACTCACCCACCGTGGCAAGCATGGTACAAATATGTACATAACAATCAAAAATGAACATCGAGGCTCTTCAACCATGAAGCGCTGGAGCTGATGCTTTCATGAACTCTTCCCATTCGCCTGCGAAGCTACGCTGTGGGCACTCCCGAATGATGTGGTTCATCGTCTGTTCTTGAGCTCCGCAGTCACAAGCTGCTGATTCTAGCCAACCCCATTTGTGTAGCATTGCTTTGCACCTTCCAAGACCAGTTCGAGCACGATTTAGTTGGCACCTCGTAGCTCTTGGTAGATCAGTTCCTGGGATATGCTGGGAAGGATCATCTAAGTGGATTTGGTGGGGTGAAGAAAAATCTATCCACCTTTCCTTCCAGATTTTGTTGATGTTGTAAGGCCCTGGCTGCTTAATAATGTCGTCACCCCAAATAGGATTCCTGGATTTCAGGCGCATGGGTGGAGGAATACTCACAAGGGGAGGATACAATGCATGGGTCACCCATTCGAACCATCTTTATTACACGTGTAGGGCATGACCAGGCGTATATCAGGTGCAAGTATTAAGGTGCGCGTCTCAGCCGTTTCCGAGAAATTAATTAATTGCAATAAATGCAGTGTGGCGTCTACTGTATGTGCGTTGTACGCTAGCAAGAATCTAACGAACGCGTGGTGCAGGGGTAAGAGCCCTGCCTCGTAAGCGCGGGATCGCTGGATAGAATCCCACTGGTGAGATTTGCGTTGTGTTTTTTTTAACACTGGCAATTCGTACAACTGTAGGTGTCGTGAATACTGTTTATTTTGCAGTCAATTGTAATAACGTGTTATGAGAGCCGGAAAAGGGATTCTGAAATCATCGTATCCGGGTCAATGTTTGTGACATTACATAATGTATAGTATTGGCCTTGCAAATACATTGGTATTATACACGGTCAGGTGTATTCTAGTATAGGTATACATTTATACATTGAAGGCCCAGTCTGTTCCGTTCATTGCATGTCTCTCAACCATCAGACCACCCCGTACCCCGCAAGCAGTGACTCATGCTATAGGTAGTGTTTGGAAACAGCCAATGGTTACAAAAAAAAAAAAAAAAACACAACACACTGCAACGGCTCACCGGTGGGATTCGATCCAGTGATACCGCGAGTACGATACGCGTCTGTCTGTAGATTTTTCCTGTGAGTTTGATGGTTTTTTTTTTCCTTGCTACAAAACTTATCAGACTCTTACAGTCAGTAAGGGCTCGATAGGGAAATAAAAGTAATTCTTTCTGTGATGTGTCTCCCATGGAGAACTGTCTAAAAATGAAGAACACTGTGTCCACATTTATGATTAAGAAAGAACTTTGTGCAGTCTCCATCAGAAAAGTTGCCCAGTGATATTGTGAATGAAGATAACTACTGCAAAGCATTATTAAGTTTTGAAATAACGTGGAAGCTATGAAATTCCGAATGAACATTTGGTTTAATTATTTAACGCCATACTGTAAATTTATGTTATATATGTGTTTATTGTCTGTATGTCACGATATGACTCTCTGAGTTAAAGTGACAATTAACAAGTAGATTTGGTTTAAATAAATAAATAAATAAAATAATACCGCGCGTACGAAGCAGGGCTCTTACCGCTGCACCACGCACTCGTTGGATTCTTGCTAGCGTACAACGCACATGGACGCCGCACTGTATTTGCAATTAATTAATTTCTCAAAAACGTCTGAGAAGCGCACCTTACTACTTGCACCTGGTATACGCCTGGCCATGCCCTACACTTGTACTGAAGATCGTTCGAATCGGTGACACATGCATCGTATCCTCCCCTTGTCAGTACTGAGTGATAATAATAATGTTATTGGTTTTACGTCCCTTTTAACTACCCTGGCTTTTAGAGACGCCGGGGTGC